>VZRN01006634.1:672554-784012 GCA_013397935.1 Dasyornis broadbenti | reverse complement strand
AAAAAGGAAAGAGTAGAGACAGTGAAATGAAAGGATATTTGGCTAGAGTTAAATGGATAACTATTATTAGCAGAGATACTGAAAGACTACTATGTGAATAGTACTGCTGAATTTCTTCTCTGTTTATTGTTTTGTCCATCTTAATAAGAGAGTTCATTCTGTCATTTCTGCTATTTTGTATTTGACCTATATGTATTTCAGACATTTTTAAATGCAAACTTTATTTGGTGAGCATAGTTAAATGAAGTTTCAGGTCACTTCAATCTTTTCTTCTCAGGAAAGGCTAGCTAAATTATCATTTGAGGAATTTCAGCTAAATCTGAGTTTGATATCTAATAATTCAATCAGTTCTATGTACATCTAAAGTACTGCATATAAAGGCAACTGAATTTTACACTACACAGGAGGAATACCAGATTAAATAGTTTTCAAATTCATTATTATTAGACTACTGTTCTTGTCTTCTTAGAACTTATTGTTAAGAAAATAGAATCACTGAAAAACTGTTTAATAGAATGTTGTGCCATTCTTTAGTTAGCAATTAACATACTCTTCAAATAGAAAATTCAAATGATACAGGCACAGAGACATTTGAGTAACACACCCTCCTCTGCAGTGATATTTGGTAACAATTTAGGATGCAGTAGTTGCCTTAGTACATAATACTCCAGTTGCTTCTGCTTTGGACAGGTACCTCATGGGTGTTTTACTCCTTATTGTAGCATGTTGCAATTAAGAAACCAGGACACAAACTCTTGGCACAGGTTGCCCTGATTTGAAACCTATGTAGATGTTTACCCATTTAAGAGAACAGGACCAGCCAAGAATAAATTTAGGCCTGAAGTGCAGTAATTTACTGTTTAGTCCTTTTAGCAGAATATATAATGAAGTAGAATTGCTTACCCAGTGTGCTTTCACAGATGAAGGGAAACTCAAACACGAGTCACAGAAACTGAGAAGTTATGAGAAGAGACTGCCGTGCATGTGGGCAAGTTAAACACACTGATAGCTAATTCTGCTGGTTTACCTGCAGGCAGCTGCCTTACTTCAGGCAGCACAGAGCATGGCACAGGCATATCCCCCAGAAAGCGCTGGGTTGACAGCTTCTAGGAACAGCATCCTTAGCTGCACTAAACACATGCAGGCCTAGCACAGGTCAGGTAAGAAGACTGATCTTGCAGCTGGCCGAGGTAGTTATTTACCAGGTAATCCAGTGGCTGAAGTAGCCTGGTTATCTGCAGTCTTGTCATCACACACAGCTTTGTACTGCAGTCCTAACACAGCATCAGCTCCTGCTAGATTTCTTGCTTAAGGGTCACTTATGTTTGAGACAGATAGCTAGACAGGCAGATAGATTAGCTGTCATATAGCTAAAAGGTAAAAACCTAATTCAACCCCTCACACCCATCCAGCCCTGACACACCTCCCCTATTTCCTCAAACTCCACTATTTCCTCAGGTATTTCTACTGTGCAGTATACTCCCTCCCTCAAGTGTGCTGCTGACAGTGACTTTTCTCAAGATTTCTTATTGCCTCTTCTTTAGAAACAACCAGCCATGTTATCCAAAAAGATTTGTGTGATTAAAAAAAAAAACAAAAACAAAGGGCAAACAACTGTATGTAATATGGCAAGAATGATAAACTTGGAAGCAGGTTGCAAAGGGCAAAATAAATCAGGAATAAGGCAAGAGTTCCAGCAGGGCTGTGCATAACTTCCAAGCCCTTCACCCTGTCTAACAGCAATTTGAAAGGGACAAAAGAATCCGTGACATTCATCATGTGTGATATTCAACCATGTAGATGCCATTCAGTTGCACACAAAATGTCTTTGCTCATCTTCCATTCAAAGAGTCTGTGTTGATCCCACTTCTTTGCCTGCTCTTTTAAGTCCTGAATAATATGCAAGTCTTATTATATTTTTACAGCATTATGCATCTCCAGGAAAAACTAAAATTTTCCTCTCTGAAGATCCTGAAATGCTACTCAGGGAATAATTTAAAATAACAATCACCAGCACTCAGAATATTGAGTTTATCTGGCAATTCAGAAATCACCGCCTGATTTGGAAACGATGCTTCTGTTGACTCCACTAGATGCCTTTTCTATTATCCATCTCCAGAAAATGAGTGCAGCGTGAGTAGGAAGAAGATTATTGCATATTGTTTCACAGAGGTACATACTCACACTCGGTCATTATAGACAGAAGGCACCATTTATCCTGTGTAATTCACACTCAGTTATTTTTATTATCCTTTCACCAGTGCCTTGAAAAGGGGTATGTTCCTATAACTATTTAGTACACATATATGTCAGTCTTTCACCTAAGGGCTTATTAATAAAAATTTTTCTCTGTCATCATTTTTCATAGAAAAGAAAACTAAAACTCAGACAGTTCTCTGATGTCCTTGACTAATCTGAATTGGAACAGTAGAGTCAAATTATTTACACAAAAAATAAGCTTATCAACTTGTTCTGTCTTGCTGCACAGGGTCTGAGATCCCAACACCGTGTAGTATCTCAGGGCCAGAGATCACTGTGTGGAAAAGAAGTTCTAAACATTAAAACTGCTAATGGAAATGTCCTAAGCCAAGCAGATAACATGTGTTGGTATGCAAGTGCATGGCTATGCCGATGAGAATCCAGCCTGTGTCCTGTCTGCATTTCAGCACGGTCACCATGGAAATGGGAACCAGCCTGCACAGAGCCTAACAAAGGAAACCTTTAAATGAAAATAACAACACTGGATAGAGCCTACACAAGATTTCTGCTGGGGAAAATTACTTGCTTTACTCATCTGAAGATGTAGAAACTCCCTTTTACCTGCATTAATACTAAAGGAAAGTATTTTATTCACACTTAGCTGTTTCAATATTAAGCCATTACACTGGCAGTCCCAGTTACTAGCCCCCATGAAAATACATTACAAGAAGTACAGGCAAACCCCACTTTCATTCTTCCAAAATTACAATAGTGAAGAAAGACCACAATGAATAATATTTATATAGTGTCTAGGAAGCACAATGAAAACGAGTAGCTGTACTTTTACTTCTTTAACTTCTTAAATTAAAGTTTTGTGACACTGAACCAAAAAAGCAAAGAACAATTCATAGGCTGTTCCAGAGAGAGGCAGCACACAGTTAAAATTTGTTGGTAGGATCTCATGTTGACCTTGACCATATTATGCACAAATAAATATTAACTGTTAATGTGTTTAGAGGTCTGATGGTAGTACCCTGTATGCTTTCTAAAATAAACATAATACAAAATACAAGTCCTGTAATGCCGCATGAATGAGGCCTTACTTCAATGTGCAATGCTGTGAAAGGCAAAACTCCAAAAATAATATGTAGTAGTGCTCGTACTACTTGCTACCTCAGAAAGAAGAAAAAGCTAGAGCCAGTTTTACTTTAGGAAGAGTTCACGTTTGGGTCCTGCTTTCAAGCCGTCTCCAGATTATAGAATGATTTTTAACATTAACATTACTCACAAATGTGATAATAGAACAGCAGGGTATCAAAAGATGATCACAAAGAGAAAGAAAGGCAGAAATCAAAATAGGTTGTACAGATTTAAGCCAGTGTGCATTCATGTGTTTCAACCATACATCGCATTTTCACCTTAACTTTTAGTTTCATTTATTGTACCAAATGTTCAAATTTCATTCACTGTTCAGTTATCAGTTTATTCCTTTCTGCTCTGTACATTGCCACGTACTTTTTATGTATATGATTTTAACCTTAGAAGCATCCTTGTGGATAACTGCCTACATATCCTGACCATAAACATTTAAGTATTTGTATGAGACAGAGGATTTCTTTTTCAACATTAAAGTGAAATAAGAGATCATCCTTAGCTCCATTAAAAAAAAACCAAAAAACCAGTACTTACTACTTTTGGGTATCTAGTGATACAGCTAAAACCTTATTTTTGTCATAATTCTTAGCACATTCAAGATTAAAATTCCAAACACTTCAGTCACAGCTGAGATTACAGAGCAGTTTTGCATGTCAAGATGCACTTCCACAACCAGCCCAAGCCAGTGGAAGTGACAGCTACCAGAGAAGGGGACTTTTCCAGCTTTCCTGCCTCCTCTGGCCATGAGTTCTGGCTGTCCCCTATGCCAGCATTAACAAATAAATTGCTCAAGTGAGCAGGATCAGTTTAGCTCATCTCCAAAACTAACCTGGCTCAAAAGGGGGAAAAAATTATTCAGGCAAATGGGTCCCTGACCTGTTCCCCAGACTAAGCCACAGTGATAGCACAGAGAAATTTGTGGAAACATGCAACCAGGAGTGGGTGAAATGTCCTTGCAGCGTCAGCTCCACATTCAGGTCAGCTTAACCAGATCGTGAAAATGCGGCTTCAGTTTTGAGAACCCCTGGCTGAGCAAAGAGAAAGAGAAGAACACAAAAGCTCCAACCACATGTCAAAGATTTGATTTAAATGACTCGTCTGAAATCGTACTCATCTTTTGTGGGGGAAAAAAAAAAAGAGAGAGAAAAAATCCACTTTTGTTAGGAAAAAAAAATTATTTATCTTTATCCTATATTTCAGCCTCATTCATTAGACCACTTTCTAATTTCAAAACTAAGCAAGGCAGCAGTTCCAGCTCGTCCTCCGATCACACTATATTTCTTTTCATAGGCAGTGACAGCATGACACACTGTTATGCAAAAGAGACTAATCCAGGTGGCTAACTCACTCTGGGCATTTTCCAGCTTTTGCATTTTAAATGCCATTATCACAGCTTTTATTCCAGTTTAAACAAAAATCTACTGATGAAAAAGGGTTCGTAAGTAGGGTTTCATACTCCTCTATAGAGCCTTAGAGCCCATTACTAACAAGGTCCCCATCACTGGAAATTCTCTATTCTACTGAACTTTTCAGAGAAATATACACACACTCCTCCCGATTTCAGATAGACCTGTGATCTCCTTCAGTCTGCCTGAGTCCCACAGGGAGACTTGTGAATTCATGGCACTCATGTGGTAGACCTGTAGACCAAAAGGCATAACCCTTATGTAGGTGCAATTTTTCATTTTTCAGTTAAAGTATTCGAGGGATGTGTACTTCACAGAATGGAGATTTTAAGAGTGTGCTAGAGTTGTGTCATTCACATCCTGGGTTACTGGAGGAAGATGCATGCTAGGCTTCAATGTGAAGGGCTGCTGAGATTGTACAGATAAGGCCACCTCAAATTTTATTTCCTCCAACACTATCACTTGATAATTCACTCTAAACAGAATTATTCCATAAAAAGGAGAACAAGCTGATTTATCTGCAGCCCAGGAAACAGTTAAGAGCATGCAATACAGTCAGCAAACTAGCATCCAAGAACAAACTGGAAAGCAGAGTGACTTAAATAACAATGGATATTGCTATAAAAATAACAAATAACATGAGAAGTCAAGAGAGAAAGCTTTTCTGTTTGCAGGTGTAAACTGAACACCTCATAGAGAAACCTCAGACTAAGATGCACATTAACATTCACATAAACTAAGTTAGAATCTAGCTGATAAAAATGATTTTTTTTCCAGAGGAATACAGTTTTCCAAAGACTTGTTACTTGGCCAAATTCAGGTAGACAATGCAAACAGGGCCTTCCTGCCAAATTTCAAATATCTCCTTTGAAGCATGAGGGCACTAGAGCTTTCCAAAGAAAATGTTACCAGAATTGAGCCCAGGAAAGCTACTGTATTTTCCACTGGCTTCTCTCAGAGAGAGCTGGGCTGTTTTGGCTCTGACTTTCAAGAACAGGATATGGGAAAAAATGGATGCTTAAAACATGAATTTAAATAATTGGACGTGGCAAATCTATCAGCAACATTTAACAAGAGAAGAGATTCAGGCTTTGTTGCATAGGTTGCCCTGTTAATGCTTCATTTATTCCTCTTTACATAATCTACTTCTCTATGCTATCTACTTTCTGGTCAACAACAAGGTTGGTAGCAAAGTCATATTATCAAAATGGCAGTTCTGTTTCAGATCTCTTCTCTTTATAGCATCTATAAAGTCTTAATGACTTCCCAGACACAAAAGTACACATCAACCCAGTACTTCACTGTCACACTAATTTTAGTTGAATTTGGAGACACAAAAAAGCACCTCATACTATCCATTCAATTCAGCTGGTAACTTAGAAGTTAATATACTGACATAAAATCAAGTCTGGAATAAGCTGGAATATTTTCTTGAAGTAATGACTAACTCAGCTAAGCTAGCCCAAATAATTCAAGAATATCAGCTCTGAAAGTAATTCAGTTCACTAGAATTCAAGCAATTTGAAAATCATTGTGGGGGAGCTACAAGAGTACCACCATAGCAGAATTCCAAAAACACTTGGGGAAAAATGCTCCTGTCCTGAAACTTTGTTTTCCTTCCTACTTCTACAAGATCAAAAAGATTTGAGCAAGTATTAACCCAGTAATTGTATCTGCTAACATCAAATGTCATGACACATCTGAAATCAAAATTATGACAGCTTTCAGATGTATAAATTAGGATCAATCACTGGTAGTGCTGAACAAAATAGACCTATCCCACTTCTGTCATTCGCAATGCCAGGGAAATCATCCTCTCACAATCAGTCATTATCTTCTGCTTTCAGCACTGCTCTACAAACCATTGCAAATCTTAAGACCTCATGAATTACAGGGAATGTTAGTGGTCCTGGTTTGCAGTGGCTGTAAACAGGAGAATAAAGGATATATTAAGCAAAAGTGCAGAGTGAATGTCTAGTCCATTGGTACTTTTCAGATTTCTTTTTTTTAAATTGCCAGGTCGTCTGTGTACTGTATATCACATCACAGGTTAATATTTTTGTATTTTATTTCATACCCTGAAGCCACACATTCCATTGAAGTGTTCACTATAGTTACTGAAAGAACAAGTTGGAACAGCTCATCAGTGAAAACTCATTTCATGCTGCCTCTTCAGTAACTTGCTAATTAAGGGCTTGTCAGAGTATACAGTACTATTAAAACTCTGAAACTGCCTGGGAATTTGCTCATGGCAAATGAATATGATTGCTTATAGTTCCCAGGAAAATATATGTAATGGTAATTAAGTCAGCCAAGAGGAGGACATGGTTCAAGTTTCCCAGTCCTTTTCCAAGGAACAAGATCTGCCCAACAGGGTGGTAACAGACGTAGATGACTCTTGCAAATTAGGAACAGCACTCACAATGAGAATATCATCTTCGTGCCTTAACAGGTATAAACATCATATAACCCTAAATCCACATATCAGACTGCCCCCGTTCCCTCCGCCACAGTGCACACACGCTCCATTTACGGGAAAGTGAAATCCATGCCACTCCAGGAGTTTAACCTGCTTTAAAATCGCCGCCGATTCATCGCCCTCACAGGCAGCCACAGCCACAAGTGCCTCTGGCCCAGGTACAGCAGCGGCAATCACAGCCGCGCAGCCACGGCGCGTCTGTGCACGGCCGCGGCCGAGGCCGCCCCCCGCTCCGCACCTCGGGCCCGGGAGGGAGACTTTCCCTCTTTCCTTCCTTTCTTCCTTCTTTGTTTCCCGGAGTGGAGGGACAGAGAGACCTACCCATCGCGAGGAGCAGCGGCGGCAGCGCCGCGCCCGCAGAGCTCATGTCCGGCTCGGTGCGAGGTCAGTGCCGCTCCCGAGCTGGCCCCTTCCCAGCGCGACACTGAGCGCCACCTGCTCCGAGCCGCCCCCAAATACTCCTCCTCCTCCTTCTTTTCCTCCTCCTCCTCCTCCTCCTCCACGCCCCCTGCGGTCCACAGCCATGGAGGGGCCGGAGGCAGCTCCTCCCGTACCCTTGTCCCGCACTTCGCACCCGCGGCGTTCCCGGCGGCGCTGTCCCCTGCAGGCTCTGCGGCCGGATTGCTGCGGTCAGTTCTCCACTAGTTTGATTCCCTGGAGGAGACCCCCACGCGTTCTCCCCGCCTGGCGCTGCCCGAGGCTGTGTGTCCTTTCCTCGTCGCTGCGCTGGAAGGAGGGCTCCGGGATCGGGACACCACCACCTCCGCACTTGCTACCCTGGACAACAACGTTTTGGAGTTTTGGAGGGGTGGGGATGCCTCTTTTTCTTTGGTGGCAGAAACTTGTAGAATAGTTTTAAAACCTGTATTTATTGAACAATGTAGCGTGACTATCTACCTCGAGTATTAAATGGCACATTTAATGACACTGAGTCTACATCTTCTTCTTTAAATGAAATTCCTGCAGAATATGCCCCCAGCTATGCAGGAATGCAAAAGGATCCAGAAGCCTTGCCACACAACTGTCTCAAGTTGGCAATGATAGTGAGGATGTATTGCCTAGGCAAAATAACTGCCTACACTGGCTTAGGTGCCAGGCCAGTATCCAGGAAGACAAAGAGAATCGAAGCCAGTAAAAATAGGGAGTAGAGACGTGAGGAGTTTGACTTCCTAAGAAATCAGAAAGAATTCTTATGCAAAGTGCTGTGTAGCTTTCAGCCTACCTAGCCTTTTCAGCACTGTTTGGATACTGTATGTGCAAGTATTTGAGAAACACACTTTTTCTCTATCCCACAGTTCCAGTAAATATCAAAATTTATGGCACTACCTTTTCATATGGAATGTATTTCATTTTGTACAATGAATTCTGCTGAATAATTTGAACTCCTTGGCATTAACACTGTATAATGAAAAAGACAGTTTGCCTGGAAAATTGAAACAGAAATGCTTCCTTCCTTCAAACTTCTCTGCATATAGGTCATGGCCCTTTAGGTGTGACACACTGTAGCTATATGTATACTCTCAGCTTCTTATTTGTTTCTAACATCCGGAAACTGAGCTGTAAGTTAAAACGAAGAAGCCTGTCAACAGGACGAGCCATAAAACAAATATTTATTTGCATATGGGTTTTACATGGACATCATGGTGTTAAAGAAAGCTCCACCAGGATGTTAAAATCCACTTGATGCAAGTGCAGCAGAAACCTGTCTTTGTATAACTTACATTGATTTCTTCCATGTATTTACTTTATAGGATACACCGACGTTTTACCCATCCTAACGTACATAGACTCTCTGTGAGCACTTCCCCAGGCACTGTCATTGCTGAACCCCAAAGCCCTTCATCAGTCATCACCAGGGATGACTCACAAGCCTGTGGGAGCAGTCCCTGTGCTTCCTTTGCATGGTGTCACAGAAACCCTGCCAACACATCAAGGTGCAGCTATTGAAGCAGTGACGCCAGCTTCAGCATCCAGACTGACCCAGGGACCAGCAGGCAAATCGCGAAGAGCAGCCGTAGGAGCTTTTCTTTCCGTCTGCACTGAGTGTGTACACATGTGAGCCACTCCAGGACACGCAAGAAAATCTTTACCTCCACAATGAAGAAGAAGTAGAAAAAGACTAATTAATAAATCTTAAAGAAAGGACAATAAAAACCAACACTCAAAAATCCACAGCATAAAGAAAAATGTTTTCTCAATAATGAAATGAACCTAGAATCCCCCTCTGCCCCACCCTAAAATAACCTCTGCAGACTGATGTCTCAGTTTCCTAAGAAACAATGTCTTTGATTCAGTTACATCATTCTAATTATAAATATACCCTTAGGATATGAAACTTTCTTCCTCATGCAGACACAATGTTGAAGAATAATTTCTCACACACAAAGGTTCTCTCCCAGGGTGCTGCTTCTTAGACCAACATTCTTTTGTGTTTACAAAGAGTAGGTTGTAGGAGAATAAATACTGTGACAATTCCTGTATTCTTTAACAATACTCCCTTAGATTAATACTTTTGTTTTAAATTATTATAAGCCACTTGAAAACAACCTTCTCATACAATTCTGAACTGTACTTTGTATATTATGGAAAACAAGAGTTTCTCTATTGTGCAATGTTTCATCTTTTTTACTCACTTCAAAAATTTTATACATACATTGCACGTAGTCAGAGAAATTATTATTTATTATCATTCACCTATTATCATTCACTATAATCAAATTACTCAGAACAGTTTGGTTAGAGCTCCTTATCTCTGATCTATAAAATGGGGTCTGATACACACCGTTTGCTGTACATGTGTTTATTGTTTAACGATGTTTTATAGTACCTTGTCATATCTGCTTGTCATTGATCACAGGGACACTTGCCAAAACCACCATATCTGCCTGAGCTGATTTGCAAAGTTTTAGGCTTGGTTCTATGCAAATATGGATTACTTGCACGTTAGAATAAACTCTTTTGTTATCAACAGCCAAACAAACATTCTTTTTCACAGTAAGGACTGTAGGAAGTAGGTTGCTTGACCACTATGAAAAGATCACTGTAACTTTTGCATTTTCAAGAAAAAATAAAAGTTGCAAAGTGAAAATAATGAACAAATTTTTGCCTTTAAAAGTTACTCTGCTGAACACATACTTAATGATCAATTTTACAACCTAAGCATGTTATTCAGCTTTTTAATGAGATGAAAAAAAGTACAATTAATGCCACTTTCTCAGAGAAATATGCAGGTATTTCCATTTCTGTAATTTCCAAGAGCTGACCACAGAATCAGAGTTTCTGTGATGTGTAAAACTTCGGAGTTCTCTGTTCATGTATTTCTGTGAGGAACTCTGGGAAAGGTGACTAATTTACACACAGGAGGCCAAGATGGCTCCAGGTCACTCTTTGATGTGTTTTGTCTGAAGATGCTAGAAGGAAGGGCTACAAATATCAGTCATTATTTTTAGCAGAAACATGATGTCTGTAACAAAATTGTTACATTAAGGGCTGCATTGAAGGGATAAAGAACAATCTACTAAAAAAAACCAAGTCTATAAAGGAAATGTTAAAATTAGCTGTGAGGATGTAGTTTAGACATTGGTAATAATTCTGTTTTGAAATAAAACCAGAAAAGGTCAAAAATATGTAAATGGCATTTTAAGTATCACACAGGCAATGAGTAGAGGACAAAACAGCACTTTGTTATGCTACTGTCCAAACCACACGTTTTTATCACTGTGCTACTTTCGTTCAATTGTCTCAAAATGCTACACAGGAACTCTCAGTCTTGCTCTTGATGAACAGCACCTCTTCCTACTCTGGATGTACCAGCGCACATTTACCTGTTTCTTACTGTTTTGACTGAACTATGCTCTACCTAGCACAGAATGTATATGACTATTTTTATCAATTCTTTTTTTTCAGGTAAGGAAATCTTATACCTGTCATGGGGAAATTATTTAAATGAAGCCAGTGAAGAAGTGTTCCATTCACTTGTGATCCCAAAAGCGAGGTCCTATAGGAGAGCCTACAGACACAAGCTACGTAATTTCAGGGTGTCTTAGAGCTGATGTTCTACTCCAGGAAGTTCAGCCCAATTACCAAAGTATTGACCTTGATACAGCTCCAATAACCACATGAACTCTTATAAATAGTGGGTATCTTTAAAATATTTATCACACAGGATTTGAAAACACCTGAGGAGAAGATGAGAACCTCTATTTCATCAGAATATGCCTTTGTTTACATTCTTGACCATTTCTGTTTTGAAAATACCGTAATTGTTTTCTGCTTTTGGGAATTAAGATCTATAAATTCTTCCATTTTATTTGTCTACCATCACAAGCTGCTTAAGCATTTGGTAGGCATTTTTAAGCAAATCTGATTCCCTTAAAATTTCCATTGAATCCTACTGAATTTTTTGAATTTTGAAAATTAATTATTTGAGAAGTATTTTAGTCTCAATGCATTACTTTGTGAGGAATTTGTTTTCCTTTTTTTCTATGTCTAAGATCATAAAGCCCATGCCAATGTCTAATCACCCTTTCTGTGAAGGAATTCATCCTGATGTCCAACCTAAACTTTGCATGGTGCAGCTTAAACTTATGTCCTCCCATCCTGTCAACTGTTGCATGGAAGGAGAGACCAACCCCCACCTGGCTAGAGCCTCCCTTCAGGCAGCTGTAGAGAGCGATAAGGTCACTCTGAGCCTCCTTTTGTCCAGGCTAAACACCCCCAGCTCCCTCAGTTGCTCCTCACAGGATTTGTGCTCCAGACCCTTCCCCAGCTCCGTTTCCGTTCTCTGGACTCGCTCCAGCCCCTCAATGTCTTTCTTGCACTGAGGGGCCCAGAACTGGACACAGCACTCGAGGTGTGGCCTCACCAGTGCCCAGTACAGGGGGACAATCCCTGCCCTGGTCCTGCTGGCCACACCATTGCTGATCCAGGCCAGGATGCCATTGGCCTTCTTGGCCACCTGGGCACACCCTGGCTCATGTTCAGCTGCTGTCACCAGCACCCCCAGATCCTTTTCACCTGGGCAGCTCTTCAGCCACTCTTCCGGTGGCCCTGCCTGGGGTTGTGACCCAAGGGCAGGACCTGGCACTCAGCCTTGTTGAACCTCACAGCATTGGCCTCAGCCCATCGATCCAAGCCCTGGGCCGCCAGCTGTTCCAGGAGTGTGCTGTGGGAGATGGTGTCAAAAGTTTTACAGAAATCCAGGTAGACAACATCCAGAGCCTTTTCCTCATCCACTAGGTGGGTCACCTGGTCACAGGTCAGGTTGGTCAGGCAGGACCTGCCTTTCCTAAACTTGCGGTGGCTGGGTCTGATCCCTCTGATCCCTACAGGCTGTTCTGTAGGTGCCATGTGATCATACTCAAAATTATCTCTTCCATAACCTTCCCTGGCACCAGGACCGGGCTTACAAGCCTGTAGCTTCACGTATATTCCTTCCAGCCCTTCCTGTGGATGGGAGCCACCTACTGTCATCTGGGACCTCCTCAGTTAAACAGACTGATGATGAATGAAGGAGAGTGGCTTGGCAAACTCTTCTGCCAGTTCCCTCAGTACCCTAGTCCCATAGAATTGTGGGTGTCTAAAGGGCACAAAAGGTCACTAACTCCTTCCTGCTGGATTGCAGGATCTATTCTGCTCCCCATGCCTGTCAACCAGCTCAGGAGGCTCGTTGCCCTGAGGATCACTGGCCTTATAATTGAAGACTGAGGCAAAGAAGGCATTAAGGATCTCAACCTTTTCCTCATCCTTGGTAACTACATATCCCTCACAGTATTGGATAAAGAATGGAGGTTTTCCTTTTTCTTCCTTTTGTTTTTAATGTATTTATAATACATTCCTTACCAGATTGCAAAATTCTTATTCACTTACTAAGAAAATTTCTCTTGCAGGGAATAAACAGGCCAGCCCTCAAAAACTGGAATGAAATCTGAAAGTTCTCTTCATGAAGGGCTGGTGGGATAGACAAGGAAGAGAGGCCATGTGATGAGAGAGGGCATGCCCTCTCGTGGGTTGGTGACCAATGACTGAAACTGAGCCATAAGGCCGTGTGCAAAGCTGTACATGCTGAACATTTTGTGAGGTTTATTCGGTCACCAGTGTTGTTTCCCCAGGTCTCAGTATTGGGGCCAATTCTGCTTTATATCTCCATCAATGACCTTGACAAGAGGTTGGGTACACTCAGTCCATTTGCAGAAGGGTGGGAGGGTTGATCAGCTGAAGNAGAGTGGCTGGAAAGTGCCCAGGGGAAAAGGATCTGGGGGTGCTGGTGACAGCAGCTGAACATGAGCCAGGGTGTGCCCAGGTGGCCAAGAAGGCCAATGGCATCCTGGCCTGGATCAGCAATGGTGTGGCCAGCAGGACCAGGGCAGGGATTGTCCCCCTGTACTGGGCACTGGTGAGGCCACACCTCCAGTGCTGTGTCCAGTTCTGGGCCCCTCAGTGCAAGAAAGACATTGAGGGGCTGGAGCGAGTCCAGAGAAGGGCAATGGAGCTGGGGAAGGGTCTGGAGCACAAATCCTGTGAAGAGCAGCTGATGGAGCTGGGGGTGTTTAGCTTGGAGAAAAGGAGGCTCAGAGTGACCTTATCGCTCTCTACAACTGCCTGAAAGGAGGCTGTGGCCAGGTGGAGGTCGATCTCTTCTCCCAAGTAACAACTGGCAGGAAAGGAAATAGCCTTAAGCTGCACCACTGGAGCTTTAAGTATGAAATTAGGGAGATTTTTTTGACAGAACAGACAGTTAAGCATTGGAACGGGCAGCCCAGGGAAACGGTAGAATCACCATCCCCAGAGGTGTTCAAGAAATGACTGGACACAGCACTTTGTGCTCTGGTTTGGTTGATATGATGTTCAGTCAAAGACTGGACTTGATGATTGTGGAGGTTTTTTCCAAGCTTAATGATTCTATGTTTCTATGAATTATGTTGTAGCAGCATGTTATAGGGCATATATTACTCTCTAATATTTGTCTGTTTGCTGAGAGCTATAGGCAATTTTTCAAGTACTGAGAATTCATGACATACAGGTGCCAGGACTCTGAGTTAATTCTGGCAGATCCCTCAAATAAACAGCAAAAAGCAATTCAGTAGTTTGTGGGGTTCCTGAGAGTCTCATCATCAGAGCCACCAGAACTGTGGTTCTGGTCTTTTTTGTGGCTAACAGGGTCACTGGAAATTTTAGGTGAACTCTAAAAGTCTTGAGATGTAATGGTATCTATTCTGGCACAGTGTAAAATGACTGAGGCCAGATAATAGGCTTTTGTCAGGCAAATTTTATCAGATGGCATAAAAGAAAGCGAGCTATTAATGGCTATTAGTTTGGGCCATGAGAAAAGAATACTGAGCAAGCTTTCTGTGTGTGTTCTCCAAAATGATAGAAAGTAATTTATTTTTCTCAGACTATGTCTACTGTCACAGAAATTGCTAAACTTCAAAGGTATTTCAGGGAAAACTGCGGAGTTCCTCTGTTTTCCATCTTACCCACTCCAGCAAAGTGAAAATGCATTGTAATGGAAAACAATATGAAGAAACTTTCACTAGAGAAAGAGATCCTATTCCTTTACCCCAGGAAGAATAACAATACCCTGAACTTGAGTAAGCTTTAAGGACCATATGTAATACTGAACCAGACATGTGAAGCTTTCCAATGAATGTTAACTTTAACTACAAAATCAAGATGAACCATAACCAAGAAATGTGATTTCACCACCACTGAAAGTCAACAATGAGTGGGCGAAGAGGATGGACAAACTGCCAAGACAACTGGCTCATTAGATCTATAAGTTCAATACACTTTGAATACTTCTGCCCCCTCTCCAGTTTCTTTAAAAATCTCCAGGAGATGCAACATTCAGTGAGCTCTTGAGGAATGTCTGTCCCTTCTGAGAATACTCAGAAGCTGAGAAAAGAAGAAGGGAAGAAGAATAAGTGTAATAGCAGGAAAAAGCAATGAAGTAGCTCTATGCCCCACTGTGTTAGACTCAGAAGAAAAATCTGCCTTTCTGAGGTCTTTCACTCACCTTTTTTAATTGATGAACAAAATCCAGTATCTCTGAGGTCTCAGCCCTTAGTATTCATAACTGAGACATGATTTCATTGACAATAGCTCATTTTATCATCCACTTTTTAAAACAGAATCCAGTTGTGCTGTCAAAATTGTGGTATCAGCCAGTTGTTACTAAAACTTCATCAGCACTTTAAACTTCATGACTCTTTATAGCTACAGGGCTCACCCACCGCATGAAATGGTATTATCTCTGAACTGTGAAGTGTTAAGGGCTGTTTTTGATAAATGTAATGAAATATAATCCAGTTCTGTGCAAATCACACACCATATTACACTTGCTGTGAGAAAGTGATTCTGGTTAGTCATTAATTCCATTGAAAAATAATTTAAAATAAACAAATAAAATCATAAATAGATTTTACCCCCTGATTTTCATTGAAATGCTCCTACGGACAATGTCCAGAAAACTCTTAATGATCAGATATATACAGAGTAGTTAATATGGTAAGCACTCCCCCATGACTAGACAGGATGTTGCTGTTAGAGAACTGTGATTCAGCATCAAAGTAATCTCTGATGAGAGAACAATTATTACATGTTTTGTAATATTTTCCAGAAGTTATCTGTGATATAAAAGGTATAATCTTTGTCTTCTAGGAACTTTTGATACAAATGTTTAGTAGGTTTCAGGAAGTTAATGTGAATCATTTACAATTATGCAAGACCATGGACTATCTAGGTTACAGGAATAAGTTGTACAGAAGAATCACTGGACAGGAAGAATGGTTAGATGAATTAGTGTCTTCTAACTTTTGTGTCATGGAAACAACTCTGTGCCAGGAAGTCATATGATCCTCTAAAAAGCTTTCAAACATGGATATAAGCATGAAGTCCATAAATCTAATGATAATATATTTCTGACAGCTTGACCACATCTCACTTTCCTTGATGTTATGTTGTGCAAGAGTGTTTGTTTCTATAATGCCTTTCTATTGAAAGGTAGATGAGTTTGTTTTAAGGTACTGACATGACTTTATATTATTCTTATATCAATAACAAGCAAACAAAATACACTGGAGACTTCTTAGACTCTTATTTTTTTTTCTTTTTTAATCAATAAAGCACATGGAATACTTTTACAGGAAACAGAAAATGCTGTGCAGAATGTTGTGGTTTTCTTAAAGAGTATATAAATCCCCTTTTATTCCTGTTAAGTGGTATAGTTAAGAGCAGTACATTCTGACTATCTTATCTGCTTTTATTTTTGAATTGGCCATCATCTACACAACAGGCAATTAAAGAAATTAACCAATTAGATTGTGTGGAATTCATTAGATGAGTATGACCCTAACTCCAGCCTCTTGGTGCCAGGTGAGATGAAAATCCTTAGCTTCAGTTTCAGGTGGATTCCCCTGCCTCAAGCTCTGAGGAAGAGGAACACCATGCTCAAAATGACTCAGCACAGGATATGCTCTAGAGGGCTCAGGTAAGGGGTCAGGGTAGGTGGGTTGTGTCTATAGTAATGGCTCATAACAATGACTTAGAGTGAAACCAGACACGCAAAGGAACTGCCCAGGGAGCCCAAGCAGCTGCTCAGGGAGATTGCTCTAACGCAGATGGTGTTTCCTAAGTCTTCTAAAATCATGGATGGGATCAGCAATCTTCAGAACAATCTGACACTGAAGCAGGAGTGTGCAGAGAATTTCTAGCTTGTCCATTCCCACTAAGTTACCTGCTTCAGTGCTGGTGGGCCAGAATCCTTTTATTGCTTAAGCTCTGGTTACACACCCAATTTATTATTAAATTTTACATATTTGTGCTTCAATAAAAAATATTTATCTTATTAGTTATTAGAATCACATTACAACCCTAATGCATCTAATTTTAGGAATAAAACTGATTACATGCTGTCAAATTTGGTTCTGGTACTTTTAGTGCCTGTCAAATTTAAGTGAGATGTTCCTGATGTTTGCAATATTGCATTCAGTAGGTTTTTCTGTTGTATATAATGAAAAGCAGTAAAACACTGCTCTTCCAGTGCTGTGTGGAAAGGCTAGTATGGATAAAAATAGCAAGTTTACTAATCGCTAAGAATCGTGTAAGAATAATGTGCTATAGTGCTATCCCCTTGACATACTTGTACGTATGTATGTATGCATACTTATCTTTTAAATAGATATTATAATTGAAAATATGATACTAGGACAGACGTGAAAAGGGAGAAAGCATCATGACAAAGAGGAAAGCAGTGTGGTTATACAAAGCTTATTACTATTTTTACAGTGCAAAGAATTTCTAAAATGAAACACTGATCTTAAACATACTCTACATTGATAAATACTACTGACTTATTTTTGCATAGCCTTTATCTAGGAATTAGACTGTTCTTTTGACTTATATATTTTTCAGTTAGGCTGATGCTTTAAAATAAAATATGAAATGTCACGAGACAAATGAAAAGCTCTGGTTAACAGCTTATCATAACTAAATAGTGAAACACTTAAAAGTATGCTGCATAAGAATTACGTGTGTCTTACACAACTTGTGAATAATTTTACGAAGCCAGGAAAAATGACCTCATTGTTAGCAAACCGAATGAATAATAATAAATACAAGTATTTCCTCTGCTACCGTAGACTTTATAAGTGTGCATAGGTGAGTCACATTCCTTCATAATTCTGTTCCTTTACAAAACCATATGAGGTTAACAACACTGCAATATCTTTTCAGAGATACTGTAAGAAAAAATAATACAATTCGGAGGCATTCAAATGCTGTGGTGACAAGTGCCATTTAAATCTTTCAAAGGGGTAAATTTTCTCAAAGTAAAACCTGCATCTTGCTCGGGACTGAAAACACCACTGTATTATTTATCTTCACTGTTCAACACAGAGTTTTGGCTTCCTTCACGATGAACAAAGCAGGGATTCTATCCACAATTTCTCTACATCACTTTGTTTTTGCTTCCATTCATGTCTTCTGTGCTCAGACCCCCTTCAGGCAGGGTGCACTTCCAGCTGTCCAGATGAGCACAGCAACCATGTCCACTGTCTCAGCAGCTCTCCCAGGCTCTGCAAAGCACAGCCACCCACAGTGTTCCCACGGAGGGCTCTGCCCTCTCCTCTGAGTCATACTGCTACCTTCAGCACACTGCTGCTATGAAATAACCACCTTTCCCACAGACACAAGGAGAAATTGCAAACACTTCCACACTTAGTCCTACTTGTTGTGTTCACATAGGTCAGCCTTTCCCAGTTACTACTTTCTCTAATTTAGGAACTAAATAGAAGGGACTGAAGAACGACAGCATCTTTTAAGCAATGAAGCACCTTCTGGCACACTTTCAGAGTTTTACTTGCCTGCACGTTCAAGCCAATCTATATTCTCTTCTCGAAAAATAAGTCTTTATAAAATTTATTACTCTTTTCTAAGTTATTACTATAAAGACAATGATGAGCACAAACATTTTAGAAAATTACCTCAATTTTTCTTTTTTTTTTTTTTAAATGTCAGTGGTATTTGTCCCAAGAGGAGGAACAAATTTTCCTGGCTTCCTTGGCAAGGTAAAGCTTTTCTGCCAACAAGTATGTTTTAAAGAACTTAGAACACCTCCTCAGCATTTTCTGATCTACCGGCAATCAATACTGAGTCATGCTGAGGCAGCATCACACTTTGCCAGCATGCCTCCTTTTTCCTCCTGTTAATTTTGTGTGGCTCCAAGTAATACAGGAAGCTCTCAAGGTCATGGCACAGCCATGAGCCCCAGGGAGAGATCGTCATGGGAGGAAGACAAGTGCAAGAAAGAAAGGAAGAAACTGAATGATCTAAACAGAAAGAAAGAATTTCTTAAAGAAACCTTTTTCTATCTACATTTCAGTGTATTCTCATATAAACTTTTAATCTTTGACACAAAATAAACATCATTTGCTAAGTGCTCATTTATATGGAAATTCTTTATAATTTCTTAAACATATAAGTAATAAAGATGAGCTGTGACTTATAATACTAGAAGAAGCTTGCCAGTGCTGAATTTCTTATCCGTGCTCTTTTGATAATTATCATTTTGTACACTTTAAACTCATTGGATTAAATAGCTACACAAGAAATTTACAGTGACAGTTTATGAAGCACCCTGCTGGCTACTCCAAGATATACAGCAAGAGTCAAACTTTCAGGGTGCCTCTAAACATTTTCTGCATAAATATGGACATTTCAATTTGCAGATACAACTATGCCCCTGCTTATTTGAGTACAGTGTGCAATCAGATGGGCTTGAATGATTTGCGCATTTTTAGGCCTGCCAAAAATATATTTCAAGTTCAAACAGTTACATGACTTAATGGATCAACCCTTTATGGTCCACTTGACCATAAAAATCTCTTTCTTGGAGTATCCTGGGTTCAGCTGGACATGCCAAAATGAGCAGAAAGAGAAATCCATGGTATTTCAGTAATTTTCACCCAATATTCTGGAGGTGCTTCTGTCTTCTGAGTTGCCATTGCATTAGCTATAACACAGCATTTGGTGCATTCTCAAAGTTTATATGTTCTGCCTTGTGAATTGAGAATCAGCTTCCACAGAACTGACATAAGGAGGGAATTTTGAAAATGATGCTTTTTGCTTTTGAAAATTTTAAGGTGATAAAAAAGACTGGGCTTGCTACATCCAAGTTGACTTGTTGTGTACTTTGGAATGAAAAATGATTCCACATACATAGGTGTATAAAAATATGATTACAAACTTTCCATATTAAAAAAATTTAGAATCTTTAAACACAGTTACTCTCCAAAAATGAGTAACGCTTAAAGGTATATTTTTGAAGATCACAAAATGCTGCAAGGTTGTTTACTCTTTTTTTGCATCATTCCTTTGCATGTGTGCTTGATTGTTTCTTGTTTTTCTGTTTCTTGAGTTTTTTAATGCATCAGCATTTAGAAAGCATTGTAACCACTGTGTTTAAGTTTATAATTTTACAGTAACATTTTGGAGGCAGACCTGAGCAAAAATTTCTTCTTTTTTTTTTTTTTTCATTTCTCCATTTTCTTCTTTAGTGGCCTTTTGAAAAATCCAGCCTGCGGAAAAGAAAAAAGTGATTAAGAACTGCTCAAAGCATACAACCCATACTGGTCACATTCATGCGCTGGTTCTTAATACTACTTTAATACTTACACTACTGTACAAAGTTAATTAATATTTTATCACTGAACTATGACACTATTTTTCCTGGAATGGAAAAAGTACAGTTAATAAACACTAGAGTAACTGCTGAATCATTGTTTTGCTCACATATTGTCAAAAGTTAAAATGCTTAATTATAATATTTGTTACTTAATTGAATAAATAATATTTTATTTTATAATGTCAAAATTTGCAAGAGATTACGCATGTTGAAATTTATACACTGTAATCTTCTAATGCAAGTATGAACAAAATATTTAGCCTGGATAAGAGTGCCCACTTGTGGCAAGACTTACACCACAGGCCTAGCATCTCTTGCACACAGAAAATCTAGTTGTCAAAGGTCGCAGCCAAAGTCGATAGAAAAATCCCTTAATAAACCTTTACTCATACTAAAATATCTTCTTATTTTCCCTTCCATAACATAATGCAATACATGTTTCAGTCAGATAGCACCACCTGTTACACAGCAGAAAAATGCAGTGTAATTAGCTGTTTTATAATTTCTACAAGATACTCACGCTACTTATTAGATAATATTATTGTCTGTGAGATTCTAGTTATGAGAAAGAAATGACAGAGAATTTAAGTATATTTGTTTGTTTTCATGAAGACAAGGATGTGCAGCTTACCTTCCACAAAGCAAATATAAGCAGTGCAAGAATCAAGAGCCCAGCGAAGATACTCAGGAGGATAACCCATAAGGGGACTGTACCGGGTGGGTGCTCTTTGGAAATCTTAATCATGGTCTGAAAAGCGTTCAGAATGTAAGCAACAAATAATTTATCCTTCTAAAATAACAAAACAGCAGCAGCGACTGATAAGTACGCAGTAATTTTCCAGGGTACCACTTCCTTTTAACTGCAGAAACTTGTAGGAAGGAATTAAGAAAATAATCTCCAGCATGAAAGGCTGTGTTTACTTAATATTTTGCACATTCGAAGTGCATTCCTTCATGATGGTGGCCCTGCTACATGTCAGTAGTCCATGTCATAAAGGACACAGAACCAAAACCATGAGTAGTGGAAGAATAAGCTAAGGAGTTTCTTCAGTACACTCTTCCTCACTCAGTGCCTACCTCCTTGAAAAACAGAGGTAAGCATAAGTGTAAAAGGCTGTGTACATACTTATTTGATTTTAAACAAGGCATATCTGGTGTAAACTAAACAGAAATAAGTTATGTTCACATTTAAATAAATGTAGGTGTTTGAATTAAGTGAAGAATTTATTAGATACCACCTTTTTAGTTCAAAAGAACATTGAAGAGCTGAACATTAAGCATTCTCTAAAAAAGATAAATCTGAAATTCCTTGTCTCTCATTACCTGCAAGTCTCTCAGCTGTGTTTTTTACTCCTGGATGGAGTTTTAATCTATAAATTTCTAGTAGCAGTGGACCTCTGATTTTTGCATTTTCAAAAACATTTTGTGCAAGATGTAATTCCCACTGAGTATTATTTTTCTAAATGTTGGGGTATTAACAATAAGAACACATAGTAAGGCTTTTGCTTGAAAAAACAGACATTGTAGTAAATAAACTCCTGCATGTACAAGTTATCACAAAAGACCAATGTTTAAACACTATAAATGCTCGGAATTAGGAGTATTAAATGGATAAATAATACCTCTAACAAAATTAAAGACATTTCTCTTTATCTCTGACACTACTATTATCACATTATATACTTCCTTCTCTAAGAAAATTATAGTGAATTTCTGAAAAATAAAAGATCCTGTTTCAAGTATATATCCTGGGTAATGAAGGGGAAGGAAAGAATAAATAAGGAAATAATAAAGAAAATACAAAGACCAATTTTAATTGACCCAGGACAATTTTCTAATTTTATTGATTCCTTAAAAGAATTTTAATTATATTTTTAATTTACATAGCTGTGGAAGTATTTATATTGCAGCAAGCAGAAAAAATTCAGACAGTACTTATCCTTACCCAGGTGCATTGGTAGGTATTGGGCTTTTGGTGTTTATTTTCTGACTAATTCTGACATTTCTACTGTAATACAAAATCACTTCTGTTTAGAGGAGGATAATTACAGGTAACAATCAGTTAATTAGTAATGAATGAAAATAAATGATTCCATAGCACAATAAATTCTGTGAAGAATAAATACATAAATTATCTTGTTCTTACCTCCAGTTTTTGATGGTCATTTCTCAAAATCAGAGATGAGTTCTCACTCCTAAGTAATGCTTTCACAACAAGGGTTAAGCTGTGAATACTGGCCTGAAGGAAGAGAGTAATTACTGTGGTTTTGGTATTTTGAAGTAGAAAGCTTTGCAGCAATGAGAAAGGGGAAAGAAAAGCTTAATACTTTGGGAGATGCTGAAAAACGTGAAAATCAGTGAAGCTGCTCATGTATGTCACCTTCAGCACACACATTATTGTTTGAAAGACAATACAGCTTTAAAAGGGCAGATTGCAGAGATTTCAAAGAAATTTAATCCTGGAATAGTACTGTCTCTCCTCTACTCATTTGGATCAAAAAATTCCTTTCTAGAGCTGTGAGATCTTTCCAGATTAAGATTACTTAAAAATTAAGTGCTTCTATATACCCCTCCTTATATCTGCTGTATTAGACTTTGTGGATGCATAAGCAGCTATTAAAAAAGGACCATCAATACAGAATATGTAAGGGATGTCTTCTTACCATGGTTTTAAATTCTTGCGAAGTTATAAGTACTTACTTTAAGGATAAGAAAGTGCACGTGACACAATTATAAGGAAATTTTAAAATAGCAAAAGAAACTATTTAAAATACTAGAGGGGACATTTAATGAAATGAAAGACACAATTTTAACAGACATTAGAAACACTGGCTTAAGTTTCTCAAACCCAAAAGTATTCTGAATACAAACAGGATTTACTTACTTTTATGATGGTAGGTTTCCATACCCTTAATGAAACATTGACTTGATATATGTCAGACGGGACCAGGGCACAATTAATAGAGGCACAGCTGTATGTATCACAGTCCTGTTTAAAAGAGACCAGCATGAGGTAATAGGAAGAGACTTTTCACATCATTAAAATCAAAACATGTAAGCCACTACATGTACAGATCACTTGCTATGACACCAATATTAAACTGGTATTAATTACTGTAGCTTTTTATGTAAAAATGACACTGTAGTATATAAAACAGGTTGAGATATTCATGCTGTGGTAGAAGAGACTCAGTTTTTGCAGGCTGGCAATCCCTGAGGAATCCCTGCTGCTGCAGCTACGGAGCAAAAGTCATCACAGAGCTCCTAAAGGAGGCACAGCTTGTAAAGGCTAGTGTTTTTCTACCAACACAGCTATGGCTTTTCTGCAGTGTTTTTCAAATTTTGGGACACCTGAAATGTCTCATGCAGGGCACAATGTGCGTGTGAAAATTCAAGTATCTTTACTTCCTAGTATCACTTGTCAGCTGGGAGTCTAGCAGGATTATGCTGTAAAACGTTAGAAATACTTGCTTAGCCTAGGCCTTTGTCACCTCTGTGAAGGACGATGACAACCATGGCAAAGTACTCTTCCCATGATATGGTTTCATTTGCACCAGAAACTGCAGTTGCACCTCTGTGCTGAGGACTCTTTCCCCCTGACATGCTAACATAACTACAGCAGCAAAATCACTTTGCAACTCTTTCATCTAAATGTGGAGGGATAGTCCTTTCCAAACAGGATCATCAATTAGAGTTGCATGGAAAATCTGTCAGGTCACAGTTCTAGCATTAGAATGTATTTTCTACTGGATATCTAAAGAAGTTGAAAGGGAGATAAGAAGCATTTAAAATATTACTATTTATTAATTACAATGGGAACACAGATGGCAACAATCTATTTAGCGGTCAAATGTGCTACTGCTATTTACATATTTTTTAAATAAAAGAAACCCCAAACCATTTAAATTCAGTTCCACACAGAGTTTTGCAGCCAAATAAAAACTATAGTCTAGTCTACATAAAAAAGGTTTTCTAAGCTATTAAAACAAAGTGACTTTCCAAATGATACAGTTTGAGAGCAGCTTTTACACATCTTTTTCAGAAGTACTCAGCTCCAAAGATTATCTGGGATGAATATATATGTACTATAAGCAGGCTTACCATAATTGTATCCCTTGTAGGTTCTTTTATTTTTGACAACACAAATGGTTTCCCAGTGCCGATCCTTAAGGGATCTACAGGGTAACTAGATTGGCAGATGGCATTCTGTAAGTAGAAATACAAATAATATTCTTATTGTCTGGATATGCAATCTATTACCAAAAAGTGATCTTGAAACAAGCCAACATTAATTATATTTAATATTTAATAATAATTTTACTGTTTACTAACCACTAAATGCAATAAAATAGCATATTGCAAGAGTGCAGAATAGGAAATTCAGATGGTCTATGTATTGAAGTATTATTATTCAAACAGTAAATGAAATATTTATAAGGTAATTTAACCTAAACTCTACACAGGTACTTAAACATCTGTAGAAGCAAACAAGAGCTTCCTGCAAGACGAGCACTATGCAAACCAGCAAGAGTTGGCAATTAAATGAGCTAGACAGCTTTTGCATGGGAATCCACAGAGGTTCTGCCCTAGGAAGCAGCCAGGCAGGTTAAGTGCAGGATGCAGAATCCTCACTTGCAATGGCCAGGGATGCTGGAGCACTGCTGGATCTCTGTGACTCCTCCACAGGCAGCTTGGAAATCCTTTGGTGTATTCAGTGTAGGGGAATTGTGAAAGTTGTTGACTTCCACATTGCTAGCAAGAAAAGGATTACACGTCCCCTGCAGTGCACTTTGGCACACTACCGTCACTGGGATGTAGCCAGTAGGACAAGAAATTTGTCTTAGAAAAACCAAAGATTTATTGAGTTTATGTGCAAACTTGTGTCAAATGGGATGACTGACTAGGAATGAAAATAATGGCAGAAGGAAATCAAGAACAGACACAACTTTTTTGTATTCTAAATATGATTTTTTTGTTCACTTGGTATTTGTTTAGTTTTAAAGTGAACCTTGAACTTTCATTCATATATTTTGTTTTATTTTTCAGTTGGGCAACACCACAAAACTAAGTGAAATTATTTGCAGGGAGGTGCATATATGTATTTCTCTTAGTGAATGAAAAAACAAAGGAGGGTTTAGGTCACCACTTAGTGAATGTTGGGTTTTTCAGCCATGTAGTTATTGACATAGCTCTAGCTGCAATAGCTACAGTTCTAGAATAATGGAATTGTGATCTCTGCCAGTTGCACTGGAGGAGTGGAATGGAAAAACTCAAATGAGGGCTGCAGTGAAGAGCATTTGAAACATATGACCTACCATCCCCTTCAAGATCTCCCCTTCAAGTCTCAGTGCCCCAGAGAAGGAAAAAGCCAGAGGACTGCTAATGCTGGAGAGCAGACATGCAGGAAAGTTAATTTCAGTACCCGAAAGAAGAGAACTGACAGGACGCTGGGCTCTAGATGTACACAGCAGGATTTGAGCATTTGCAATAAGCACTGATGACAATGGAGAGAATATGAGGCTCATGTTGAGTCTTGACATCTCAGCACCTGCAACATAACTAACTAGCCTTGTTACAGTCCAGTTATTGTTCAACACCATTTTAAATCTGCTTCTTTCCTTTTCTGAAAATTTGTCCCCCTGTCTTCTTATGCACATCTGTACTCTTAAAACAACAGCATCTTGTTATTTAGACTAAAAGCAATGCATAATCCAAAATGTTTGCAATTTGCAGCTCCTTACAGCATAAATTTCAAATTTAAGTTGATCATAAAAATACAAATTCCTATCTTACCTGGGAATGTGACAATGCAGTAAGGTAGAGAAGAGTGTTCTTGGCTGCTGTTACATTGGGAAATAAGATCTGCAGTGTGAGGTTTGGCATTGGAAAATGTTCACCTTTTTCAATCTATAAAAAAAGAAAAATGTTTTGACTAGTACTTTCCTCATTTTGTCAGTATTTGATTGTGAGTTTTTCTTTCCCTGTGTTTTTATTTTCTTTTTTTCATTTTTACATTTCCACAGTCAGTTAAGCAAAAAGTGCTTTAATGTGGGAGAGAAGCCACTGTATCCGTGGTGGATCCTGCTGGTTCCTCTCAGGTGTGCTTAGGTAACTGCTCTCCTGCTCACCTGTTCCTCTCTCCTGTTTTCTCTGAGAAGACAATGGCACCTATCTGTAAGCAACAGCTTTTTCTGGAAAGGCCTGCTAAGGCTGAGGACTGGGTAAACACCTAGGTGGAATTGCTGGCAGCTAAATTGGTGATATTTTCTCTGAAGTGGACAGACTTGATAAATGCTCAAGAACCTTTTAAATTTTTTGCTCCTGTCTACTTATTTGCAGTTAGCTGCTTGTAGAGATGAGTTTTATCTTACAAGATCATAAATGGTATGCTCTGCAATACAGCAGCTTTTTGATTCAGAAAGCAAAGATTTGCAAATTAGATGAATAATGCCTTAAACATTCACAGTAGACAAAGAACAAGGTAGCTGAGTAAAACATTGTAGTGGCCTAAAAAATAGGAAAAAACCCCTTTGTCATTGCTATTTAGTGAGAGCAAGAATTTTCCCATATCCATTTTTTACAGATAGAAGTTGATTCAGAGTTTTATGCTTTTTATATGGGACGCTTGTTCAGTTTTGGGTTTGACACTGGGAAACAGGATGCTCTCAAGATAATTAAATTCAGTCCTACTGCAGCTTTAGGTTGGACTTTTAGTCACAGAATCATAGTATCATGGACTGGTTTAGATTGGAAGAGACCTTAAAGACCATCTGATTCCAAGCCTCCTGCCATTGGTAGGGACACCTTCCTTCCACCAGAAGAGGTTGCTCAAACCTGGCGTTGAACACTTCCAGAGATGGGGCATCCACAACTTCTCCTGTGCCTCACCACCTAATATCTTCCTCATTTCCAATTGAAACCTACTCCCTTTTGGTTTGAAGCCATTCTCCCTTGTCCTATAATTACATGTCTTTGTCAAAAGTGCCTCTTCTGCTTTCTTGTAGCCTCCCATTAGGTACTGGAAGACCTCAAAGAGGCCTACAGAGTCTTCTCTTCTCCAGGGCAAACAGCCCTGACTGTACCTGACTGTGCTCACAGGAGTGGACTTCCAGCCCTCTGATCATCTTCAAGGCCCTCCTCTGGACCCACTTGAGCAGATCCATGCCCTTCTTATTTTGGGAGTTCTAGAGCTGAATGTAGTAGTCCAGCAGGGATCTCTTAAGAGCAGAGTCCATGAAATATCTTTCCCCTGTGATTTCACTTTGCAGTATCTACTCAACTAGGAAGATCAAATTCTTGGAGCATGGCATTTTGCCTATTATAAATTTGACTGGATTTTGGGAATGGCTGTTCTAACCTGCAACAGGGATAGTCCAAGTTCTCGTCTACCAGGGCATGCTCTCTTTCCCCAGCTGAGGACAGAAGGTCTAAAACCCACCAGAACTACTCTGCAGGAGATGGACCCCTCTGAGATCCTCTGACTCACTGTATTCCAAAGCAAGGATGGGAAAAAAAAAGGTTTTAAACACAAGATATGCATATAGAGGGTTTAATATACTATATACCTCTGCTTTAAGTAATTCAAAGCAAATGAAAAAAAAAAATTAAGACAGTACCCATGTCCTACATTTTTAATTGTTTCTTACCCTATAATGTAGAGTAACTTCATCCCCAATCTGCTCCGTTGTGTTAATAGCAGTAGGGACAGTATCATTTGCTGCAATTATAACATGGTGCTCTTTGAAAACACTGTGGGTTAAAAAACACAAAAAACCAATAAGCACAGAAGCTTCATAAAAACCTCCAGGAGTTAATAATATACGTATTTTCATTACTTCATGAACTTCAGGACTAGTCTTGCAATTAAGAGTGCACTACTACATCCACTGAAGTTCAACTGTTCTGCCCTTTGAATAGGCCCCACTTTTTATTGTGTACATTTAGAATGTTTTGTTCAGATATAACTACACAAAAGGCAAATATTATTCACAAAATTAACACATCAGGGTCTGATTTTGATGTCCTTATTCTAATTGTGCAGTCCCTTATTCTGAGCATTGCCGTGTGAAACAGGCAGGATCCTGTAAAAGACAAAACCAAGCAAAACCAGAACAAAGCCAGGATGTTCTAAGTTCAGCCTTATTCCCTATGGGACAAACAGAGGCTAGGTTTGAACCATGAAATGCATCTAAAATGAATTTGGCTTAATTATTTACACCTGCATACCATGAAATGTTGTTCACCTATAGTATTCAGGATGCTTTTCAGGGATGGAATCTAACTGAATTATGGCTATTTCTGAAAATAAAGTGTACTATAACACCTGCATTGAAGTCTAAGTCTGAACTTAAAAAGACAAATGCCCAGGAACCTAAAATTAGGGCTAATTTTTGAAGATGGAAATCAAACACCACACCATGCAATATTATAGTGATACAAACTGGCCATCTGGAAGCTGGAAATATCTGCTTTCTTATGTACCTGAAATGCCTTTGAATGAATACACCAAAGTACAGGAAACGACAAAAGCTGCTGTTGTACTTGCAAACTGCAGACCAAATTTAAATAGATAAAATAGAATTTCGTCAAGACAAAGACGTTAACTGCTGCATTATTTCATTACTTGTTTTTTCACTGAAGACTGTGCTTCTGCTTTATGAGCTTTGAAGCTGCTGTATGTAGATACTGAGCACATTTCAACAACAAAACAGTGCTATATTCTCTTTGAACACCTGCAATTTACTGTGCTAGAAAATAAAGTACAGAGAAGTGTCAATACCTTACAAATATTAATCCTACTTCATATTTTACTGGAATTGTAACATGTCCTCTGTTGTCACTCAAGGTCTCAGGTGGTTCTTCACTGTCACTAAAACAAAACAACATATGTCACTCAGATCAGATCGTGGAAGACACAACACAACTACTGGGTGGAAAGGGATCTTAGGGAACAGAAATACCTAGAGCTTTGAGTATTAAAGCATACTACTCATTTCCAGTTAAGTACAGTTTCCTAAAAATAAACTCAAAGTACTATTTCCAGTAACTAATTATTTAAGTCCTGCACCAGCCCCAAGTCATTAATGCATCTGTGTTAAAATTATAGACTGCAGGTGACTGAATGAAAACAGGTCAATTAAGAGCCACGCTATTCCTGGGTTTTGCAGGGACAGCAAGCACTGAGGGCAAGTGCATTCCTTTACCCTATCAGGGACAACTTCTGCAATGCTCTTACTCTTTGAAGGACAGAGCTTTTTGTTAACTGTGATTCATGCTAAAGTATGTAGTAATTCTCTAGGAGGATGAACCTTTGTTGAATGTAAAAAAACCAGAAATTATGACTCAGTTGTAAATCTCAGACTGTAAAGAGTAACAGCTGTTTATTTAGTCCACTCAATCCACAGATGGACTGAATACATCTGTAAGGATTCCAGCTCTACAGAAGGTTTAGCCACTTGTGAGTTCAGAAGCCATCCGCGTTTTACAACGAAACACAAAACTGCAGAGCTTTCAAAAAAAACCCAAAGCGTAGGCAAAGACAGCAACTAACCTTGTTGCATATACATGAATAGTAGCATTTTCCAGGAGATACGATGCATTGAATTGGAATGATATTTTGAAGGAAATCTGTGTAGAGGAATACATTACACATTTTAAAAGGAAAAAAAATGGAATTTCAGCAAAAGCACACACTAATAGTGATTGAGATAATGAATTTTTTTTATTTTATCTATGAGTGAATCCTTATTCATATTTTACCAGATTTCTATGAATCTGAATGAATTCAGATTGAATTTGTCCCAACCAAGAAGGAAATCTAATAGTTATCACTTATTAAACATAAGCCTCAAATTTTCACAAACCTCAGGAAAAAAATTTATATAATAGTTCTAATAGGCTAAATAGTTCTTAACTGAAAGTAATGTTTCTTACAAGCAATTTAGCAAAACATCTTTTTTCCCTCTAATGAGAAGGAAACAAAGCTTCAAAGCCTGGCTGTTACAGTGGAGATGAGCTGCCTGTTGAAGGCTGCTGGAATATCACTTAATAAATAGTAGAACACCTAGAATACCAAAAAGAAATGTTTACAAGGTAAATAAAGGAGAGACTGCTAGGTCTCAAAACCACTCATATTTATTATAACCAGGGCAAATACATCATAACTTGGCACTACACAAAATTTGGGAACACTGCCCCAAATGTTCTTCATATCCTGAAACTTAAGGGTTTATATTATATACAAAGCAATAGTTTTCTTATTTGTTACTGTATGGACTTTTCAGCTCAGATTTTTATCTTTCTTTTTATGTGACTAATCTTTAATACAAAGTGGTCCACAGGAAGTTGTCCTAGATACTCATATTTAAAACAAAAAGCAGGTTTAAAAAGGAATGTATTAGAGATGCTTATCAGTGAATCAGAGATTAATTATTTCTGAATGTAAAGAAATGTGTGAAGTTTCTAAATTTAGGGCTCTGTAGCTACAGACAAACTAATAAGCAAAGCATGAAAGGAAAAAGTGAAAAATCCAGTAAAGAGGGCAGAGGCACTGGACAATAACTTATTTGGCTTCAAGAAGGTAACAGCTGACTTAATCCCTACAAGTCCAAGACACAAGCTGGAATGTTTGTGTGGGAGGCAATGTAAGAAGACATCTCTCATGATCCTCCCTGTGCATGACAGAGGAGCAAACAAGAAACTGCCGGGAAAGACTGTCTCATTTGCATGCAAATTGATATTTCCCAATTGAAGATTAAGACCTAAGTATGGCTTCTCAAAGGCTTAGTTTAGCTAAAGCTCCCTCTCCATTCCAACAGGAGATACAGACATCACTGGAACTGTTCAAGATGGAGTTTGATTTCAAGTGGACTACTTGCTGGAAAGGCCTCTCATTCTCTACTGAGCAGAGGTGCAGTCTTGACGCCTGACTTTGACAGATCTGGGTTAGCATTTCCACATACCGTCTTATTCTGTCTTCAACCAGTGGATTGCATTTTATATACAAAATAACTGAATTTATAGGCTCCAGGGTGTGGAAAGCCTGGACACAGACACTTCTGGTCACATGTGCCACTTGTGTGCCACCTGCCTTCTCACAGTGTCAAAGATGGCAATATGCATCTATTACCTCCTCACACACCGCAACTGACAGCCCATGGACTGAATATCTGATGTTTTCCCATCTGGTTCTGTGCAGCTGACTTCAAAGACAGCTCAGGAAATGTGTGAAGGCAGTTTTTGGGATGAACACAAGAGAAAAGAACTTCAGAGGTGATAGGCACTGCCCTGCCTTTAGAACAACATGGGACAAGGAGAACTTGCATGCAGGGGGTCATTTTACCTCTTCTGCAGGTTTTAGAAATGGATATCCCACTTTACAGGTGATGTTGTGATTAGATTCACAGCTATCTTTCTGTATATCCTAAAGGGAAAAAGAAAGTGAAAGCATGGCCTTGTGCAAACTCTTTTCAACAAACTCTGACTGAGCATCATAGACCTGTTGAACATATATACCATTGCCACTTTTCACTATCAGTACATTGTAAGAGTCAAAGCCTTAATTGAACTAGAACAAAAATAGGAAGCCACAAATTCTGCAAGACAATTTTCACCTAAGGATATTTACAACAGTTACTTGCTATTATGCCTTTCCAGTAACAGTGTTTGGAACATTCACACTTATATGCCTACTGGGGACATAATGCAAATTAGTCATGGGGTCTAGTAATCTACCTATCTATAATTACACAGTTTTAAAATTTTGTAAATATATTCTTAATGTAGCACTAAAAGTGAATTAAATAAATAAAAAGTTAATTATTGCCACAAGATCAACAACAATTCTATGGATCCCCAACTTCTCCTAATGTGCAGCATCAGGACTGTTGACAGAAAACAAATTGCTCTAAATGCTTCCCATTGGAACTGAGATGTATTTGTAGCACATCTGCCGAGCCAGGAAGAAAAACAGCCACTTTTGGAAATGCTGCCTGAGGTAGGGAAGACAAAGGCACTGATCTATTCTGTCCTACCACAACAGTGTTTTCTCTATACATGTGCAAAAGGAGAATTCTAGGGGCTCAGGAGTTCTACAAGGCATTTCTGGCTCTACTAATGGGCAGATGATTCATAGTGCTGATGTTTGTCTAAGAGGCAGGCACTTTTTCTAAGTGCCATTGTGAAATTTGCATCTGTATTTTATGGACAGGGCTAGGCAAGAGTCCACTCATGTCAAAATAAATAAACTCTTTTAGAGGCATAAGCAAGGAGAGCAGCCCTGGGGAATCTCTTTCAATTAACTGTGATGATGCCCAAGCTATCAAATTCAGGTTTAATAAGGCTTCCTCAGGTCTCTCTAGCAATATAAGTTACAATAAAAGTAATGATATGAAAAAAATCCTACCTCAATGCCAGCAAAAATAATATTTGGAGAATACTGAACCAAAACTCTGGTATTATAGGCACTGTCTTTTTTGTTCTTCACAGAGAGCTGGATGGTGAATTTATCGTTGCGTGACTTTACAATGAATGGAGAAGAGCTGTAAAATAAAGTAAGAATGTTGGACATCTTAACTATTGAGTCTGTTTCTAACATGACGAGAAACTTCTTTCAGTCTCCAGACCATCTTGTTTCTGAATTTGAAAGGATGCCCCGCATATTAGACTACAGAATTAATAATTCACATAGAAACTTTGTACAGATAACAAGCAATACATTAAACCCAGTGTAGTTACCTGTCTCCGGCTATGCTTGCTTTTACAATCAGAACAAGATCTGAAATGCATTTATTTTTGGCTCCACAATCTTTTGTGAAAGGAATCTGCAAAAATAGTATGTTTATTCTTTATTTTATTGCATTTATTGTCAAATACTTGCATTTTAATGCATATCTAATTTTATGCAAGGTCTTCTGTTAAATAATCAAAGAAGTCTTCCCTAACCTTAGCCAATTAAACATGCCAATATCCTGTAAAATACATGGCTGAAACACAAGCTGTCTCATCATTCCCTTCTAAGTGATTCACCCAGAGTCTGAAAATAGTATGAATGAAGGCAATCACCACCAAAGTAAACGGGTAACACTGCTCTGCTCCATCTACGTAAAACCTGACAATAAATTTGTTGGTACTCTCTTCTATCTTCAGTCAGCTATGAACAAGTTTGAAATCCCAGCATAGTTCACATGCACTTTGAATCAAGCTTTTTATTCCTGAATACTCATTTAGAGCAAACACCTCCTCTTCAGCCAATTTGTGGGCAACAGTTTCAGCTCTTGTGTGGGCTGATTTTAACCTTAAACGCTTTAGATATTGATACAGAATCTTTCTGACTTACATATTCTGCTATTGAATTTGGCAAGTTGCTATCAAGAACAGGTCCACTCTCTGGATCAGAAAAATTGAATTCCAGCAAAACCTTTACAGAGTCCTGAAAGTCAGGCTTATCCTAGAACATAAGGAAAACAAAACTGCTGTTATGGAAATTCACTTTAGTACCTAAGGAGGTTAAAAAGTCCCAAAAAATGCTGAGGTAAAATATTTTTCTGTCACACTGCCATCCTTGCTAGAGAGGCATCTTAATGCTTGCATTTAATGTGCCAGACATTCCTTATAAATATCTACTAACGCTTTTGTGTATCTTATAAAATTTCACAAAGCCTGAGCATGTTCCACTCAGTTTCATTTAAGAATATCTCAACTGTCGACTCACAGATATTTCTCTCTCAGTTGTGCTCAAAGGATCAGTAAGATAAGCATCAGAAGCATCACCTTTTGTGAAGTCAAACTTAGGCCAGCTGTTTGGTGAAGAAAATACTGGCCGTCATTTATCATTAGTTTTTGAATTATGATACAACTGTGAAGTCACTAAACATTTTAAATGTGGGTAGCTTACAGTATGCAGCTCTATTCACTCCACACACCAGGTACAATCTGGGCAAATTCATATTCACAGTTGCTAATTACACTTCTGTTTTGCAGTGAATAAATATTCTCTATTCCAAACCTAACTTTTTTCCTGTTTTTTATTAGAAGGAATTGCACCAACATGCAAACTGAAATTCTGTCTCACATGCTCCTGCTGAGTTTTGAGTGCACCTAAACTACTAACCACGACAGCTGCTTGATTCCACCAAGCGAGGTTATGCTCTTAAGACAGACACAGAGACAGAGCTAAAGTGACTGCACATGTAAGTACGTATAAAAATTTATATGTCTATAAATAAATAAATCTAAGTATTAAACACATTTTATGTATACCTCTTAAGATTAATTCTGAACACAAATTTTGTTGTCCAATTTGCAATTAATGGAATATATATTTGGGTTAGTATAGTGTCAACATGAGAAAAATACTTTAAATGATTTACTTGCCAACATGTAGAAGTTATGTTTCGTACATTCTGACCCTTTGATAGTTATATTTTTTTGCATTTTCCTCTCATGGCTTTCTGTGAACAAGCTTCGAGATATTTGTCTTTGTGCATCAAGAGTAATCCAATACTGCAGACCTGCAAAGGAGATTGGGATCACTACTATGAAGCATTTTGCCTTTACACATTATTTTTTCTCAAAATACCTTAGATGAACTTTGAATAGTGAATTTAGAAAAGTTGAATTACATTTTTTAATTAATAAATGCATGCGAGGATAGGAAGTTTATAGCTTAAAGCTTCCATAGCTTATTACTTATTTACTTACTGGATTCAAATATATCTTCTTTTGACTTTAGTCTGGTCTTAAAACAAATTGTGGCATCTATGCATATTGTTTTTCTTATATTTATCTGACAGTTTTGTTGTTGAATATTGATGCTTTTAGGGGTAAATTGCATGGAAACATTTACTTCAGCCACATCACGAGACCTTAAAAAAACCACAAAAAGAGTGCTTGGAAATAAGAGCAACAACTTTTTTAAACTGAAGAATTAACTTAGAAAATATGCAGCATTCAACATTTAAATACAGAAATAGAATCACAGGATCATGGAATCATTTAGGTTGGTGAAGAGTTTTGAGTCCAACTATCATAAGGCTTATAGATAAAAAGAAAAAAAAAATCCTTTAATGTTCTTTGGAAAATAACAAAAGAATAAAACCCACAACAGAAATAAGATTCCTGTGGCACATGTTGAAGGTGCCATGCTGCAGTACAGTAGCAGACACAGCGTTGGCCATGTTGTGCCAATTAATAGGCCTTCTACTATTTCACATGCTCTTTCTTGGCTGTGTGATGCTATGAAAACAATTGGCAGTTGCAATGCACTTCTCTGGCACATTTGCAGCCTGCATTTGCCTTTCTCCATTTAGGTAGATTACTGCATGCCTGTTAAGTGCCATCACAGAGAGAACTCCTCATACAGAAAACAAAAATGTGAGCACCAAAAAGAGGAGGGAAAGAAATGTCCTCAGCAGCCATAACCTATGAAGCACTAGAGCACTTCTTAAAAGCTCAACTATCACTCAGGAGAGGAAGCCCCCAAAGAACAGGGGACAAGAGCAACGTGATGGTCTAGAAGAATAATTAACTATATATCCTATACATAGTACCAGTAAAAGAGAAATTACAGAGGAAACAGTTACAGGATTTCTCCACAGTGCTGTACTTTTTTCAGAACAGATATCAGGTGAAATATTTCCAAAAGCATTTCAGCAACGCTACAGAGCCACATCCATTTTAAAAGAGACTGAAGGCTCAGGCTCATCATTGGGAGTATCATATATGAACATAATATTATACATAATCTGGAGGGTAGAATGCCATCTCTTAGGTTGTGGGTAGATAAATAGGCTAAGATTTGTCCCCAGGTTGTTTCACTTTAAATCTCCTTTGCCCCTGCAATGCATTCCTGTCTCATCCCTTGCTCTTGATTCAGTTCCCTTTTGGCCATGAGACACAGCATTTCAGTGTACAAAGTCAGCAAAAAATTTAGCTGGCAAAGTAACATTCTTCAGAATTGTGATCTCAACAATGCCAGGAAGGGCATCACACTGTGTTCACACATGGAACTTTCAGAAAGAAACTACTAGATGAAGTTCAGGAGAAGCTGGGATCTTGAGGCTGGTAGCAAGCCTTGACAAACTTAATTACCTACCAGGTGAGTTAGGTGAAACAGCAGGACAGGGAAAGCAAGTAGCTGGGTTACCAATTCCTTTACAAGAGACAAAAGTAGTTTTAGCTGTGCTTTAGAAATGAGGGATTTAATGTTACCTTGTTTATTTCTCTTCTCCCTTAAAAATTATATTGTTCACTATTGTATCTCATACTCCTATATAAAGAAAATGAATTCACTGTTAAGCAGAATGCTTAGTTTAATTTTTCAGATTTTCTGTAGGGAGTCAAACTGCAGTTTTCCTATTAAGAAATAAAATCAGTTTTTTTAGTGACCCCTTTACATTTGAACTTGTTCTTGATACTCTTAATAAGATAATATGCAATATACTGTGAAAAAGAAAGCAATTCAGTTTTTTCCTGTTTCACTTAGTGCCAGAAGTGGAATCAGTTTCTATTTTGAAAATGGTCTAGGAGGATAAGTTCTTCATTCTAGGCTAGCCAGATTTCTATAACATTCCAGTATTTATAATGCTATACATTGTTTTGTGTTCATTCCTCTAGGGAGACATGAAAAGATGAATATTTGTAGACAACATCAGAAACGTGAGACGAAACCAGTAACCTTACAAAGTCCAAACAGTCATGCATGCAAGTTATACTGCTATCCCAAGCAAAAGTTTTTTCTGTCCTGACAGCTGCTGTGAGTCTCCATACCAGAAGAGGGCAGCTCCACCAAGGCCTCCGATGGTAACATCAATCAGCCCGTCATTGTTTAAATCCATTTCTCCATGCACAGACTGGCCAAAAAATTTCACCTTTTCCCCATCTCCACCAGATGCAATACGCTGTGAAACGCATAAAGAGGTTAATGCAGTGCCCTTTGAAGGGTTTTATAACAGTCAAGATGCATTTGACGGTAGTGAGATGGAGTTTAGGCTCTTTAACTACATTAAATTTTCATTACAATACTCCTAAAACAGTTACCATGGTGATGAACACACTATAAATTTTCAGATTGCAAAATATCTGCTTTTCTGGCTGTACTGAACATGTCAGAAGGTTTCTAATAAAAACAGGCAAATCTGTTTTTTAACAATATTAGGACTCGGATTCAGTTGAATTGGTAAGAGTTTAAAAGTATAGAGCAATTTACAAAAGAAGCTGTTGCAGCTGGTCAAGTCACAGTCTCATCCTATGTTGGAAAAACACAATTATGAACATTATATATGTTAGAGCAGCTGTCAATCTGCTAAGTTTTACTTCATACCTGTGAATATTTTTTACTGATTGCTTTGCCATGGCCATGATAAATATACACAGCTCCCCGATGGTCATCCTCTAAGGGAGAGCCTATCACAATATCATTATATCCGTCCAGGTTGAGGTCCTTCACTGCAGCAATCGCAGTCCCGAAGCGTGCACCGCAAGGCTCGTTCTTCAGAACCTTGCAGGTGTCCTGCTTTAATGGTGAACAGCACGTCTGCTTCACGGGTTCGAGACTCATCTGGTATTCAAACTTTGTCTGTGGAAGGACAGATTAAGAGTTTGTGAACTTCCACCAGTGTTTCAGCAATGCAGACTTTTAAGAGCTCCTGTCCAGAAGATGAACGGATGAATTAAACAAAACAAATACAAACTATTCCTAGTGATTACTTGCACTGTAGAAACTGTTATTCTTTAACTATAATTCAAGTGTTCTTTCTGAGCAGTGTATGGCAAAGACATTCTTGCTCACTCTCTTTCTGCCTTGAGATACTTCTGCATTTTTCTTGAAGTTAGAGGTTCACAGGAAAGTGCAGTATCATAACAATATTTGGATACTATTGTAAGTAAACCACTTCAATTTTTAGGCAGTGTAAAGTATTTTTCTAAAGGCATTCTCTTAATCTGAGAAGTTAGCCAAGTTTCTAATGAAACACAGATGGCAATACTTTTATTCCGGAACAAAAGATAGCATTTCTTTTACACAGACTGAATTTTGCCCTCAGTAGATACATACACCATGGCCTAACATACATATTCTGATCCAGTGTGTATCCTAGACCAAAAATACACAGACACTAGGGCATGTAACCAATCTTTCCCAAGAATTCCATGTCAGAAATTAGCAGTAGCAAGCAGTTGCTGCATCTCCTTTATTTGGAACCGGATAAAAGAAAGCACAGGAAAAACAAATTTCTGACACCACAAACAGTACTAGAGGACAAGGAATTCTTGTTTTCTCACCAGCCCTATTTACCAGAAATTTGTTGTTAGCAACATGCATGTAGAGACTAGAAGAATTCCTTGTCAAACATAGCCAGTCTCTCCAGGTCTTTTTCTTGAATTAGGCTTTTAGAAGATCGTCATTGTTAAGATACATTTTTATAATTGTTATAACAATACACAGTAGTACTGGACTAAAAGAAGAAAAGAAGAAAAAGTATGCACAGACATTGGAAGCAGAGACTTATCAAATTAAGAAACTGAGGTGTAGCTGGCGTAACCCCCAATCTAGTCAGATGTTTAAAAGCTGATAAGGGTATGGGTTTTAGCTCTGAGTTGCTAAGGAAATCACAAAGATACTGGAGATCAACGTTTTAGGATGGATGAGCCTTATTGTTCCCTAATCCATGAAAAAAAAAAAAAAAAAAAAACATGGTAGAAAAGTAATCCTGTAAATTTGTATCTGTGCCATACTGCAGCTCATAGGATATAGTACTTATCTACATAATACTCTCCATTCTCAAGCAAGAGTTTGAGAATGAAGTTTAAAATTCAGTTGCATTATAATCCCAGTTGTCAAAATCATGTTTCTCTGTTTTCAAGAGATCATCTTCCCCAGCTCAAATTATTGTATTTCTTTAAAATAAGGATAATGAGACACTAAAGAGCATGCTGTATTCCTGGTCAATACACACCAGCCTTACCTTGTTCAGACTATAAACATATACCTTCCCTTGCTCCTCCTTCTCAGTTCCCATATACATAGGAGCTCCCACAAGAAGAAGGTCTGTAAATGAGTCCCTATCGATGTCGACTGTGGTAATAACACCCCCAAAGTATGATCCAATCTGTAGAAAAACCATAAAGTGTACATCAGAGTCAGCAACATCGCTCAACACTTCCTTTTCAGAGACCTACTTCTTGCTTGCAACAATGACAAATATTAACCATTACGCAGAAATTTTCTTTACTACCTAGATTTTTTAGGTCTGTTTGCCTTTGAAGGTCGTTTTCAGTTTTAGCATTTGTTATCAGACTTTTTTATTAATAAGTGGGCCATTCAAGTTTCAGCTCTTCTGGGTGAGTGCTTTCTACCTGGTATGTGGTGTAGGACCTCTTTTGACAGCATTTAAATAAGAGTCTCTTGGAGAAGTTAGTTTTCTCTTCAAAAAACAAGTAAAAAAGCTTGGACAAAAGCTCCAAGACAATTCAGTGCAGTCACTCTCCAAAGTTCTCAAGTTGTCACTATTTGCAGAGGAACAAAATCTACATGAAGAACTGGATACATTCATAGACTGAATGATACAAGCTACAGGATTTATCTGACTATATTCACGTCACAGATAAGGAAGATACCCTGCATTTCCTTTACACTTAACAAGAGAAGCAGCCTCTTCTAGAGCAAGATACCTTTCCTCCCACAGAGATGCTTCAAGTAGTCCAGGTGTCTCACACCTTAAAAATCACAGAATCACAGAATGGGTCAGGTTGGAAGGGATGATGGTGGGTCATCTGGTCCAACCTCTCTGCTCAAGCACGGCCATCCCAGAGCACATGACATAGGTTGTGCCCTGATGATTCTTGAACACCTCCAGTGAGGGAGACTCTACAACCTCTCTGGGCAATCTGTTCCAGTACTTGATCACTGCACAGGACAGAGTTCTTCCCCATGTTCAGGTGAATTTCCTGTGCATCAGTTTCTGCCCATTATCTCTTGTCCTATTGCTCAGCATCGCTGAGCAGAGCCTGGTCCATCCTCTGACCCCTCCCTGCAGACACTGACAGACACTGGTGAGGTCCCTTCTCTGTCATCTCTTCTCGAGGCTGAACAGGCCCAGCTCCCTAAGATGTACTTCAGTTCATTGACTCTAAAATGTTTGATTAATTGACTGATTGATTGATTGAGTGATTGATTAGCTGACTTGCAGACATCAGCTATAGGTGAAAATCAGGTAACTTGAATGCTCCTGAAAGAAGCTGGTACTGCAGCCCGGGGAGATGAGAGTAGGCAGATCTTTCAATTCTCATAAGTATAGTATTATGTTAATAACACCATCCTTAATTATACAATTACGTGGGTTTTTGTCTTCTTGGAGAAATAGCTCTTAGTGAGCTGCTATTCAATGTAACAAGCAGCTATTCAATAGCTCATTCAATCCCAGAAGTTGCTCTTGCACAGAACCCTGCTTGTCACAACTCATTCCTGCCAGTGACATTCCCTTCCACTCAGTAGACAGAGAAAATTGCACGTACAGAGCCATGGCAACCACCACTTTGACACTGGTGAGGTTTTAACCCTCAAAGACAAAATTTCCAAGGATCTCTGACTCCTATACAGTCCGCTTTCTATTGCTCATTATACCAGAGGACCTGCCTAACTTTTCCATCTGATCTCTCTTACAGCTCCCCGTTTCATGTGCTCTTATAACGAGGAGTTGTCATTTGCAATAATTATTTCTACTTCTGCTGTATGCCTGTTATATGTTAATTGTGAGTGCATACTTACTTGTTCTCCATTTAATCTCTGAATTACTTTCACATCTTTTCCTTCCATCTTATAAATGATAACTTGGCCAGTATGATTGTATCGTGGTTGCCCTGCTATGTACAGTACACCTCCAGGTGTCAGTGCCGAACTCACAGTATATCCTAGGAAGCAGAAAGAAGTCAAGATGCAATACACACAGAATGCATCAGAAATACGGAGGCTTTGTAAGGTTTATTCTACAACCAGATGTTTAGCCCTATTCACACTAGAGTGCAATAGCAGTTAATTAAAAAAGTTTTTTTTTTTATCTACAGTCTCAGAGTCACAAGGACCACTGTGTTATTAAACCTGTGCACAGGCTGGTGAGCCATGCTCACTCTGCCATTCTCACACAGTGCAAGAAGTAACTCATGAATAGCTCGTTGAAAAAGAACAGCTGTCACTGGCCCACTGTCAAACTGACGGAGTCCTCAAAAAGTGATTCTAGGGGGCATTTTGAACCTACCTCTATTTAATATTAACTAAAATTTAACAACTTTGGTGAAGGAAGACTTAAAAAAATTGCAGTGAAATCAAGTTCAAGAGCTGCAAGTATTCTGGAGGAAAGGATCTGAATTTAAAATGACTTTACCAAAACTGAGTTATAAAAAAAGGAAGCTAAAGGCATTTGGTAATGAAGAAAGTGTTCGTAAGGAAAAACATTAAAATATTCAGTGTTGATTCTTCATCAGTGGAAGTGTGACTTAAAGGAGATAAAAGAGCAAACAGAACCATGAAGTGTAGAAAGCAAGACGTAGAGGACAGAGCAAGGCCACTGAAGCTTTTTGGCAGAAAAATAACCTGCCAGTATGCAAAACATTATTATAAAAAAGATGTTGGTCTTACTGATTTTGTCTATTCAGTGATAGAAAACAGCTTAATTTTAAGCAAATATTTAGACTGATTATTGTATAAGACTTTTTAACTATCAAGGCGTAGAAAAACTTGATAAGAATACCAGAGGAATCCATGAAATCTTCTTTGAACAGATTAAATATCTCTGCTGGGAAAGTCTAGATATACTTAGGTCTATGTTTGGACTAGTTTTCTGATTGTAGAAGTTGTAAGTTATTTTTTTTAAGAACAAGAAGCTCCCAGGCGCCTAGAATATAAGATATTCTGTAAGATACCCTTTTTGAATGAGCTTTGAGAGAGGTCTTGTAGCATTTTTTTGAAAGTGTTGTAAGGTGGGCTATTTCTCCTACCTAGATAGGCTGCAAGAGGTTCATTTTTTTCTGAATGCTTGTCACGAAAGGTGTCATTGGTTGGCATTGAAATGCCACTGTCCTTCACCATAAGCACGGTGCCATTCCAGTCATATGCTCCAACTGCTCCAAGCATGATCCAATCCTTCAGGAGAGTAAAACAAAAAGCCAGTTTTCTATGTGAATCATCTTTTCTCTATGTGAATCATCTTAAGACATTCATGGTTCAGGATGCTCACATCTGGGTAAGGCTTCCTGTATACTTACATATTTAGCCTTGATTTTCCTATTATGGTATTGACCCTACAATCATAGGGATACAGAAAGGCTTGGGTTGAAAAGTCCTGAAAGAGCATCCAGTTCCAATCCTCTTGCCATGGGCAGGGATGCCACTAAGAAGACCAGTTTGTTCAGAGCCCCGTTTAACCTGGCTTTGAACACCTTCAGGGGTGAGGCATTCACAGATTCTTTGGACAATCTGTTCCATTGCCTTATTTTGCTACATGTGAAGAACTTCTTCCTAACATCTAATCTAAACCTCTGCTCCTTTAGTTTAAAACCATTCCCCCTTGTCCTATCACTATCTGCCCATGTAAAAAGTCACTCTCCCCCCTTTTTATAAGACCCCTATAAGCACTAGAAGGCTGCTCTAAGATCTCCCTTAGCCTTCACTTCTCCAAGCTAAATAACGCCATCTCTCTCAGCCTGTCCTCATAGCATAGGCATTCCAGCCCTATGGTCATCTTCGTGACCCTGCTCTGAAACTGTCTTTCAAGTTAAAACATTGTCCCTTGTTCTGTCACTAAAGGCTCTGATAAAAAGTCTTTTTCCATCTTTCTTAACATATTTTCAGGCTATTCTCCAGATAGAAAGTGCTATGGGAGCATTAAGTTTAGAGTTCATGTGAAGGGTATATGTACTCTTTTGAGCTTTCATTTTTCACAAATGTTCTGTACATACATTTTACAAAAAAGGTAACTGGATTACAGGATGCTCTTAAACTTTACAACAGCAAACAGGACTATAAAAGGAATTCTGAAACACTTATTCCAAACTCACAGAATCACCAGCAAAAATCTACTTTGTAAAATAACTTCTATTTTCAAACAGTTTGTTTACCTGAGAATAATGAGCACTGAAACCAGCTTGAGACATTTCCATTTCGAAAGAGGAGGCCTGCTGGTCTGTCGTTGCTATTAAACAGCAAAAAAAAAGTTTCAAAAGTGAATTTGTTTCAATCCGAAAAAGTAACTGAAGACAGTTATGAAGATGCTCATATGATAGTAAAGGATAGCATAATTAACTGAACTATTCAGTGAATATAGTTTGCCATTGATTTTTATAATAAACACAGAAATAAGGACCCGTGTTGAACGCTACTATTAAGTACGGGAATTTCCATTTTAAGATCATGTCTCAGAACTTGTCCAACAAAGTTTCTGGGCTAAAACTGACCAGATTTGAACTCAGGCTGATAGTAAGTATGTTTGGAATGTTTGATTAATATGGTTAAGCCATTTTCCACTTGAGCTAAGTGAACAATAAAACACCAGCCATGTAACCCTGGCCTTGTATTCAAGCAACTAAAGTTTTGTAGGCAGCCGGAGGAACTTTAAATGAAAAACACTTGATGTTTGTATGAACCTTTTCAAAAACAACATAGGAAAATCTCAGCTGTCCAAGATTCATAAGCCCCAGTGAAGTGCTTCCTGCCCAGAAAATTACATGAAGGTCTGATTCTCTTAAATGACTGTATAAAAAAGGTATCAGGTGATTTTGTACTAGCTTCAGTGTCTTGTCAAGTAGTCATATGCTAGTTATTAAACTCTGATGGGCTGTTTTGCTCCCAGGTAAACTTGAAATATCATCAGGGAAGAAACAATTCTGTCTTTTCCTCTACTTAACAGAAAGATAAGCAGCCCTTAACAGTCAAAGACTATTTTGCCACTCTGAGTGGCCAAGTGAGGGAACTATATTCTGCATGTTGATTCTTCCTTGAGAGCAAGATATGCTAAGAGGCAGCAGAGGCAAGCTATGAAATCTGGTCCAGGAAGAGTTCACAGTTTGCTACCAGCTGAGTGCAGAAGCAAACCTTCAACTGTGTGAATGAAACTGCGCCATAGCAAGCCATGGGTGCATGAATTTCAGGCATCTGGACTATTAAATAATACTGAACTTTTGATACTCAGCAACTAAACCACAGAGGTTGCTCCCTGGGACATGTCTTTCCTAATTGTTGGGACTTACGGCCAGTCATAGGAAGGAGACATGATCTCAAACACAAAGTGTTTGACATACAAACTATCATGTTTCACAAGATGTAGCTGCTTTGCTAAATCTGAAAAAGTCATTTTTAGGCATAAAACTCTTAAGCTGCACATCTGCTGATTAACAGAATTTTCATGCAGTAAAGGATACTCCTTAATGAGCTGAGAAAGGCAGGATTCTCACAGCCTGAGGCAGAGGACAAAGCTAGTACTGTTGGTGTGTGCAGCTCTAAGTGCTGATTAGATAATGGCTCTAAGCCTAACTTTCCATCCAGTTTCAGACTGCCAAGCATCTTACAAAGGATATTTTGTGAAAAAACATTTGTGCCTGCCTACGGGTTGGATAAAACAAAATTGCTGTTAAAAGCAATGTCCATGCCATGAGACACAGAGGCATAAGAAAAAGATTATGTATAAAAATCCACTGGCTGTCAAGTATGGGTTCTTGTTGGATTTATTTTTCAGCTCTCAATTTTATTTCGAATTTTTAAAGACAAAAATCAAAATGAAAACAAGACATCCAAGAAAAAATATCAAATGTACTACTATACTAGCAAGAAGCAATTTAGATTGAGAATTTTAACAGATTCAGATATCTAATTTCAACAATCAAGGTTCTTGTGATGCACAGAAGCTACTATGTACAGAGCTAATTAATCTCCAATTAAACATATCCAATAAACTGGCTTGTCACCAGAAAGCTGCATGGCACAGAATTAACCTGCTTTTTTCCACCACCAGAAAAATGCATGCATGGACACTGTTGTGAATCCAGAATATAACTGAAAGGCTTTGGGATAGAACAGGAAACTATGCCTGAAGAATCAGCATAAATTGATTTAGTCAATATCATCTAGCTCCAACTCATTGGAGCAGCTCGACCATGCTATATTTTGACAAAAAGCTAAAATCCCATTTTCAGTTTCTATTCTGATTCTCTTGCAGACAGATTACATGATTTCTGGGACTTGGATGGAGGAGGTGACATTTCTTGTCTCGTATTGCAGGGATCTTATACAAAAATCTTAGTGTATCTCTGAGTTCCTACAGAAAATCTGCAAACCAAGAAGCCTTTTGGCAGTAACGAAATTAATTAGCTTGTCTCTTATGGTATAGATGAAGGTAATTTTCCATATTTTTCATTTAAAAATTATGTATTTTTGTAGTACAATCAAGTCAATTTAAAATAAAAATTGTAAAGAAGGCAAATATATCAAAGCATAAATATTAAAACATTTTAGAATAAGTTTATGGTAAATAAAATGTAACAATATCCAAGAAATACATATCTGTTACTGCATCATTTGCAGAAAAATAGAACTGAATTCAGGGAGTACTGCAGAACCTGTTGATACTTAGAGAGCAACAATATGTTCTATGTACCAAAACACTGAAGGACATGAAGACAAGGATTTGTCATCTCAAGAGCCAACTATCATATAAACACATAAAATTTATACAATTAAATCAAACGTTTCATTTCACCACCATGAACATAACTAGATTTGTTTGGATATTTTATTAAGCTACAGGACTTGTTTAATGTTCAAACGTTTTATATTTTTTTCTTATCATAAGAGGAATTTTTTAGTACAGTCAAAGGAAGGGGTAGAGCTCACTACACAAAGCATTCCCACCAGCACAGAGCTCAAGCCAACACAAGTTACTGCACTGCTTGGAGGCTGGGGTTTCATGTGACAGACAGGCGCTACCTAATGCCTGATGGCTACTGACTGATAAAAGGGACGAGGTGGAGGGTGACAAATTGAGACCATCTCCTCCTCCTGGTTTCTCAAAGGGTTGAGTTAAGGCACAAAACCTTGACATTGAGCACAAATGTCTCCAGAAACTCAGTTATGTTAGGTCTTACATCTTCATCTGTTGTCCTGTTAATTAACTTCTAATTCTATATCCATTATAGCTAAAAGATGTAACTAACATTTTATTCTGATAATAAAATAGAACTATTTCTCTCAATTTTTTGACATATAAAGGACAAATTGAAGAGCAAGTTTTCAATTTCTGTTTGAACAACTATTTTTCCACTGAAAATGTATTCTTCCTAGTAAACAGTGACTTAACAAAAGAGCACCCTATTCAATGAACTTTGAAGTACACAAAGAGCCTAAGTAGGCTAAACTTTGATCTTTAGAGAGAGATTAGATTCTCCTCAAATTAATTTGTTTCAAAGCTAAGGGAACAAAATAGTTCTGAAAGTAAAAAGAGAATAACATATAAACCATATTTTAATAAACTATATTTATTGCTGAAAGTATTTAGTAATAGCCAAAAATAGTAATATTTGATCAAACTCAATGATACACTAAAAAACCCCCAACTAATACGTCTGAGAAATACAGCTTCAATGTAAAAAAAAAATTGAAAATACTCTCTCAGTTTTGTACATTCAAGTCAATATTTTCTTTTGTTCCAGCTGTAAACTACACTATTCTAGCTACTTGGAAAATTGAAGTGTTGGAAAAACCAGTCCAAATAGATGGATATTTTCTTTATATGACATGAATCCCTTCAGAGTAGGCCAGTTTAATTTATAACTAATAAACTCCATCTCCTGATACCCGTAGAGTGCTCGAAACAAACAGTGGTGTGGACAGTACTGCCTTGTTTGGATGGAGAATGTAAGCAGACATTATGAGAGAATGACTTTTCTGTGCTAAAATCTGAGTATTGTGAACCTTCCCAAAGGAAAATTATATCTTATTAACTCTATACACCAAATCCATGGTAACTTGTACAGCAAAGTAATATGCTGTAATTAATAACTAACTAAAAAGAGACCTAAACATTTAGGCAGAAAAACAGATGATCATGGGATAATTGAGGTATGATCTGGCAATATTTTTTTACTTAAAAGAGGGCAACTTCCTATTTACCTCAGTTAAAAGAGTACTGGTTATTTACCCTATAATGCTATTGTCTCCATAGGCTCTAACTCCTCTGAATATATTCACATCTTTATCTACGATTTTGATGTCTATAACAAAATAATTTTATAATCAGCATGGAAGAAATATCTGCATAATGAATTTAATGCAGCACAATGCATTTCAAAGGAAGATAAAAGCAGGTGTTCTTCTATTTATTTCAGTTGCAATGCAGGCATAAAGTAAAATTTTAAATAATGTCATACCTTCCAGGGCAAATATTCTCTCTCCAAGTGCTTCAACAATGGTTAAAAGAGCTAATTCATCTGATACATTGAAAAAATGCTTTTCAGTAGGCTTACTGGCAATTGATTTTATTTCCTCTACAAATTTCTCAGTACTTAAGTTTCCTCTGCTGTAGCTGCCAAGAATCTAAAGAGAATAAAAATAAAACAAAACAAAACTGAAGTCAAGCATACATTTCATAACCTGTTTAAAAAGGTACTATTGAGGTAGGCTGTCAGAGAATGGTGGAAAATCATATCTAACTTTACTCTGTTCTGTTAAAATCTCACTCAAATTTATTTGAAACTATGCTTTCCCAATAAGAACAGAAGTGCATGAGGGCTCAGTTGTTTTTTTGAAAATACCATTTAACAGCAAGCAAAGTAACTGTATGGTATGATGTCTGCTATCCTGAACTGGACTTTTTATCCCTTCTTTACAAAATTCTAATAATTCATTCTATGGATTGTTGAAGCAGGCCCTAATTTAACAAAAAAACCAGTAAAACACTTCCCAAACCAGAGTACTCAATTACTCCCGCTTCTGCATAACCATCAATTCTTATAACATGCTATACATGCAATTAATGTCAGGTTGATTAGGCATAGAATAGCTCTTTATTCTGTGAAGATTTGCCCAATAAATACATATAACAATAACACTCGCATTCAGTGTTGACAACTTCAACACAATACAAGACCTTAGATTTGGTTTGCAGTTTTAACACTGCAGGATACCTCAGAAAAAACACCTCACTTCTCTATTTCCCAGAAAAAGGTATTTTTCATATGAAAAAGGGCTCTATACACTTTACTTGATTTGAGAGTGAGGTAAAAAATAAATTCCCACATTCTAGCATCTCAGTCCACTGGGGCAATACAAATGTGGTTCTAAACAGGGATTTTACTGCTAACAATTGTTGCAGCATCAAGGACAACTTATTCTTTAGTTGTCTCTAACTTTATGAAGAAAATCACTGAAAATTTGTGTGCTGCTGGACTCAACTGTTTTTTCATGTCTTACTTTAAACTAAGTGTAACATTTTTCTTGAAGTTTTATGGTTTCATACCACATTGTTTTACTAAAAATAAGATAGCAAAACAAAGATAACAATGGAGAGGCAACAAACCAATGCCCTTTCAAAATTAACAACAGAAAAAAGAAGATTTGTGTATAAAATACACAAACATAGTGGAGTATTAACACCAAATCTATAATTAATGCTTTCATATTTCTTGATTTGGGTTAACCTCTATTCTCATTCAGCTACTAAGTTTGCTTAACAGGAAAAGGACAGCTTTAGAATGCAAGCATACAACACAGACATGATGAACATGCATTTTCTTGATGCATTCGCTTGTTTTTTTAAATAGGTAATGTTTCTGTAGAAATTGCTTAGAATATTGTATTAGTCTGCTCTGCTCAATGTTGTTTTTAACAAAAAGGATTTGATTTAAAACTGTCCCTCAAACTCTTCCTTCTTTTTCTTCACATAGACACACACCTGTCATCACTAGGAAGACAGATAGATTGCTTTTCTTATGTGCTATAAAATCAGAAAGTAAATTTTTAATGTTTTTTCAGCTTTTTCATTTTTTCCTCTCTGAAATAATTATATTTCCATAAAGAATCTCTGAGATGAACTTCTGAAACTGAAATTACCTTTAGAAGATGAAACATGCTTTTAAGATTCTGAATTTTCCCATTAAATTTCACTTACAGCAATAGCAAATCTCTGAATGTTTTCATCTTCACAATCATCAATCACTTCTTGTAATCTGTAGTTGTCATGTGATTCCCCATCAGTCACAATAACCATTACTTTTTGTACTCCTCTTCGTGCGCCATGAGCCTCAGTAAAAGCTTCTTCCCTAAAGGGACCATAAAGTGTTTTGGAGAAAGGCAATGTCAGCATTTAGCACATGCATCATATTTGCATAGCCAACCATAAACTAAAAGATTTTATATTAACTAGGAAGCAGGAAATGGAGATTAATGTTAACCATGAACAAATACAAGCAACTGCAATTGGAACTTGCATGACAGTTCACAGCCAAAATTTCACAAGCGTTCATTCATTATTCACTCAAGAGCAATAGCAGAAAATACAAAGCTGGATAGTGAAAAATTCTTCCCCTCTACAAATAAACTTCCGGCACCTTAAAACAGCTTTTGGCATCTTAAAAAAAGGCTCAGCCAACACCCTCCCTTTCCAAAAGCTCATGTAGAAAACCCTCACCTACTTCCACCATGCAGCTGTACTTCAAGTGGTCAAAGTATTTTTACTCAGGTCCAGCACACCTCTGCACACCTATGGTAACACTGGGTATTGGGGATGTGGCAGAAATAGGTTGCAGGTGAGTGGAGGTAGGTTGGGTCACCTGGTTAGTTCTACAGTTGCAGATAGGCAAACTGGCTCTGAGGTTTTGGGCAGCTGTTCACCCAGACTTTGGACCTCACAAGGCAAGGCTGGATTCAAGCTCTGGAGGAGGAAGGAAGCAGGGCTTCCTCTTTTCAGAAAAATACCACAGAATTCTACAACTGGCCACATGAGTGAAAGCTGAGATTTACCACCAAAGATGGCCAAAAAGGGATGACTGCAAGAACAGAGGAAGCTTTTGCTGACAGTTTCTGTATACACAAGCCTGCAGCACTTTGTGGCACACAGGGGCTTTCTGAATTAGATGTGGTTTCTGAGTACTTGGCAATTCTCAGCTGGCTCTGCTTTCATGAACTTGTTCAGATTCCTCAAGTTTCTACTTGTATCTAAGGCAAATGGTGAATATAACAGGTGAATATATAAGAACTCAACTGTACACCATATCAACAAAACTTTGGTCAGATAATCAAATAATTCATCAGAAGGATGCTGCATATTTCACTCAATGGTTGTTCAGAAAAAGTGAATGAAATCTTTTGTGGGAAAAAATCATGCTTTTGTAATGGAAAAAAGAAACAAGAAAGAAAAAAGATAGCAGGATAACATTGTACAGTTTGAAATTTTGCATTTACTGTCTGTTCTATGAAAGTCAGATTTCATTTTTCTCATAAAAGAAGCATTTCTAAATACTGCTATCGCTACAACAGATCTTTAATCTGCTAATGCTTGAGAAGCTTCAAAGACTTAGGATATAAAATATCTAGGCTTTCTGACAAGTGTGGGCTCAAACACTGTAATAATCAACTTCAGAATGAAAACAAATTAACATTAAAAATTCTAGTATTTCCTTTTTCCTCTGAAAAATTCTAGTTTTTCCTTTTTCCTTTTTCCTCCTTGATTTTCTTCACCTCTCTACATACATAGTTCCTACCTGCTCTGTGTGGACGTCGGATATTGCCAGCCCTTTGCTTAGGCCTACAACCTTAGTCCATGTCTATTCTCTTTTCCTAATTCTGCTGTTCAGGAGACAGCTGCCTTTCAAGGGTCTCATACACACTTGCTCTAGGTGCTGGTTAGAGGTTGCTTATTCACCTTCCTCCTAAATGATATTTTCTTAGCTAAAATAAAGTCAGATGTTAGCCATGCCATGTTTTTAACACCTAAGATCAGAATCACCGCCCTTTCTGTGTTTGTTTCCTCCACATGCAGGACAGCATCCTGTGCACATACCTGGCCGTGTCTATCCCCAAGGCTGTCATGGTTTGCGTGCCACCCCGCTGCCGTATTCTCAAGGCTGCAGCCATCACGTCTTCTGTTGTCGAGTATGTATTCAGAAAAAATTCATGGACTACAGTCTGTCCATACTGAACAATTCCAACCTGAAACACAGTTTGTGTTAAAAATTAACTGCCGTTAAAGAAAATATCTTTGTCTCCCACAGTGTGTGTTTGTAGCTACAGACAGGAGAAGAATTGAACTCTTGTTTCCCTCAGTATGACACACCTATATGTGTTTGAGCAAGACTAGCTAGATGACAGTCTCATGGAACATTCTGAAGTTTCTAAATTGCTTTTATTAAAAATTGGAATAAAGCCAAAAGCCATCTTAAATCCTTGGTCTTCCTGGTTTGAGGCAATCTGGATGAGAGCTCTGCTCTCCTTGAGGCCAAGGTAGGCCAATGCCCCAACCACCAGTCACAACTCCTCAAACCTCTTATCCTTACAGCATATCAGGTCATGGCTCACTTGCAACTCTCTTCATTCCATTCAAATATAATATTCCTACATCCAGTAGTTTATTTACCCTAAATCTAGTGTAGAAACAGGAAGACCCAATGACTCTTATCTCAATGAAGACAGCAGGGACATCCGTGAAATGGGCGTTCTCCCAGCAGGAGGTAATTCAAAGTATCACCTGACAAGTGCCAGAGGGTAAAACGTGAATGAAATGATGGCTTTGGGACTGGGGGAGGGTAAAGTCTATAGATGACCTTAGCAGGACACGTCTTTGTGCAGAAGACCAATACATGGGCTTGTGCAAAAACCGCAGAATGCCTGAGGGTACCTGCTGCAAAACCAAGAGTGAAATATAAAGACGAGCAATATTCTTAAACATTAATTAATTTCTCCCATTCATCTCTGTCAGTTTTAATATCTTGGCAGGTTCCTGACAGCTTTTACTGGGGAGAAGCCACACAATATTCCATTAGCATATTTCAATTTTATGTTACACATTGCAATTTATAGGTGTTATTTAGGATAATGCAGTATTACGTGGCATTTATGTCTCACTCATCTATTATTAAAAGCACTCTAGCATTAAGGTACTGAAGATCAATAAGACCTCTGGGATGTTTTTGGCATCATATTATTTTAGAAGTGGCTTAGTATGTACTTTACAATTGCTTTACAGGGTTTTTTTTCAGGTACTTTCACAGTCTCTCAGATTCTGCGCAATATTTGTTTACTTGTAGCAGCTGGGTTAGAACTGGATAAATATTTCACAGTAAACATCAATAATATGATCATTATGAAATGCTAGTTACATATGATTATGGGACTATAATTATAATGGAATGTGATAGCAAAATCCATCCCACTGGATTTCCATATACTTTTGAAAACACAGTCAAATCCGGAAGAATTGTTATAAGTTCAAAGTTACAACAAGTTAATGCCTTTCAGATATTTAAGTTGTCTCGTTTCCAACTGCAGCAGAGAGAATGCAGAGGCTGCAATGTTCCCGTGAGCAGCAGCCTATTAACCCTGTGCAGTGTTTACAGAACCAGCCAGGGCACTCCGTATCATCACACACATGTGGCACTGAATAAATCACAAGCTGAAGATGAAATTTTTAACCTGTTCCCTCCAAGGCAACTGTTTTGTGGCAGGCATCAAAAGTGACACACAGCATTATCTGAATAGGATGCTGTTAGTCTTTGAAAAACACTGCCATTAACTGGTGATGAACAAGAGATTTGCATGATGCTGGATTTTTAGGAAGAGAAGTAATGGCTTAAGAATTCCAGTGCCATGCACCAAGTGTAGCCAGAGACTACAGTATGCTGGGGAGCTTGTTAGTGTGGATTCATGGGCTCCTTATCTGCAGTTTTGAGGACTTTATTGGTACCAAGAAAGAAAGCATCCACTGACTGCTGCCAGTGTGAAAAGCATCTGCCAGTCTTTCGTTATTCTAGAAACCAATGTTGGTGTTGTCATTTTCCTAAAAAAAGATTACAGGCTGACATTGAGTTGTATCATTTCCTGTTTGAAAGGAAACGTCCATGATCACAGCAAGTACACATTTGAGCATTTCCTTCTCAGGAAGTGAATGGGAAGAACATCTGAGTCTGAAAACTGCACTGTGTTGCATAGCTTGTAAATCAGGAAGGAAGGGGGGCATGTGGTTATCTTATGGGATACAGTTGTCATGTGGGACCCTTCCTTAGCACTAGCTTTGAAAACACTGATCATTGTGTTCTACACATTTCATGGCATCAAAGATGAACCCTTCCTCAATAAAAGGCAACACAAAACCTCTGAGAAATTGCTACTAGGCTTCATGTTCCAGTCTCCTACAGGATCACCAAATAAAGTCCACATTCTAAAATCAGAGTTATATCCTATCAGAACGCAATGAAGGTTTGAGCCTTTGTAGCCTTTTCATCTTATGGAAAACTGTAAGTGGCACATCTGCTTGATGCAAATGTGATTTTATGGGACTTCAGCAAGCCCCTAAGAATGATGCTTACAGGCATCGTATGTTTTGATTTGCTTGTTTAATTTATATCTGGAAAAGGCAACAGTACTACACAGAAGGACATAATTATGCTCTACTCCAGAGAACCTATTATTTTTCCCAGCATTACTGACCATAATCTATTGAACATTCTTGTAATTCTTGAGTTTATGTTCCTTTCCCTAGCATTCCATGGCTTTTACATTACACAAGGGAATAACTCTTTAATTGTCCCCAGTTCCTGTGAAAAGTGTTGTATGAGAGAACAGGCAAGAAGGACTGCTCTACTTTGGAACAAAGCAATTCTCAGGGTTACGATTTGTTGTTGTCCTATAAATGAATACAGACGCTTATTTGGAGGTACATTCTGACTTTCCCAATAAATTATTAAGCTAATCGATTTGGCAAAAAAGCAACAACTAAAACAACAAAATGAAAGGAGAACCATTTAGTACATGAAATTACATGTTAGGGTTTCCAGCATTGGGATGTGGAGAGAAATCAGAAACATTTTTAGATGTACTGATACTTAATGTAAAAGAAAATCTGAAATGTCTTGGGAAGCATTAATGGATAATAGCTTTTCTCATAAGGGGATCTTTCTAAAGATACCTGAACCAAAAAAAAAAAAATTCACTCTCCCCCATTTTGTTTACTTCAAGACAAAAGTGACTTGTAAACTCTTGCAAAGATCTTTCTTCATCTTTAGTCTTTGTAATACCTCTTAAATACACTTCTGTTCTTCTGAAGACAAAACTATTGTAAGATATAACATGGCATGATTTATTAGTGTACTGATACAGTCCGTTTGGAGACATAATAAGGTACAGACCAAACATCTACACCTGCCTATGTCATACATTAATGGAAAAATAGAAACTGTCTGAAAATTTCTGAAGGCCTTTCCAGCATAGCTTTAAAGCTAGAATTGAACTCATTCAAGTATTCTGCTTTCTCTTGTGAGACAGAAATCCACTGAAAGTTGCTTATATGTAAATTATTAAAAACCCTACCATTTATATTAAAAAGACAACTATCTCTGTAACAGTTAAAAATGAGGCAAAAGAGGGCCAGGAGAAATCTTTTGATTTTGTTCCTACTTCTACTATTTCTTCATAATTCCTCCTCCTTTTTCCACTTTTCTATCATCACTTTCCACTTCTTTATGAGTTATCCTAAAATTCAAGATATGCAGCTTAAACATCAGTATGGGATTGTAGATTACCTGGAGAAGGCAAAGAGGAAGGAAAGGAAATACTGAAAAAACCCAAACCATAAACTCTGACTTTCTGCATCTGAAACTTTAGGCTTTCACTTTCAAATCTGCCAGACAAGGGATACCGAGCAATTTCTCTTCTGACTTGCTACAAATCTAATGACCATTGTTCATGGAGAGGGTAAGTGGCAAAAACATCTCAAAAACCTCTAATCAAAACACAGTTTTGAACAAGTCACACCCAATCTGCTAAGGAGTTATTCTGTAATCACCTCATTCCTTTCCTGTGCAAAACAATCTTAAGTCAGTGAAAGCCCACTGATTTCTACATGTTCATAATAAAAAATTAAAATGGCAAAATCAACTTAAACAGACAGCGAATAAGTTGTTGTTCCTATACTTCTCTTCTGTGCTCCCAGAGGAGAGGGGATAAATAAGCCTGCTCTGTTGTTTCTCCTCTTCTCCATTGTATAGTCATTTAAACATTTTTTCTGAGAAAGGAGACAGTGTGGGTGGGGGACAGAGTATAAACTCATTATTAACTTCAGATGTGCCAGGGTTCCCAAACAGAGGGGTCAGCGGAGAGGAGAGAGATATGTTCTGGGGAAGAAGGAAGGTAAGAGGGACTGAGCCAAGCCTTTGCCTTCCATTTCCAGTTTTTCAGCCTCTCTCCTCCTTATCCCATTCTTATCTCCCTCTCAAATGTTTCTGCTCTGTAGCAACCAGATGCCAAAGCTGACGTTCTCAAGTGAATATGTGTACGTGTGAGAAGAGAGGTAGCTATGCCAAACTGTGGGCACACAGGATTTTGTAGGTGGAGATGAGAGGCTGCTGGAGTACAGGCCAGCGAGAGACCTTTTGTGCATGAGCTGAGCCACACAGACGAGGCAGTATTCCAAAACTGAACATAACATAGGTGTGGCATTGTAAAAATTTAGGAGTTGCTGGGTGAGGAAGAGGAGAGAAGGTGCAGTAGAGTTGATGGCCCTGAGTACCACTCCCATGAAGACCTTTGGGCAGAAGATAGTGATGATTTCCATGCAGCCATTGCCCCATACTGGGAAGTTCAGATTTAAGTATTTTAAGATGCTACACGTTTGAGTAATCATCTGCTTAAGGGAACAGAAAGATTTTTTTTCCTTTTGGCTAAATTTGACAAAGTGTTTCTCCTTCTTCCTCACAATATGTGAAGAAAATTGTGTTTCAAATAACAGGACATGGTTGTAAAGTTGACAATTTATAAATTATTTTATCAGCCAGTGTTCAGTATAATCAACAGAGGACCTGGATGGTAACTTGAAAATCCCAATTAACTTGGAAAATGATGGGGGTAATATTCTCTGCAGACAGAGGCATCCTTTACATCTTCTCACAGTCTCCTCTGTGAAGGCAGGAGCTGAATTTTAGGAGCTAACCCGAAGTTGCAAAAACGCCTGTGGCATATAATTTATTATAGGAAGTCCTGGAAAAGCCTTGATTTTGGGAGCTGGAAAATAGAGAAAAGAAAGGAAGAAACAGTTTCTTCTCTTTCTGTTAATAAAGCTTTTTGTGTTAATACGTATCCCAGAGTCAATGTTTCCCCCTCGCCAGAGTTCTCTTAGAACTGATATTTACATAATCTGTTCAGCAGCCTGTGGGACATATGCCAGATCCTCAGGGGGGTAATTGGTCATAGCTCCATTAATTCTGATGGAACCGCACTGATTTATAGCAGCTGGGAATTTGGCCCTCTCCACTTATTATATAAATGCAGCTTCTGCCATTAATAACATGCAGCTAAACAGCCACTAGTTAATTATGATTTCAAGGTTTAAAAGCTGTATGCCCAATGTTCCACAGTGCTAGGAACACTGCTCCAAAAACTTATAACTAAAGGCTGCCCAAACCATGCATGTGTGCCTCGGAAGAGCAGAAATGACCTTTGTACTATGAAATACAAAGGAAGACAAGAAGGGGCTGTGGAGAGGAAGGAAGTGGGAAAGGACACTGTTTAAGCAGCCTCACTTAATGCACTTAACTGTTGTCTCTAGGTTAGAAGGCTGATTTCTCCAGACTGCCTGAGCAGTGGGGGGAGGGATAGTCTTCCTGACATTGCTGCTTGATGACTGAGTACTGACTTAGTTGTGGTTTCAGCTATTTTGCTTTAGTATCCTGCTGCCGTAAGTTCTTGGAATTGAAGAGGCCCATAGATGACACAATTATACCATTTCCTGGAAATTGTTTCTTCATCTCAAATTAAGAAACTATAAAATATCTACCATGTTACCTGTGTTTGCTGAGGACCTATATCCATGTTTCTCAGGAGGCTGTTCAGAAAGTCTGTGACACTCTCCCATGGATAAATGCTGTTGGACCCGTCGAGGACTATGACGATGTCCAACTGAGTTTTACATTCTGCAACAAAAATTGCCACATAAGAATCCACTGACAAGGGTCAGACTTATCTCACAGCTCCAGCTACTTTAGTAATTAGTAACAAACGTATATCCTTCTCCAGTGGGGCTGAACTGACACGTTTGATGCCAACTATCATTCTTCAACTTTTGCGTTGCATTTCCCGTGTCTTGTGTTCTCTTTATCAGGAAAAGGGCTTTCTTGTAAGCAGAAATTTAAGAATGGGAGAAGATCACATAACTGGAGTATTTACTAGTGACTCCCCACACCCCCTTCTTTGTTCTTTGACAATTTTTTTGAAGGACCAGGTCTTCAGGATTTGTATGTATATTACTAAGCTGGGTTTATATTAGGTCTCAATATGCCGTCATTATTTAAAAGCAGTCTTTTGGCCATAAGTTAAAAACATAAGCAACTATTTTTAGCAATTGTGTTTGGATGTTACATAGCACTGTAATGATTGTTTATACTGAGACAAATTCCAAAAGTAGGAAGAATTTAGGTTATATACGGACAATGAAAACATTTACTTAACTTGGTAATGCTGGTAGCTAAGTCAGGCGGTTCATTTTTTTTTTTGGTATGCCTATGTGTATACATTTGTCTTGTTTGGCACCTTTTATTTTTGGACCCACAGGAGAATTCCTGAGGCATGCATACCTTGCACAGACGGCGCAATGGCTTCAACGGTTTCAAAAGTGGAGCTGACATTAGAACAAACTCCAGTTGTGTAATGCAAACGTCCACATTTATAAGCATATAGTGGTCCACATGCCTTTAAAAAATGAAAAAGGATGAAATGTTTTTGTTGTGATACCCGAGAAAAAACCAGACTTTTAAAATTAGCAAAAAGTCCTCTCTTACCAGAAACCCTCCTTTTGGGTTAGTCACTAAGGTTGTTCCAAGAGTCATGTTTTCTTTTACTTCCACAACATTAGGAACTGAAGTAGAAGCTATAAATAGATTAAAATGTTAAGTATTTGGGAACATGAAAACAAAATGTTAAATTATATATCCCCTAGTATGGAGCTTCCAGCTTCTAAAATAAACCCCAGACTGACACTGGTTTCATCAAATATTTTAGCACCCTTTCTCCCTCCTTCTTCAATTGCAACAATCAAGACAAATTTCTGAGACTGGCTTTTATCCCAGAAAATTTGTCTGGGTTGCTGTCCCAAATAGTTTTCTTGAACCGCAAGAAAAGAAAAAAAAGTAAAAATAACAGCACAATGAAAACAAGATACTACTACGCACACAGTTTTGTTAATTAGGAAAAAAAACATTCATTTTTTACCTTGTCTTACTGTGACTGACTTAATAGCTTTTATATTTGTTACTGTTATGTTACATTACATTTAGGTTTTCAAGGAACACAAGGAGACAAAAAGTATCACAACGGGTATATTTAATGAAGTTCATATTAACAGGAATTTCCTTCCAGTCTATATGAGGTATCTCTTGACTTGAACAAGAAAATTATTAATATTTATCTATGTCATATTAAGATGCATCTGCCTAGTTACATTTTTGTCAAGAGTTTACTGATGGCATTCTGAAAGCTCTTGGCTTCAGAGAGCTTTGGAAAGGGTAATCCATGAAATTACGCTCCAAGAACTTTCTAGCTCAATGGCCAGGACTGCCAACCACAGTCAAATAATGTCAGTCATAATAAAGTTTTGATAACTTTATTATAACTTTTGATAACAACCACATGCCCATTCTAAAATTATGAGCATGTTTTCCACAGGACAGTGAGAAGCCTTAAAATAAAATTATTTTTAATGTTACAAACACAACTTCCTTCACATTTAGCTCTGGAGCCCCAAGTAAATTTTCACTAGAAAAACATTTCTAATGCATACTTACTAGTTAAAAATCCCCAAAGATTTGACCTCTATTATCCCTCCATGTGACACAGTTTTATTTCCTTTCATACCTGGTAAGTTCAGTTTTATGCAGGGTGATGGGCTGTCCCTTCCTACAGGGCATTTGTAGACATCGCCTGTTCTTTTCTCAGGTTGGCCAACCAGTGGTGAACCAATGAGTACCCTGCAAATGAAATAAATTACCTGAAATGTCTTCTTTCTAACAAGGCACAAAAGCCAGCAAATAAAACTTACAGAGAGAGCACACCTGCAGCAAGCTCAGCACTAGCAGTGCAGGATGGAGAAAAAGAAAAGTGTCTATTATGCTAGCTCAGATTAAGTGAAATAATAATGACACAAAAAGGAAATGTGCCTATATACCAAATTACAGAACAGAATAACATTTTAAGAAATTCCAGTGGAAAATAAAAGCAATATAGGTGGGTAAATGACAAGAAATAGAAGCAATACAGAAGGAAATATATTTTTTATTTAATATGTCCTTGACCTTTACAAGATCTTAGATGAAAACCTATTTTCAATGCTCACAGACCAAATGCCAAAGGAGAGGCTCACAAGCACTGAAAGGAAGAATTTAGTCTTAAATAATGTGGAGCAACACTGTAAGAGACATGCTCTTCCCTCTCATTAATAAAAATGTTATTAAAAGAAATTTCAAACTTCCAAAATTCAAAGAAGCTGAGTGTGCCTGACATCCCCTGGGAGGTGATCAATGGTCATCAGGTTCATGCCCCTGTGCTCTTCTTTTCTCAGAAAGAAAGAGTCCCATGAACAGTGGCAGGTGGTCTGAAAGGCTATTTTGTCTTCTTGCACAAGAGAATCCCAGTTTTTTAAGGGGATCCCAGTTTCACTCAGAATCAGCTGCAGTCAGGTCCACAGATCATCTGTTGCTGAAAAGCTCTATCTGTGGCACACAGGTAGCATCATAGCAGTTGAAAAATCCTCTCAAAGCTGTTCTATATATTTAACTATCAGTTTACATATTTTCTGCCATAAATACTGATACGCTGAAAGCTTGACAATTAACAGGTTCTGGAGTTCAATTTCAGAGATGTCCAGATCTAGCACACTAGTTTATATTACTGCTTGGCTACTGATAGAGCCACCATTTCCAGCTGAAATTATTGTTTGCTTTTGAAAGGTTTCAGGACAGTTTACAACAATACAGCTTACTTTGCAAAATTCCAGCTCCTAGAATGGATTCCATTTCCTGAAGGTCTAAATTAGCTCAAAGAAGGTCATTATTCATATTCTCTCATGACCCTGATACAAATGTGTGTTTAAACATCCTACAATCACAGCATCAAGAGCTAGCACATGCAAAAGCAGGGCCTGTAATTTCATTTCTCTGAGCACTGTGTTGCAGTGGTGGTCAGACTCTCAGCGTCTGGCAGCCCCACCACTTGCAGTGGGGGCTGCTCAGGCGTTCAGGAACTGGCCTGGCTGTCACATAGCCTCCTCCTGCCTGTCATTCCTGCATGCCATGCTGGAGTCCCTGGGTTTACCAAAAATGTCAGATTATTGACAAAGCCCTGGGAAAACCAGAGCAGTCTGCAAAGAATGATGGAGATCTCATTCCCAAACCTTTTACCATGCACTTGTTATTTCAGTCCTCCAGCCTGGTTGTTAGCCTCTGGGGCTTGTTTTAACAAGTGAAAAGCACAGGCAGGTGTTTATCAAGAGACCAAGAAGCAATGATATGAGTGAGCATGCCAAAATACAACTTCTACTTAGAGCAACAGGAAGGAAAAGAGAGGTTAAGATAAAAGCTCCAAGTCTCAAATGCAAATATATTAGCAGTTGCAAGAAACAATCAGCCTTCCAAAAGGGAAGGCAGAGGGAGGTACTGTACTAATAAGTATTTTGACAGCTAAATCTTCTGAGTTAAAAATCTCAGTTCAGATAACCCCTGACAAAAAAAACTTTAGAAAAAAATGTATTATACAGATTATTAGGTAAAACAGGAGTTAATTTCATTGCAAATACATTAACATAAGGAAAAGATAAAGATGGCATTTGGTAAATGGAAAAAACAGAGGTCAAGCAAAACACAGTACTTTCTCAGATCTATCAATGAGAGAATTTAGCCATTTTGTGAAGTCATTTACATCTTTGAGAAGGTAATTGTAGCTATACATTTGGATCTTTCTCTCTCTCAGTCTTTCCAGATTTCCTCAGGACTGTGCATAAGTTTAAGAAAAAAGCCTGACAGAATCTGACCCTAACTTGAAGATAAAAGTACAACACCTGAGGCACTGAATATCTGATAATTTGGCATGTTCATTCAAAAAAAAAGAAAAAGAGCTTACCATTTCCCTTCCTCATTTTCATACTGTTGGACTGTGTACCCAAACATGTCTTCCAGAGGCCCACTGAAGGTCAGTGCATTTTTCACATCCACATTGGAAGTGCAAACAAGGTGAAAGAGAGCTTTAAAAAAAATTAGTATTAAAAAATAATTAGTATGTAGCAGTACAAAAAAACTCAAATACTTCTAATAAATCTATGCTCAATTATGACTTAATGGAAGGTACAAGACATATTGAAAGTGGCATTTGGGGCATACGTATCACAGTTTGTAAGAGATTTAAAACACACTTCCTGATATATAGATACCCAGCTAAATTCAGAGTTGTTAGCAACCAGATTTCTGTATGCAAAACATTTTTTTCAAAGTCCATCACTCATTTTAAAATCACAGTTCAAATGACATTAAGTAAAACATTATCACCTTTAAGAATAAATAACTTTTTAGTTATTTTTTATTCCTTTTAGCTCCATTCATTTCTAACACAAGAATTTAAGAGAAAATGTTCCTTCCCTCATTCACGTAAGTAGTTCTTAAGGTTACTTAAACTAAGAATTAACTAATTTTTAACACTTTGCAGAAAAAACACATAGGAAAAGAAGAAAGAAAAGCTTTCCGATGTATTTAATTTTAATCTATGTTAAGTAAGTATATAGTTTTCTCTTAATTCCTGTAAACCATTTGTATTTGGAAAAGAATAAAATAAATTTTCAATGCAACTATATGCTGATATCTCTATAGCACCTCTATGAGATTATTTGCAGAACTCCAATATTCAGGCATTTAGGAAAAGTTCCTATACGATGGTGATCTTGGACTATGAAGAGATCAGTCAAGAGAGCAAATGGTTCTTCTGACTGATTCCCCATACCGTAAAGTTCAGTGATCATCATCAAGGAAAATACTGCACAAGTCAGACTGTATAGAAAGTTTCAGAAAAAATTGATATATAGGGTAAAAATCCAGCTCGAAGTGATACCTATAACCAACTGCAAGGCTAATTAAGAAGCCAAAACCACTATTTATATATATAAAGAAGGCTATTTATTTTTTCTTTATTTACTATTTTTTACAGTGATCTCTTCCATCTTTGTCCTCTAAGTCAGTTTCAAAAGTAACCACTGACTCTGCTGCTGCAGAGCTGTATATTTAATTCACGAGTCAAAAATTAGGTGAATTTGTAGAACGAATTAAGACTGCTTAAAGACTGCTTTAAGACTGCTTAAAACCACAAATATGCAGAAGTTTAATTTCATTTAAAGAAGCATTTAATGATCCTTTGCTGACATTTAACAGATACATTAAAATACCCAAATACCCAATACTTGCTGCATGTCAAAGCATCAAAATAATGTCCAGTTACTAAAACACATTGGCGTTATTCACCACTGAGTTGACAAGATTCTCATGGAAAGCTTGTTACTATAAATAAGCTCCCAAGTGGTCAATGCTAATCTGTCTCTCTCAGCATCTTATTTCCTGCTTAATGCAGTAAAATTATCACAGAAGACCATTTGTCATTCAGTAGGTATTTCCAGTTTCACTGGACAGCAAAGAAAGGAAAAGTTTAATTTTTTTTTATTTTAGTTTTTCCTCCTCCAGTCAGAGTCAGGAAACATAAAGAAGTCAAAAAAAACCTAAAACAGAGATTATTTTTATTCTTCAGAAAATATTTATTGCAAGTGATAAGAAAAAGTTAATCGTTGACAGCCTGATGGGAAATAATTTGTGGGAAAATAATTTTGTTTTCCTTAAACATTTATGTTTAAAGGAATTCTGCTATCCCTATTCATGTGCAATAGGTTTTTTCCTCCCCTACTCTCAATCATCTAAGTATAATTAAAATGAACAAAACCAATTTTTAGGAACTGAGTAAAATTATCACTAGTTCAAATCTTCTCTTGTTAAATTTCGGAGTAAAACCAATAGCTATTATTACTTTTCAAACCATATAAGGGATTGCAACCGTGTCATTTAGACTCACAATACCTCCTAGACAATGAAACAGTACGAGTGAGTCACCTGCTACAGTAACTGCCTAAGTTCATTACTTAGTTGAAGGAGAAAGATGGAAGTAAAATCTACCCATGCTGACTTCTCTCTTTATGATCTCCAGAAGTCTGTTTGCTTTAGCCTCTGAACAAGATGGGCAGAACAACATGGAAGAAAGGTTTGCTCTTCCCGTTTCCTCCTTCCACCTCATGACGATGCTCAACATTTATCATGATATGAAAGACTAAAGGCCACAAATTCCAGCTCATTTGCTTTCTCCCAAAGCAACCAAAGGTTACATGTGCACCCTGTGCTCTGTTCACTTCACCATGATATCCTCCACCATCATCTGCTGATAGACAGATAGCAGATGCGATCATCTGCTGATAGACAAGGAGTTTCATCACAATGATATAGTATTGACAAGTATTGATTTTTCCTCTGCAGTCATTACAGCAAATGGTCTTGAAGTTTCCTGAATTTGTTATGCATCATTCTCAAATCTCATAATTTTAATGCATGCGTTTCTAATCCTCACAGTTATAACAGCTGAAAATACGAAAAGCTAAAACAAGCAAACTAGAAGAGGAATAAAAAATGCCAGCTATTTGCTACCAACCAGCCAAATCCTCATGCTTCAGAGTGAGGTCAATTAGCATCAACAATAATAATGCTTTCTTCTACAAAAATAAAGCTAGAAGAACCAAAAGAAGCTAGAAGGTCCAGACTTGTCAGAAATAAAATCACGTGGTGAATCCACACAGCAGAACAGACCTGTAGACCTTGTTAGCAAAGAATATTTTGGAGGCTAAATATAATGTTCTCAGTGGGGATAGGGATAACTTAATGGAAGACAAAACCACCACAGTTTACAACCCACACAGAATGCACACCCGGTTCAGGAAATCCCCTTAGCTGGAGATACTTGGAAACTGGAAGAGGAACATTACATATGCTTGCTTGATTACTTTTTGTCTGTAGCTATCAGCATACATGTACTCCTGGCAGACACGATACTGGACAAAACACGATCTCGGTTTGATCCAGTATGGCTGTCCTTTAACTCTCTCATCTTCCCCTCCTGTCTTAGCTATAAGTCAGATGCTTTGAAGTTTGATGTCATACACAAACTGTGTGGCATATTTTAATATGCAAAAGTACTGCATGGCCTTTCGTATCTTCCATGTGCTATGAAACATCATGAACATAACGTTTTTGCAATAAAGTTAGGGTTGTGTTAAACGGTGTAAAATTAACTTAGAGATAATTAATGTATAAAGGAATCTTGCTGCATTTTCCAGAGATCCTGTAAAAGGAAATCTTACAAGTCAAATAGATGCTCAAATCTGCAGATGGTAAATGGAAAAGTGGAGTTTACCGTGACCTACCTTACACATCTAACTGACAATAATACACTGATTTATGGCAAGGTGGCTTTCATGCTTTATTTCATTTTTCAGTGCAGAGAACATTGTACACAGGAGTTAATGATTCATAACATTTAAAAATATTACTGATTGTGACTGTGAAAATTATGTTAATAGTAATATCTAGCTTGAACTCTATCAAACCTCCAGTTTCTGTCTAAGATGGCAAGCAGTCCACACTGTTTCTAGCTAACTTGTGTATGAATTAAGAAGACTATTGGCAGAAGCAGTGGAAAAAAGGAGAGTTACAGGGAAGTTGGAGAGGATTCTCTTCAGAGTTATGGATATTAAGTAGAAAAAGAACATTTTTTCATGAGGTATGTAGTATTTGACTTAATCACAAATAATGTAAGTAAATTAAAATTTTGAACTATTTCATTCATCATTAACAGAATGACTACAAACAGATCAAAACTGACTGACACAATTCAGAAATGCAGAATATGAATGTTTCTCAAAATTTAATATTGAGGTTTCAGTTTTAACTTCATGTTCTACAAGAAACAAAGCGCTGCAGAAAACCTGGGCCAGTGTCTCTCTCACTACTGATTTACACTGAGCAGAACATGAGCTGATGCATGTGCCATTCTTTGCTCAGCACAGCTTGTACCTATACATGAAAGGTTAACACTCAGTCACCAAGACGACAACACAAATATTATTTCTATTATAAACCTAGAGTAGTAGCTCATACTTGTCCAGTGGCCACTAATAAATTTTTTTCTTTTTTATTTAATGAGTTCTTTCAACTAAACGTTTGTGCTGTCTGGATGGCTATTCTGTCTCTGAACCATGAAAAGTACATTTTTCTGGGACTTATCCACAAGCATATTGCCTGGCTGGCCACTCTAAACTTACAAACACAGAATTGCCACCCTTATTTTCCTAAAAAGACAGATATAAACATAACCCAAACAGTAGAACAAAGCCTAATACCTGGTTCTCTACTGATGAAAAATAGATCACCACAAATCACCCACAATAAATGACATCCTGAAGACCAACTTAGACAAGAGAAGAGAATAAATTGAGTTAGGCTATTTTAACTGTGTATGCTCTGTGGCAAAGAGCAATTGCATCCTCTATAAATAGAGGTTATCCTGAGAAATACAAATGTTTTCTTTCAAAAACAGGAAAGGACAAATTTACACTTAGCATTAGACAAGTCTAACACATTGGCTGTGCACCACTTTTCCCTGCCAGCATGTGGTCAAAAAGTTATTTTAGCTTCACTTCACACTTACTGCTATAGCACTTCAGACGTCTTTATCAATTCATCTGCATTTTGCAGGAGACTGAAATGAAGCAGATCTAGGTGCATCAAGGAGCACACCAAAGCAAGTAGAAATGCTTTGCATAAGTATGAACAATTGGAAAGCACTGGGAAATGTTAAAAAAAAAAAAAAAAAGTTAAAAAAATCAGACTGCCTCCATCCTGGAATATAAAAGAGGATGCAGAAACTTAAGCTGAAGATTAAAATAAGATTAAAATGCTTTATGGAGTTCTCATATATTTAGACATCATGGAAAATAAATTAAAAAAGCAAAAGCCATAATATTTATACAGCCTGTATTACCATCAATGGTGTTGTAAAGATATTTTAAAAACCTGCAAACAACACAGATGTGCAATACAGCAACAGGGAACTGTGCACGTGATCAAAAATATACAGAAAGCTAAGTGATATTAGAAAATATGTCCTAATTGTAAGACAGTAACTGAAAGCCTTTAAAAGTATTTTACATCGATGTTGCAAAGATTACTTATCCCGTAATCTTGGAAAACCTATGCAACCATCAGCATAAAAGGATGCAAGTGGGGAGCTGGCAAATGTTACTGAGTGAGGAGAGTACTGCCGTGGCCTCCCCCAAAAGCGTATTTTCAAAACGGTGGCAAATAGTATCATGCTTTGCAGTTTGAAAACTCTTTCACTTTGAGGAAATTGATACCATCGTGTGCTGGCACCTGGAAGCCTGAGCTGCAGCTCTCAGCTAGCTGAAACCCACCCAGCTGCAGGGAACAAACTGTGTCCTTCAGTATGTGCAGCACTGAGCCTCAGGAAATAAAACCTCCTCAAAGCTGCATCTTTTAGATGTACCAACACAACACCATGGACTTTGGTCAGGGCTGCACTGCATCTCGCTGGTAGTAGGGAAGATTAAACACACATCTACTTGCAAAGACATACCTATAGAAATGCTATTTTTAATAATGGCTTAAACTTGTGAAAGTCGATTATTCGCTGGACCAGCAAATCTACACATTTTATTTTTTGCTTCACTTGTGATAATATCACTGCAGAATTATACAGCCCTTTCCTATGAAAAAGAGCTTTAGCCACAGACATGCCAAGTGGAAGAAAATACGACAGCATTGTACAATTGTTGTCTGTGAGTTCAGGGGTCACAGTGCTCTGGTCTTACTGCGGAAGGCCAAAGAGGCTGAGGCAGGAGTTCTTGTTGCATTCAGTTCCACTTGGCTAAATGTCAACATATTTCAAATAAAGCTATATATATTTAAAAAAAAAAATCAACTTCAGAAATTTTTCAGCAGTGCTTAAACCAAGCCTTTTATTTTTCTGGGCTACGAAAGAACTTTTGTATAATTTTGCCTCCAGCATTTTTTCTTTAATCTTTAACCTTTGAAGAGCAAAAGACCGACTTTCTGGAAAGAGACTGAATATTTAATACATCACTTCTTATTAGAGAAAGATAAATACCCCAAAAGACCAAGAAATACATATTTGAATGTAATTCCAGATTCAGTAGCCACATGCTTTTCAAAACCAATTAAATGCTTTGTATAACCCTTTAAATAAAGCTCTCTTTGCTGGTTTTGTACTAAATATTTTGTGCTGGAAAATAGCTTTATAATGCAGTATCAAGTCTGAAAATATACTGAATCAACGCTTTGTAATGTGGTCCCAAAAGAGTAACACGATGCAACAGGCAAAACTTTTGGAAATATAATGGCAGAGACCAAGAATATGTCCCCCGTTCAATTAGCAGTCATCAGAATAAAACTATTTTGTTCAAAATTTGGAATGTGGTCTTCTCATCGTTACAATCCTTAGCATGTTGCAGTTTCTCACAGAAGAAAGAAAAAAGTCTTAGACATATGCAGTCACATACAGGAAACTTTGTGGGGTCTGCTACTAGACTTGTGCAGATGTACAAAGTCTTAGCAACAAATTAAGCAGCTTGATGAAACAACTTCTACAAAATGTTTCATCTTTTCTCCAATCATTTCTAGTCCATCTTCTGGATGTAGTTCTTCCCTCAACACTTCACACCAGTCCTTACAATCTTTGTGTTGCCCTCGATGTCTGTCCTCCTTTGCTATCAAAGACCATTTCCTCATGAACACCCACTGGAACTTTCATTTCCTACCATTTAGCTTTATGTGTAAGCCCCATATTTCAGGCAGAAACCATAGTTAAAATGAATATGTATGTTATTTTCTGAAATAAAACCCATCAGTAAGAGTCAAGTAGGACATTTAATTTAGTTTTCTAAAATCTTTCCACTTGTTCAGTTATGATGAAACCCAGTTTTGCTGGCTAATGTCCTGTAAGCTTTCCATTGTGTAGCCTTCTTGAAACCAGTAAAGCAGGTCAAGTACACCTTGTGCTGTGGGAAGCCCAAGACACCAAACCCCAAAGTCACTTCTTCCATAGTGATTTTTCATTTGACTTCACACTGTTAATCAGACTGTTTTTCCACACAAGCATACTTTATTTATTACTGGTTAATTTTGTTGCTCTTAGCCTGAAAAAAACCCACCTAAGTAGATCCAGTATGAACCTTACTGTTTGTTTTAAACAAGTATGATGGTAATTGAGTATCAAGAGTGTTATTTTTCTTATCATGTGAAATAATTAATGAATATTTCAAAGTATTAATTTCATGTTTCCTACAAAATTAAATTCTGAAACCCTTGCTTAATGAGAGGAAGCAGTCCTTTTTTTTCATTCTTAAACAGGCAGCTGCCATACCTCTTCTATTTTATCAAATCACATAAATCATGTGACTTCAAACAATAGTTCCTCTAACTTTATGCTGATGATTCAATCCCAAGATAACAGCTGGCTTGTGCAACAGGTAGCACAAATGACTAAGAAGTCAACCCATCACTACCTGGTTAAAAAAAAATGACATGACCGTCCTTACATAGTAACACTTTATCACGGTCAGCAATTGGTTATCTTAAATGTGTCTTTGAATCAGAGATGCATTTTACAATACAGAGTTTACAATGAAGACTTTACTTCAGAGTTCAAGCTCATGATAAAAACACATGCAAGGCTGTAGAATTACGTTAGAAATTTCCAGGCAGAGATGTTAAGTGCAATATGTGTTCAACAGTAAGTGTCATTTGTGATTCAAAGGTTTATTTTGAGAAGATGGAGACTGGTGACTTTTGTCATTATGCAACATGGCCTACATCTTTCATAATTTTAGTATGCTAATATAAGGACTAAGGAAGAAGAGAGTCCTGAATACTCACGACACTGGTGAATCCTTTGATTTGAGGAAATTACTACTTGTCAGAGTTCAAATGTGAATTGCAAATTACATTGTCTACATATTTTTAAATTTCTTTTGAATCCATGCTTTGTACTTGTTTTTTTCCTTGCCAACTTGCAAGCTATCTTTGAAAGAAAAATCTGTCAAAACTCAGAAAAAAACAGTGAAACACTGCAGGCCAACTAGTGCACTTCTGAGGGTAGACATCTTGCTACTGTGCTGTTATTTATGTATAAAAAAATCTAAATAGACTTTAAGAGAATGTGAACCATAGCACCAAAAAAAGTCCCCAAACAAATCACTATCTCATAAGTGACACTTCACTAGTCTACTCAATCAAATTTAAAATCAGCTATCTAGAAAATGCCCCAGGACAGAAATTCCTTACAAATATTGTGGGAAAGGTGATAATCTGAGAACTGATGCAAGAAATGATACCTAACTGAAAACTCATGCTAGTAACTCCTTGTCAGGACTGCAAGGGTGCTCCTTTCTCTCCTTGAGAAGGGACCTCTCAAGGTTACTCCTTGAGGAATTTAAAGATTCCTTGTAGCAGCACATTTTCAGTACGTGATTAACAGCATGTTAAACTCTGACGTATTAGCTAAGTTATACAAAGGATTGATTATGCACATTCAATCCTCTAGACATAAATATTGACCAAATCTAGAACCAGGAGTGCATCCAGCTGCACCTACATTGATTCCTTTCTCAGAGGAGTTTAGAAAGCAAGTCCTTTCTGAACCTGATGACACAGCAGAAGGGTCTACCTGACAGCTTGATCTCCCTCTGCCCTCTATACTCTTAATAGTCAAGTGTACTTTGCTATCAAATCTTGTGAAACCACCAACACATTTACTACTGAATTTTGTCAACTCACTGTTTTATATCAATAATATATACTGCTGTTTCACTCATATGAGTGAAGTACATCACTCCATTTGTGACACAAATGAAGGACAATTATTATTTTTGCCTACCAGATTTGGTTCCTTTACTCTTTCATTTCGCCCCCCAGTAGTTTTCAAAACTGTTGAGTAATTTTTCTAAAAGTCTTAAGCCTAACATTTTTTCATTCTTCATTTCACAGTGACTACAAATTCCCGTCTTTCATCACCTTGGGCTGAGCATAATCATTGGCTCAGTCTCAACCAAATCACTCAATGCTTCAGGAACAGAAGAAATCCTCCTAAAGGAAGTGCAAATATCCTGATATGACCCACTCACACCCAGCTACCTAGAGCACCACATAACTTAAATCCAACCCAGTTTTTACATAGTACAACAAAACCATAAATTGTCTCTATAAAATGCACCAATATCAATTCAGCTGTGATCCAATTATTTTTAGAGTGCAATAGAAGGGAAAAGACAGAAGCTCACAAGTATCTAATTTTTTCCTTTGGTCTTACACAATTTTGCTATGTGATTGGGGGGGAAAAAGATCCAAAAGCAAGCAGAAATCTTGACCAAACAAAAATGACAGAGACAGGTGGAGCATAGACACACTTCAGAAATAAATCTTAGACACATATATGAAAAGAAAAAATCAACTTGCAAATTATAGTCAAGATGTATAGAGACAACTTACCTATTATTTCTGATAATATGCATCTATGACAATTTTCATTGTAACATAACAGAAAATTCATTTTTCTTTTATCTGAGCCATGTTCTAGTAGAGTAAGAGGAAACCACCACATTTCTTCTTACATCATGGCTACATAAAATAGAGTTCTGTTTCTGTGTTTACGATATGCATTCCCATAATACAAAAGACACCTAAAAACTCTAAAACGTTAAACTACTTCTTCGCACTAAGCCTTAGATTATTTCTCAGACAAACCTGTTGTACAAAGGTAACCGGTTCCAGAAAAAATGTAAGTCAAAAGAATATTCACAAAAATTAAGTCCATTTAAAAGGCACAGGAAAATACTACAACAGCCTAACACAGAAAACACTTTGACTAATCTAAGTATCCGAGTAAAGCTGAAACCATTAAAAATCCCAAAACCAAAACGTGTATATGCAGCTTTCTGAGAGCAGAACTGGAAAGTAAGGGACAAAACCTACTGCTGGTAAAGGCAAATCTTGAAAAGCTTAAAAATGTCTGACATGGAGCTTGGACTGAAAATATGAACCATCATCCAAATAATTCCTTTTTCCTATTACATATGTCAATTCTTTGCAATGCATCAAATGTATTGTAAATAATCTTGTTAAAGATTCTTTCTTAAAACTTCTTCTTCTGTTGGTAACCAAAAAATTACTACAGTGAGAATACAGTTGATAAGAGATTGCTACAGGCAATAATGGAAAGTAAGTCCAACAAAGTCCAGTACTTCAACAAATAAAAATATTTGTTGAAATACTGGAATTTCACCGTGAATGGTTCCCAGATGCTGGCGCACTCACAAGGTCAGATGGAAATGCCTATTCATCCCCAACTGCACAGAACTGAAATGCCTGCAGGGGAAGCCAGCCTGTCTTGCAAAAGCATGATGGAGCAGACACTGCCTGTTTGCACAGATCAGGTCTGACCTGCTCACAGCAAAAGCCTGAGCCTGTTTCAAGCATGCACCAGCACAGGTAATCAAAGCAGCGACTCTCTATTAAGACATACAGAGCTCTCCTGGTTGGAAATGTATGTCTATTTACTGCTAAGATAGGAGAAAATCCTCAGCCAGTCTGTTTCCTTACTTATGTCTACCTATGAATTAACTGCGATAGGAAATCTTTCATTGTACTAGACAATTTAAAGAACAAGGCTCCATGATAACACAAAGTTTACACTTGTGACTGAGAAGTCCAAGCAGTTAAGAATGTGGGACTGTAAACTATCATAATGATAATTAAGTCCAATCTTCCATGAACTTAACCATAAAAATAGCTGGCTAATCTAGTAAAGGCTACAAAAAACACCACACACATCATGAAAGACACTGAAGCCTAAGAAAAAAGATTTGTTCATTTGGTCAAAGAAAACCAAAAGAACTACTGGTATTGTGCTAGGCAATCCACTAGACTGATGCAAAAGGTATCTATTTACCGAAGCAGCTTAGCTCATTTTATGGCCTAAGACAACCACAAGGACTTTCACAAGCTTGATGTTTCATACTGTAGTAGCTCATCTCCAGTCTATCTGTGAGGCGAACATAATTTACAGGCAACAGATAAAACTGAACTTTCTGTAAATGGATTCCTGTACCAGTAAGTCAGGAATTGGCATACAGTGTTCATCTGAGATAATGAGAAAAAAAGATAAAATCAAAATGCCAACTTTCCATTGGTATCACTCAGCTGAAAAAAAGAATAGAAGATGCATCTCTAGCAAGAAACTTATTCCCTGAAATAATTGTGAGTGACACGTTTGGAACAGAGTATGGTCAAGATTGGTGACTGTTTCATTGTCAATTCACAGTGCACTTGGAAAAGAAAGTGATTTTAAAAATTGCAGTAAAAGTTTACCAGCATTTAATATTCCAATACTGATTGGCAATGTACTGAGAGCTTCAGCATAATAAGCATCACCAATATCTACTAACTTTTAAAGACTCTGGCACCCAAGTACCAAAACCAGCATGAACATCTCTTTTATTGTACTGTTGGTGTAGAGATTTTTCTGGTAAACCAATTAAAAGCACTGCAAAATTAATCCTAGGTCTTTTTACTGCAAATGTTCTTTTACATTGGTCAATAAACAATTCAGGGAAATTTGGAACCAGCTATGAAGACATTATAAAAGGAAGGTTTGTTTCCCCCCAAAAAAATTAGAGCTGGATTCTGGAGGTAGAAAAACATCCTGTTTTTTAGATGCAGTTTAAGATAGAGTTTTCTACGTGAATTACTGGCACTAATAACTTTCATTTCCCACCCACAGGACTGAAGTACACCCATGATTTTAAAGATATCTATCTGGCACAGGTCTGTTCTGAAAGTATCCTCATGATACCAGGAGCTCCATAAAGAACCTGTTACTTTTTCTTTCAAGTATCTGCATCACCCTCACAGAAGTACCATGGAAGTTTAATAGTGAGAAAATTGTCCAAGCTCAATTGAAGTTTGCAAAAAGAAGGTCCGTTTTGGGGTCATCCAAGAGCGCCTCAGTCTTCTAAAGTGAACAGCAGCTGCAAATGTTAAAAAAAGGACCTCCTAAAAAGGTACAAATGAACCTTGTGCCACCAACTTACATCCCACAACACTCCTCTTGCAACTATGTGCTACCTTACCATGGATTTAACATCAGTCTTATGTAATGAGCACCTCACCTAGAGTTTCAGCAGCAGAGATTGGCAGATCACTTCCAGCTTTTCCTTCCTGCCCAGCTATGAGGCAGCGCAGCAGTGCTGATGCTGAGCTCTTTTTATTCTTGTTTGGTCTACAGCTCTTTGGATACCACAGCTGCCTTTGTATGAAACAGACTTTTCCAAGCTGTGTCAATAGATACAGAGGACCAACTCACAGCTGCTCACTTCAGAATTACTGGAGAAAACATACTTTCTAAAGGAAACACATTTAATGATCAGTGACTTCAGTCTAATGCCTGTTTACAAATAGAACTCTCAAAAATTAATTTTTAATAACCTTTAAAGCTCCTGGAGGACATCTAACTGGCAGATGGAAAGGAAAGTACTCATTAAACCCTTATCAGGTACCTAATCTAAGCATTTTTGCATCATTAGCTCAGACAGCTAATCCCTGTCTGACAGCAGGTCAGTGTTGTGGTGCAATCTGCTGCAATTGTCGAGAGGTAGTGTGAACATATGCGCTAAGAATTGAACAGCTATAAACAAGGCAACACAATGCTCTGCTAAAATAAAAACAGCAAGTGCCCTGCTTCTGTTCCAAGCATGGGTACAGGACTGCTGAATTGATTCCTATCTGTTGCTGGCAACTACATCACATTTTTCAGGGTAAACAAATTCCATATAAAAGTGACCTTTGGCTCTGATTTTTTCTGACTAGAAGGCTGTTCCAATTTCTCATTTTTTCAGAAGCAGGAATTTTCTGCTCTCTAACATACATATATTTCTTGCCAGTTCTTATGTCAAAATAAAAGTGCCTAAAGTAGGGAACAAACTGGTTTAAAAAATGTTCCAGAAATAAGCAAAAATCTCAATTTCAAATTACTACTGCCTAAAGCCCTAAGTATTTTTTCAGTGACAATTTCCGCACTGTTTCAAAAAAAAAAAAAGACAATTATAAATTTGTATAACTTTATTAGACAAGAAAGGTAAGTCTTCAAAATTAGGAAAAGTTGGACTTACAGTTGGCAGCATTAATTGTCAACATTAATTTTGTTTTTTCTGAACACTTCTCTTTGTTTCATAACAAAGCACTCTGTCCAATAAGAACAATACGTAGGACCGTGCAAATCTACACTTGGTTAAAACAAATGCAGACAGCTTAAAACAATTCAGACAATCATAAATGAGTTGTTTACCAAGATCACAATGCTTGACTGCGTACTAATAGTTTTAATAACTGATTTCTGGGGCTTTCTAGAGAAAAGGTCTAAAAACTTGTCATTTGACTGATTTGATTTACTAGTTTTAGTTGACATGATCTGAAAAACTGTTAAAAACCATCACCATCCTTGTTACATATTGTTTCATCTGTCTTTCTCTTCTCAGTAGGTACCCCCTCCAAAACTCTCTAAGTTTATTTCAATCAGCTTCTGTTGGTTTTTTTTTAGTGTTTGACTAGAAATTTTTCCTTTGCTTATCACACAGACTGCCAACATTACACAGTGAGGTGTTTGTTTCATGGAGCAGTATTTCTGAAAAAGAAGGTGGCTTTCAGACAGGTATGAAAGGAAAACAAAGAGTCTTTCACAAGCCTCAGATACAGTAAAAGCAGGGTGGCCAGAAGTTACTCCATAGTGAGAGTATTAGCAAGCTCTCAATATCTCTAGTCTCAGGCTCAAGGCTCCTCTGCCACAAACTCACACACAGAGCTTAATCGTATCAGCTGGCATCTTACCCTCCACTGAGCATGAGTTGTTAGAACTGAGTACAGATATTACAAACATTCACTGTGTCTCTAGCTGGGGAAAAAGTTGCATACCTAAACCAGCATCTCATATTTTCCATTAAACCATAGCTTTTCATCTTTCCTCACAGCTCTGGAACTTGGAAAAGGTCCCTCAGGAGACAGCTGCTCTTTTTCTGCCTCTCACCACTGCTGTCCCAGTAGCTCCTACATACAACCCTGCAGCGAGGGCAGCCACTGCCCCAGTAGACTTGACTGTCCTGGCAGACAGCCGATGTTCACCCAGCACTGTTTCTGCTAAGTCCATTTCAGCCAGCTTCTCTTAGACAACCTATCTCAGAAGAGCAAATTCCACTCAGGAGAGGAATAAATTATACGGGATATAGCAGTTCTCTTTACCAAATGGGAGTGGAAGCAGTCTTATGACACCTGTTTGTGCAAGACAAACAAATGCAATTACTTAACTTCTCTCATACCTAAACTAACTAAGACTGTAGGTCAAAGAAAAGGCAATTTTGTTCAGCAAAACCTGCTGTAGCTTTCAGAGCTTCAGAAACCATTGAAGGAAACATCCACGAGCATTCAACAACTGTCAGACTTCCTGAATTTATCAGTCGCTACCAAGTTCCTCCCACAGTAAACAAATCTTTGAGTCTTGAAGATAATTATCAGCCCTGCATCTTGAGCCAATCCTTCAGCTACCAGAGCAACTACGAGCCAAGAGTCAAGTTAGCTTTTTTTCTTACTACACACACACATATCTTTGTATACAAACCCTTTCAGTAAAAAGTGTGCTAAAAGTACTTTTTCTAATCAAACAAAAAGTATTGCATGGGAAAGAATCTGCCTGCCTTCAAAAGCAGATTTGCTGGTAGCCATTAGGTCCAAAACCTTTTTGAAACATGGAACTCTATTAAGGACTTTTTTCTGAAATGTGAAGGCTACAGCTGAAGTGTGTTTGGTAGGAACAGTCCCAGCTTTCAAATATTTCCCTTTCACATTCAGACCAGAAGTCTGAAAATTGCCTCCCTCATATGCCTGAGCCAGTTGTGATTTAAATATCTCAGACAAAACATGAAAATATTTATTTGCTCAGTGTGGAGTTGTACTTACCAATGACACTGACAGAAAAGAAAGCACCTTTAGCCTAGTGTTAACTATGAAAGAGAAAATGGTCTTAAATTTTGTATCTTCTGTTCCATGTGACTCCTTAAACCCTACACTCTTTCTTCGCTATTCCAGGCTTGGCTTTGACTAGAAATTCCATTTTGGACCAGAGAAGACACTTCCCATCATGTCTGGTATGTATATTCCTAAAAAGGACTGGTTTCAACTAATTAACATTCTCTAATGGAACAGCTATTTGCCAGAGAATTCATGATCAGCTCTAATTTGACTTCTAAGTAATTATTACAGCAGCATGACAGCAATTACATTAGCTGTGAATGTAGCATTTCCCAAAAAGACGGCAATAAATTAAAGATTGATATAGCAAAAACTGACAAGAGCTGGCAGGGCTTGAAAGTTGCTGCTTCATGTTGCATTTCCCAGAAGAGACTGACTTGGAAGAAAGGGCTGCTCTGATACCAGTCCTGTCTCTGTTTCTTATACAGCTCTCAAGTGGGACAAAAGGGAGAATTATTTTCAGACGCAGAAAAAACAACGATTTCAGAAACCTTTTCCTCACACTTTATTTTAGGCTAAGACACCTTAGGAGTCAATTTTTTCACTGCAAAGCTATAGAGCATTTCTAAAACAACCAAGTTCACAAGTTCACAGAGGATATTAAGTTTGGCTGTTAGACAGAAGACATTTCTTTCCTTTATATTCTGTATCATGCATGCAGTTATTCTCAAATCCAAGTCAATGCCCTACTTAAGTCAATGCCCTACTTGAGTCAAGCATAAAAAAATGTTGCAGGACTAAACATTACACTTATTCAGCAAGTCTTTCGGCAACTGTCATACAAGAAACTTCACAGGTTATGTTTACTCTTTCCACTGCTGAAAAAGCCCAGGCTCAACCCATGTCAGAGCCTGAATTAAGAATCATAATTATCACAAGACCCAAAGGGTTAAGCATTTTGTTAGCCCTAAATCTGTAGAGTACTGAAATTGCACAACACTTTTTTCCTATATATAATCTGAATAAAACAGTCCCTGAAAGCAAGTTGTGGTTATTACAGGAGAAATACAGATATTGAAAAATAATCTACTGTAATGCCTTGTCACCATTCTCTTCCCACCACATGCTAAATCAAATGAGAACTGAGAAATCTTCAGTCTTAAGGGAATCAAAGCTTTGTCACTTTATAACAAGCTAAAGGTGTATACTGAATAAGAAATGAGAAGGGAATGACTTCCAGATCTGTATCATTCCACACATTAGAACAGCCTGAAAAACTTCTTTTTTTTGAATAATTATCTACCTAAACCCCCTCAGTTGCAACTAGCTATGCATTTGAAGTACTGAATTCTAAAATTTATTATCATATTAACATTTTATCTTAAAAAAATAAGGGGGCAGAGGGGAACGGATAAAAGCAACCAGTGCAAGAAAAAAATCAAGTCTGAAGTTTTGCCATATCTAAAAAGTACATAAATAAGTAGTTTTCTGAAGTCATTCCTTCACTGTTTTTGTTATTATGTCTCTTGTAGTGATTCCAATTTTAGGTTATACACAAGGATTCCTAATTGCAGATCTTCCAATTGCTGTTTCACATTTTAAAATTGCTATCTTAGATCTTTTGTAGAAACAACAGAACACACTCTGTAGAAATATGGCTTCAAATAAAAACAACACATCCCGAGAACACGGGGTTTTTCTTGCAAAAGTCAGTGTCTATCCCTTTATGAAACAGGCTTATTTTCTTTAAAAATAGAGCTATCGAAATCTCAGAGAAAAGTGAATGGACTGGGTGATCTAAAAGAAGACATATGGATGTGTAATCCAGCTTCTAGAAGGAAATTTGAGAGGCTCATGCGATAAATCAGTCCAATTAGAAGTGAACTTCTATAATATACCTTCACTGAACACAACAAACCAAGAAGTTATACTAAGACATTTTCAAAGGGTAAGTTAGTTTTAAAATTGAGGGCTACTTAACCTATGAGAGAACAGTAGCAAATGAAAATTACTTGACATCTACATGGCTTTAAAACCATCATGTCTAGTCCCATCACAAATTAAATTGAAGAGCTATGGGCTCGTTACACTGGTGGTCCAAAGATCATTTAGAACTAACATTTTGCTTACATAAGGGTGAAGACAAGAGGAAGATGAGGAATTCCCTAGTCAAATCCTGTTAAATGCGTTACAATTTTACTGGAAGATTGATCTTTTATTTTGCCTTGTAATTAGTAGGATTACTTTGGTCTCTAGCTGGTGGTGACCTTGCATTGTACACCAAACTTTGGTTGGCAAACTACAAAAAATGTATATGGTAAGTGGATTTAAATGCCAAAGGTGACAGAACTAACAAAATGGGGCCTGTTCCAAAATACATGTTTGCAAGAGGGAAAATGAATAAATGAGTAAATTTAATTGAATCATTGCATAGCACAGCAGCGTCCAGGATCAATCTGATTTCATGATACTTTTTAAAGCTTTCTTCCTACCAAATGTTAACAACCTTTAAGAAGTCCTGCAATGTGTCTTCATTTATTTTGAAAACTGAAGAACTGGAAGCTAAACCACACTATTAATTCACAGAATTATGTCAGAATGTAGTTCTGAACTAAATGGAGACACTTCAAAATACATTTTTGAGTTCACATATGTTTAGTGCATGTTTTCCCATGGCTCTAGCACTTGCCCCTTTGATCTGCTGATAGCATGCATCTTCTGTGCAGGTGTTATCTGCACACATGAACTACGGTCTGCATTGAGCAAGCAACTTTGTCAATATGGACTTTTCAACTAATCAAAATTCTTTGAAATGTGGAAGATACTAGCAGCCCTGGAGCTTGGCCAGGTCAAGCATCTGCAACTACTGAACACAGCCTACTTTCAATACCAAGCCCTAAAGCTGTTTCCTGAAACAGGATGCATTTGTATACATAGTGATTGTATATTTATTTTACTACAAAAATGCTTACAAAAAAAAAAAAAAATTAAAAAAAAAAAATCCCACCCTTCCATACTTGGGGCATCTTCACATGTATTTCTTTCAGAGACTTAACAACATGATAGCAATAGCTAAAAAAAGAAAAATACACAAAATATGAAGTCATGACAAAATTTTAATTCTAAGTGTAAATAATTCAAAGTCACTATTTTCACATTTTCTTAGCACATGAAACAAAAAAGAAATATGCAACAAAATGGCCACTTTTTTTCTTTAGTGATAATTGCAGGTATGAAACACAAAATTACCATTGTAATCTTGCAGAACACAGCAAAAACTCTTCGTAACTTCTGGTTTGAAACGGAATAATTGGAACCAATTTGGTCTGATAAAATAGCAATCCATTCTACAACCAAAGAACAGTTTGATTTGTTTCTCAGAGAGTCTGCTGAGAAATAAACTAAGAATCTCTGGTATACAAATTTGAATCTAAGTGTCCTTTGTGTACAAAAGCAAAAAATTGGCATTAGTTAGAAGAAACGAATATATTAATGCACCATCCTATGCTATAACAGATTGGAGAAATTAATGACTTGTTTAGACATGAATTTGTTTAAGGCCATAATTTGCTGCATATAATTACTATTTCCTGGTCAGTTTCTTCTGTTTCCTATGTTCTTTACATTAAACTATATATAGCAGAAATCAAGGTGCTTTCTAGCTGGAAAAGTGTATAGTCAACTTAAGCAAATTAAAAAAAAAATTAATTTAAGTCTTAACTGCTGAAGAAAGCCTATCTGAGCATTCTATGACTTATGTCACCCAACACCATTCAAGACAAAAATGTAAAGCTCAAATAACATAATTTAAGTGTGCAAGCTGACTGTAAACAAGTCTCAAAGACTTGCTTGTCTTCGGTGAAAGACAAAACAAAGTGTTACAACTCTAATGTAAGTTCTGTTCAAGAATTCTGTTCAAGAATGCTGATGATATGAAAAGGGGAGATGGCTTTAATTCAAAAGTACTTCTCTATCAAGAATTTTAGACTGATGTTTCAGCTACCAATATTAACTTTAGAGGATTTGCACCCACAAGCATAGGAGACTACACTTAAAAATTATTTTCCTAAAACTATTGTACCCAGAATAGGAGTTTTGGTGGGCTTTTTTTTTTTTTTTTACTGTTCCACTCTTACGACACCTTCCGTATTACAGAATTCTTCTGTGGTTCCTGTTCTTGCCTTTCACCACGTTTAAGAAAAGAATGCCTATTTACACACAGAAGCCACACCATCAAACCTTGTTTGAAACAATACATCCACAAGTTATGTTTCAATCCAAAAGCAGTTTTTGCTTCCTAAGCCTAAGATTTACTGCCCAGTGAAGAACAAAACACTTTAAGCAGATCAAATTGAAAAGAAAATTTTTACTTTTAAAGTTGCCATGATCTTAAGCTGAAGTTTGATTTATATTTTTGTCATCTTTATTTCCGTTATCACAGCTTATGTGTGTTTTTAAAGAGATATGCAAATAGAATACCCGATTATGAACTTACCTAAACTACTTGCTATGAAAAGATTCCTTGTTGAAACTAGAGTCCTGATTTTCTAAGCCTTTTCATATACTTTCTCAGAACTGGGTGCTAAATAATGCCAATTTACCAAAATACAGTCAACGACACCTTGTTAGTCTTCAGGACAATCTCCCAAGGCAGCAGCGTTCCAAAAAATTACTGAGTGCACTGAGATTTGCCATTTGCCCTGCATCTACTATCGTGCTAGCGAAGAAATGGTTAAATTCAAGGATCTGGCTCCTGAAAGACTGCTTCAAGTGTTTCACAGAAATATTTAAGTGGTTAGACTTATAACACCACACAAGGCCTTAAGAGATGATGTTGACCCCATTCCTTTGACACATCTTATGAAAGACAGGGAGTTCCTATAAAGACCAAGAACAATTTTGACAGCTCTTCCATGAAGAAATTTACATTTGTTTTGCAATATTCTTTTCAAGCATTTGAAAAGAAATAGTGTAATGTGAATTTGTTCCTATTAGTTTACTATTTTTTCCTACACATTTCACTAACTTAGCAGTCTGCCCTAACACACAGACTAAGCAGCACTGGGGCGCCAAATTAGTTTCTTGTACTGCTGGTGGTCCAGAATGTAATTTACAAAAACAGTCACCTTCAGCACAGCATTCCAATGATTATCACCATAGATCATGTTTCAAGCAGTGTGCTGAACAGGGCTATATGTATGAATATGTTTACTATCACAACCTTATTATTATATATCATGGTACACCTGCACAGAGTATTTAGGATGGGAGGGCCTTTAACGTCATTTCAACATGAAATAGAAAAGAAACTGTAGAATGAAGTCACTGTAATCAATCCTCTTCAGAGCTACATTCATCTTCCTGGTCAGAGAGCTCAGCGACAGGAAAGCGCAGGATGGCTGCCACCCCTGTCAGCTGGCCCAGCTGCTCTCCAGACACATGGAGACTGGAGAAAATGCGTACTGTGCCCATGTTCTCCCGTACGCTATCTACCAATTTAACGTATCGGGCACGGGTAGCCACATCCTGGTGCCGAAAAAGCTCATCACTGATCAGCAGGGTATCAATGGCCATGGCTTCATTGGCCTTCTCCACGTGTTTCAGGCCATAAAAAGCCCGGTCAGGCTCGTGCTGCAGCATTTTATAGAAGTCATCTAAGGCTTTGACCTCACCAGCTGCCTTAGTGTCAGAAAGACGGCTAGTTACAGCTGGGTCGCAGAGTGCTTCCTTCAGTGCGTATTTATGTCCTGAGGAAGAGTGGACCTAGAGTGGAAACAAAGTCAGAGGTTTGGTGTTTTTAAAGAAAAAGGACCATTTTCTTGAGTAGCCAATCACAAACATCATCCTCTTCTATATGTAATATTAATCTTGATTATTTGGGGAACTTATCTCCTTCTTGAAACATACATGATTCTTTTCTTAAAGGATCTCTCCCGCAACCCAAAGCCTATACCAAATTGCTTAAACTGCCTTTCAAGAAGCGCAAGAAAACTGTCTCTCTTATTCAAAGTCTGCTCTCAACACTTCCCAAGGTAAGGCTACCTGAAAATACTAAGAAACAAAGATTTAAGTCTCTCTTTTTTAAAGCATTCAAGAAAAGGAAGGCCCCTTAAGACTGCAGGTGTATAGTGCAAAAGCATCACGTCTAGCTGCATAACTATTTATGCTTGCAAAGCTGTGAAGTACATTAAAACTTCTCACTACTATCACTTTGCTACAAATGGAAGAGGAGGCTTCTTGGGTCTCCTAAATACTGGGGCCATTAAGCATTGGGACACACTTCACTTCCTCTGACCCCAGATTACAGTCCCACTCCAACCTAAAAATTACACAAACATCCTTATGAAAACTTACTTTAGGCTCTGAATATGCCTATTTCAGTATATGGCTAACAAGCCCACTTAATCAATGAGATGACAAGAAATAAGGCAAAAAGCACACAACCTTTAACTAGGTAGTACACAAAACTAACAACAAAATTAATTAACCTATATCATGTCCAGGTACTTTAATAAAAATATCTTCAGGAAGTTGTTACTAAACACGCCTACTATACACTATGACAAAGTAACAGTGCAGTTCAAGTATTTCCCAACTTGCATTTCACACTTAATTGAAGAGTAAATATGCCTTTACAGGGAGTTTAAAATATCTAATACTTTCTCCACATTAAGGTGTCCTGGGTGGCAATCATCCTTGTATCATGCATAACTCCCTTATAGTTTGGGAGGCATGAGAATAATTTCCTCATGATGCTCAGCCAGCAATTTATTTTGCTTAATGACTTATTTCCCATGTAACTACCTTTTATTCTCACACACAACTCTCAAGACTCATTTTACCCACTCCGGAGACTGCTTAGCACCTTACCTGTAGAAACTTGGATCTGTTCTCCAGCAGAAGTTTGTTGTCAGTCTTGACTGCCTGCTGGAACATGTAGTCACAGAACTGCTCCCGTACGAAGCCTGGGCTCGCTACCAGTACGCACTTCACCACCTCAAAGTTGATATGCCTCTGGATGGCTTGCACCACCTGCTCGTAAAACCTCTCCAGCGCCCGGTCATGCTGACTGCAGTTCCCTTTCCGCTTGCGGGGGATGTTCACCTCCACCTTGGCACGAGTAAGCGTCATGCTCGGGGTGACCAGGCAGACGTGAGCCAACCCTTCCTGCATGACTACGGCTGCCACATCGGCGCTCCAGGCCGGGTCGCAGGCCTGCTCGATGCGCTCCAGCACCACGCTGTCCCACTGCTTCTTCGCCAGGGTGAACTGCCGGTTAGGCTCTAGCTCGATGGTGTGGTAGGCGCCCATCTTCACATACTCATTCTCCTGGATGTTCGTGCCCTTGACTCGCAGCTGACAGGCCTGCGAGTCGAAGTCGATGGTCTCCACGCAGAGGGTGAGGGTGGTGCGGATGCGGTTACTGCCCACGCTGCCCGTGGACGACTCGGTCTGCACCTTGCGGATAGTGGAGGCGCGCAGACTGTCACCCACCTGCAGCAGGTTGTAGGTGTGCCACATATCCTCGGGCTCCTCGGGGATCAGCGTCACCTGCCCCGCATTATCCTTCTCCAGGTCCTTCCTCACCAGCTTCATCCTGGCGGTTCCTCGCGTCGCTCCCCGGCTTCTCCTCTGCCGCGGCGGCACGGGCAGCAGGCTTGCCCCGGTAGGGAACGCTGAGGGCTGGAGCCGGCGGCACCGCACAGTCCCGGACGGACGGACGGACGGACGGACGGACGGACACACGAGCGGCCTTCCCGGCGCGCCCCCAACCCGCGCTCCTCCGCGCGCCCGCCGCCGGACTCAACGCGCACGCGCGGCGTCCACAGCCGCCCAACGGCGCACGCGCACAGACGCCGCTGCTTGCTACGGCGCCGCCGGGGCGCGCCCCGGCCCGGCCCGCCCGAACACGGTGGCCCGGCGCATGCGCCGGGGCTGGGCGCAGGAGTGGCGCCAAGGGAGGGCGCAGTGTGCGAGTAACCTGCCGGCACCTCCTGAGGCTCCATCCTGCGGAAGGAAAAATGCCGGGGCAGTGTGAGGGCGGGGGCGCCGGGAAGCAGCCGCTCTGCTGCGGAGTGCTGCGAGCACTGGACGTCGGCTATTGCCTCGCCGGGAGGGGGTTGCCCCGTTGTGCGTCCTTCCCCTCCAGCGCTTTACAGCGGCGATCCAAACTCCTAAAGGCTCCTAATACCGTCCCACACTTCTCGAAACAGGAGAGAGAAAAGAAAACCCAATAAACGAGAAACAAACGGCCAAAGCCAAGCAGTTGTGGGAAGTTACACGTATAGCTAGCGAAAGAGGTTCGAAACATCTATACTAAACATCCCTATACGAAACATCCCTGGTTAGGGAGTACCTCGGAGCCGGGGGACCGCAGTGCCACCCCTCAGCAGCCTGACTGAGGCGGAGCGAGCGGCCATGACCCATGGAAACGAAAACCAGGCGCAGGCAACATCAGAACCTGAACTTGAACGCTGCTCTTAAACCGAATTCTGGTTTGAAGGGTTTTGGTTAAATTTGCAAATTAAACTTCAGCCAGTACTGAAACTGAAGTTAAACTTCAGCCAGTACAGTGACACCGGCTGCCTTCCTTGATGTTCGCATTCAGACGTAATATGCCTTGCAAAAACACATATCGGTTCAATGATATTTACCAAGAGAATGGATCTGAACGATCACTACACAACTTAGTTTGCAGTCTAGACAAATTTAATGAGCCAGAAATAATAAAAGATTGTATCTCTAGAAGAGAGGAATATTGGAGAAGAGAAGGTTATGCGAGGACCTCATAGCAACCTTCCAGTACCTGAATGGGAACAGGGAAGCTGGAGAGCGATACTTCATCAGGAACTGTAGTGACAGAACAGTGAATAATGGGTATAAGCTGAAAGAGGGGAAGTTTAAGCTACATAATAGAAAGAAATTTTTCACTTTGAGGGTGGTTAGACTGGAATGGGTTGCCCAGGGAGGTTGTGGATACCCCAACCCTGGCACTGGTTGGATAAGGCCTTGAGCATCCTGGTCTAGTGGGAATTGTCCATGCCCATGACAGGGTGGGTTGGGACTAGATGATCTTTAATATCCATTCCAACCCTTTAAAAATCTATGATTCTGTGATTCTAAGTTCTGTAGCTTATTTTTGAATGATTTCTCTAGTGTGTATGAATTTGAATGAATATATTTAGCGCATCACACCAAAAACTCCATTTCAGAATTAATGGTGCATATTGAGAACAAGGAAAAGAATGGAGAATAGAAAAAAAATTGCTTGATAAGAAGTGATTAAATAAAGAAAGTTGAGAAAGTAGGCACACTAATGTGCTATGCTAAGTGTATCAGGGCAACTGCAACTTACACATTAAATTTGGAATGACTACACTCTCAGTCTGGTAACAGAAAATCATGAGGGCATCCTCTTACAGATGAGAAGGTGGCTACAAGGAAGTTTCTGGTTTCTATTAGCTTTTTTTTATTATTTTTTAAGTAAAAAATTACAACCCACTGTGGATTATGGAATTTGCTGACTTGGAAAGGAGTCAAGAATTTAATGAGATACAAGGCTACTGTGAACAAAAATAATCCCATATTTCCCATTATGGTGTACCTATAAATTTCTCTAAAGTATCTAGCTCTAGTCAGTTGTGACAGGACAGTGAACTCAGATCTAGCCCAGTAATGTGCGTTCCTTTTCCCTAAGCGTGATACTGGTGTAAAAACAACTTTATCAGATATTACATAATAGGATTTATTTATCAGACCTCAGACTCTCTTCCTGTGAGTACACATGCTTAACTCTGTTAGCATGAATAGTTTCACAGAATGAAGCAGGACCACCCAAGGGAATATAACAGAAGCACATGTGTAAGTAACTGTCTGTTTAATTTGAGCTTGTACATACTAATAATTTTACATTAACATTTGCCTTTCCAAAGACAGAGGTGCGGAGAGCTGCATTCAGCTTTGCTTTAGGAAAGAGTGTGCATTCAACTTAACTTTAGGCGTTCCTTTTACTTATCTATGTAAATGCTGCATGGTGAATTTATAGCAAATTTTCTTTATGTTCTTTGCAATTATGAAATTGCAACAGTTGACCTCATGCTATTCTTTAAAGAAAAAGTAGTTGTGCATATTTACGTTCCACATTAAAATGTATTTTACTTCTTACTCTTTTACTGCTAGTTACAAACTTTTCTGTGCTTATTCATTCCAGTCAAATTTTACGAGCAGCCTCACATCCCTGGAGGTGCAATATATTTTAGAGAAAGTTTGCAAGCTGGCATCCAGTATTATCCAGTAGAAAACAAGCATTCAATTCAGGAAAATAGGTGACTTGCTGCATTAAAACCTCCCCACAACAACAACAACAGCACCACACACACACACACACACACACACACACACACACACACACTCAAACCCCCAACGAAAACAAAAAATTCACAACAAACCAACAGAAAGACCAAAGAAAAAAACATCTTTGATCAAAGTTGCCACTCAAAATAGTAAATTGACTGTTGTAGAAAGAGACATTTTGATATGGGCCTTTTCTAAAACAGCAAGTTACAAGATTTATAGAATTATGAACACTGATCCACAAATATTTAATGGCAACTGTAAACTTCAATGATGTATCCACTATCAGCAAGACCATTGTCAGCTTACAAAGGAAAACATTTTACTAGTGATGATGCTTTGCCTACTCTGGTAAAAGTAAATAGTGGATATCATTATTTGTTTGAGTATGTCAAAGTATGAGCAGTAGAAGAAAAACATCTCCAAAAAAATTAAGAACATATAAGTTTCTAAGTTCATTCTAATTTTGCTAATGACAGGGAAAGAGACCTGACCATCGTAGAGCCAAAACAACTGGGTGTTTTTAACTCTACATACAGTTCTATCATAAGAGTTCAAAATTGCATAGCCCATTCCTGTCTTGGTAAAAGATTGAGACTATACGTAGAACCTAACAGTTTTTGCAATAAATCACTTTAAATACAATTGTATAGGTACTAATAATTGCAGCAATTTGACATGGTGATAGCATCTAACGACAGGGATTTTGGAGCCATGCTGGTTGTCTAAGGTTATTATTCTGAAGATGTTTGAGACACACTGCCCTACATCTTCAATTCTCGATCAGCTATTTAATGAAGATGGGTTATGTACAGATATTAGACAAGGAGATGTCATGTTCATAGGAAATGCCCTCTCCTCCACATTATAGCCACTTTAGCTAGAATTCATACAAATCTACTCACAGTCTGGATGAGAAAAACTAGTGGAAAAAAGTCTCTAATATAGGGGAAAGTCTACTGAGAAACACTGGACGTTATTTTTGCAAGAGCAAAGGAAGATAAAAGAGAAAGATGGAGAGAGAAACTTGGGAAAACATCTCTTTTCATGCTTTCCCTTTATCCTGTGTGTGTCCTGCCTGTACAGGCTCTGAACAAAGACCACTTCATTTTCTACATAGAGTAGAAGTCTAGTAGTGGTTTTTATCTATTTTATCTCTTCTATTATAAGGATGATTACAACATGACCGGTATCAATAAGGAGACACGTCCAGGAGGGAACAGGCTCTGTGTAACACTGTTAAATGAAGAAGTATTTAAGGGTAATGGAACCCTTTAGACTCACTTTTTTCTTCCTCATCTGTTGAAATGTAGAGCTGGAGAAAACTTCAGCAGATCCCTGGTAAAACCACTTACACAGAGGCAGCTGAAGTATACTTAGCCATCCCTTATAGCTCTTCATCCAACTTCATCAAAAGTCCTGGTGAAGGATATTTTACAGGGTTGGGGTTTTTTGGTAGCCTAGCAATTTGTTACCTGAAGAGTAAGAAAATTCTTCTGAATATTCCCTAAGATTTTTGCATGGTCAGTTACAGATTTTCTTTTGTCTTTTGTTGGACTTGGAGAACCAAGGATTCATTAATATCTTTGGGAACCAACATATGGGATGTGGAAAGTCATGACTGAGCACTCTCACAAAACAAAGAAACATTGACTTCTGGAATAACATCCTCAGCAATAATACTTGGATAAAAAGATATGTTTGAAATGTTCAACATTTTGCCTTTAGTTTTCTTGCTACTAGATAAACAAGCCTAACTCTTTCAGTCTTTTGTCATAGATCATTTTCTTTCCCCCTTATCAGGCTTGTCAATTCTCTGTACACTTCTATTTGCATGTCAGACTTCCTATGGTCAAGATTCTCAAAGGTCTCATCAAATCAAGCTGAATTAAAAAAGAATAAAACTGTGTAAATACACAAATGTACATAACATCTCTATGTACTTCCTTTATTCTAGATTTTTTTGGTTTGCTAGGACCTGCCAGATTATTTGGGTTTTTTTCTTTTTAATGAAGAGCAGCATGTTGTTTATTTTTTAATTTTTAATGCCACTGTAGTTCTCCTTGTGAAGGAAACTCCTTGTCCATATTTTTATGACATTTTGACTTGTTTATGTAGGACTACTTCTCTTATTTTTCTGAGAAAATTTGAATCCTTTTCCTGCTATCTGTAATGCCTCCTCATATTTCTAAGTATATTCTCTTTCACATCAGCTTTTTAAAAAAGGACCACCACCACCCCCTTCACCACCCAAAATGTAATCAGCTGGCAAATCTGGATGAGACCTGCTATTGAAATATTTTCCTATCTGACAGTAAAGCCTTTTGTCATTACTGGTGAGTTATCTGTCACCAGTATCAGTGGCAACTTTGCAATTCTGCAGGGAAGTTGTAGCACACTAAATTGTTGCTGCTTTACAGTGTCCTTCTTTGAAGGAACACAAATAAAAACCTATTTTGGAGTATGACACTGTGTAATAATAATAATAAAGACTGTTATGAACAACAACTAAATATGGCATGCTAAAATACTATATTCAGATTTTAACATTTTGCTGTGTCTGTTCTTTCTTGCACAATAAGTACAGAGGGAAGAGGGGAAAACTCTGGTTTTACCTTTTCCCCACTTGCTGCTGCCTGCATTTGGACAATTCTTATGAAATTGATTTCTTCCCCTGTTTCAGGGGGAAACAGCTTCAGGTTCGCTATGTGCTACTTGCCTGCGCAAGAGCTGCTGGAGAGTTCAATGTCCAAGTTTCCAAGCACATGAATCCCAGCATTGCCTAGCTTCGTTCCCACTTCTTGGATTCCCCTGATTTCAGATCCAAAATGTTACTACAGACTGACTCACTAGGGAGATTGTTACTTCTTTTTTTTTTCTAAAAAAATCAAGTAAGTCGCTAACAATTAAATCAATGAACCCCTAAAAGGAAATATTACATATTCCATCTCCGGATGAACTCATCTTTCTGAAGTGAGTGAGTTTGTTAACTTCTTCCTTACTTCCCTTTTACCAGTCAGAAAACCAAACAAACTTGTTTCTTACAAGCCAGATTCAATTACATTGTGCCTTCTCAGCCATTCATCCTCATGTAGCAGCAACCCCTTGGCCCCCCAGATTCTAATATTGGGTTAGGGATTAAAGTTCCCAGAGAAAAGCAAACCGAGAAGGTCCCTCACGGCCTGCGGCTGGAGGGCAGCTCCGGGAAGGGCACTCCCGAGCCTGGGATCGGGGCGGGAGGATGCCGTCCTTTGGGTGCCAGACCCTACTAGCTTCACCCGCGTTCTGCCAGGAGCAGGGCAGCTTTATGGACCCGAATGTTCACAGCAAGGCAGAAAGAGGGCTTTCCTCACCTGTCAGCATCCAGTAGGAGGCAGCCATGCCTGGGCTGCTGCGAGCCGGGGGCCGGGAGCCCGGTCGGAGGGCAGCGGTGGCGGGAGCGGTCCTGCCGCCGGCGCGCCCGGCGGAGCTGCGCTGCCGGTGGAGCTCAGCGCTCTGCACCGCCCGTCCGCCTCGCAGCCGAGTTAGGCATTTCCTGTTTGTTATTCAGTCTTTACGTTGCTTCTTCGCATTAAGGAGAATTTAGCTTCCTCCCACCGCACACAGTTTTCCCCCCCACCACCCCCCTAAAGATCTCTGAGTTTTGGAAACCTCCCCGTTGAATTAGCCCAGCGTTAGGATGTACAAATAAAGCCAAATCTCCCCCACTGAACAGTCCGGCTGCAGCTCTGGGAGAGCACAGCAGACCTTAAAGGGACATCTCCCCGTTCATAATTAATAAGTGTCTCCCGCCGGCCAGTCCCCGTCCCAGTAGCGCAGGAGTGAGCTGGGTGTGCTACACAGCCGCCTCTCCCGCCTTATCAACAGGAGAAACACGTCGTTGAGGTAGGGGGGTGTGTTTGACTGTTCAAGTTTAATTTCTCTGACATCACTCCTTAAAAACGCACTCTACGGCCGGTCATTTGCCCGCAAGAGGAAGCCAGCCACCCCCTCCCCATTCTCGGCAGCTCTGGAGACGCAGTAACTCTTCGGACAGTGGGCGATTTTCTCGAGTCTTTGTGTCCTCCAGTGCTTTGCTGCCTAGAGGAAATACCAGGCGGCTGCCTTTGCCCTCATCTATCGAACGTTTTCATGGCATCCCATCCCACTCTTTCCCTGCCCCCAGAATGACTTTACTAATAAATAACTGAATAAATAACAAAGGTAATAATCAGCCAGATTCAAGCCTGTGAGCAAGGATTTTCAGGGTTTGTTGCACACTCAGGAAAAGAGCAGTTTTACAGGACTTTTTGAGTTTACCAGAGTGATGCTCAAGTGGAGTGACAGCCTTTCAGAAACGTATGACTTCTAACACTGGACTGGGTGAAAAATCATTTTATTATTTATGAAACAAGAGAATCTGTGGTCGCTCCCTGAACCTATGGTCAAGAAAAAGGAAAGTCTAAATACTCTATAAGGATTTGGAGATTTTGGTGCTTCTAAAAAAATCCTCTATCATTTCCTTGACTTGGAGCAAAGGATTTGGTAAGTGGAAGTTAGAGGAATTTTGGCAAGTTCCTTTGAGGCTAATAAACTACAGCTTTTAATATCACTATAATAGCTTATTGTGTCTTCCAACTTCTGCCTTAATTTCATGAGAAATCTTTGGGTGCTCCTTGACTTGTAGGTCTGTGGAAATTTTAGAAAACTGCACAATTTAAAAGCTGATTTTAAGAACAAAGATCCTCAGTAGAGTTACTGAAAGCTGATGAAATTAAGTATATGTGTAACTTTTGCTGAATGAGGATCTTAGCTCTGTTGGTGCCAGTTTAAAAGACAAGACACATTTTTTCCAGTCGAAGGTTTTATGCAAAAAAATTAAAGGAAATGAAAATGGCATCCAAACTAAAAGAAGACTGAGATTATGGAAAAAGCTGTCATTTCATTTTTGCCAGTTGGTTGTATTACTACTACTCTTTTTCCAAAACAGGGTTCGTAACCCGTTGTGCTAGAGCCAGTTGCACACAGAGTTGGTGTTGTGGCTTATTACAGAGTTCCAAGTGTGGGTGCGGGGTGGTAATCCACAAAAGCCAGCACCCGCTGTGTTATAAAGCTGGGGGTTTTTTTAATATCCTTTTAAATAATATATTCCACCTACCTAATACAGATGGACTGCTGTATTTTCTTATAAAAAACCCCAAACAAACAAACTAAACAACCAAATCTTTGTATTTCCTTTGTCACTATACTTCAACTAAAGGCACATGGAGGAGTTGAGTTTGCTTTCAAATCAAAGTGAAGGATTTCTTTTCATAATAAGAGGTACTACATCAGAGGAAGAAATAGTGGAGCTAAGGACTTTCTCTTGGCCTAAAATAAATTCAAGCCTGTTTGAAATTTATGTAGCATTTGGTATATGTGAAGGGACTGTACATCATGTTCAAGAATAAAACTTCTTGAAAATAAAAAGAAACTTTTCTGATGACGAGTTATTCCTAGTTTTTACCAAATTCTTCTTGATATTATGATTTATTAATTTCTTTTTGTGGTGGTGTCCTACACATCTTACGTTAGACAATGTCAAAAGGAAAACATTAGAAAAGATGAATTGCTGGACCAAGCAAGCATTTCTTATTTATTTGAACACATTCAAGAAAGTAAAATACATTACAGACGTCCAGACAACTATCTGTTTTGGAATGTCAAACTAGAGAAAAATGCAGACTTTCCTTTTCACAGTTCATGTTGCTTTATGTGCACTAATTCAAGCAATGTTCATAACATGTCAATAAATTATCTTCTTGGAGTTTAAAGTTTCATACATTAGAAGTAAGGAGCAAATCTATTTTAAGCAGGAACCTCTAGATGAAGTACACTCAGGCCCAGAAGTAGTTAAGATACTAGGCCATTTTATAATATGAGAAAACAAATACTATTAGTTTCAGTGGATCATAATACTATACAAAATCATTACCCATAGTGATGGATAAAAGAAGAAGGTCAAATTACTTTAAAAAATATAGTTGACTTACATATTTTATGTCTTTCTAAGATGTCACAGAATGCTGAGGAAGGATTTTTTTCTAGTGCTATAAATTAAAACTAATTTTGAACTCTGCCTCCCAGGTCAGTTTCAGCAACTTCTTTTAGAATGTGCTTTATAGAATAAGTACACCAGTAGCTCCATGGAATCTCATGGAAGTATTTGTGATTTAAGATTAGTTTAAAGACATTGAAAAACTAGACCTTGAAAAGACAACAAAAATCAAAAATATCTGAAAGACACAATTATTCTCCTTTCCTTGAGGGTGTTATTCCTGCAATAAACTCTCAACCAATGGAAATGCATTCTGTCCCAAAGGGGAAGGCTGAAGAAATGGGAACCAAAGTTTTTCAAATTATTTCAAAGGCAGGCAGTTTTCTAAGAAGTGTGACTACAATTTACATAGAACTCATTTTCCATGGAATTTTTTCTTCCACTTTTAAAGAGCATATGAGCAATTTTAATTTATTTGGATTGTTAGGTAAAGAGGATCTCTAACTTGTAACACAGGAGAGCAATGCGTAATGGAAGATTGACTTCAAACAGCCAGAAGCATTTCTAACTTTCTTCCATTAAAGGAATGTGACAGTATGACAGCATCAATACTGTATGAGAGATGTAACATGTTTCTGCAGTGTTCACTGGGTTTATTATACTGCATTATGCACTGCACAGAAAACACTACAGAATGTGTTCATATAGCTTCTAAGTTAATATTTATCATGGACAGTGCTTATTATAATCTCTGCTAGTTTACATTGCACTGTAGATTAGTGGTAATTTACATTTATATTTTTTTCTTACACTTGCTTATTCACAGTCTCCAACATGTCTTTCACCTTGATGACTTTGTTGTTCATTTTCATAGTTTCCATTTTTTCCTATCTGATTCTAGGACCATACTAGAATTCACTTGGCAGAACTTGTGGGTCTGTAGTCTTATTTTTATTATGTCTAAAATACTCAAGGGCTTCTTCTTCAAGTACCAGAACTAAGATTTTGCAGGATTTGGTATGGTTCCAGCAGTGCTCTATGCATAAATCTTTTCATGTTTTACAGCTCAGCTTTTAACTGATACTGGATATTCTTGGAGAATGCCCATGCTTCTTCTCCATCTGTATTATCCAGTGGTACAAATGTGCCAAAAATCCTTTTTGCTATACAATAGGATCTTCATAAAATTTTTGGTTTGCAGATTGTGTTAGTTTAATTAATGCTGTTAGGAAATGTTATGGAAAATGCCCTTTGTGTTCTGTGTTAAATCTATTCTCTACAATATCTTTTATTTCTTCTTGTTCTTTTTTGGATTTTATATCAAATACCATAGTGTAATAGAGAAGCAAATTAATATACAATCTGTGTTCTTATTGAAATAAAATGTCTGATTTTCTTCCTTAACAGATTTCAAGTGTCTCACATTCTCAGCCATGCTGCTTTTCATTATGCATTTTCTCTAGGTGCAAGTTTTTTAATATTCATTCTAAATTTGTAGACATCAAAATTAGGTTCACCACAAAAATACAGGAACCTCAGAAAGAGATCACTGCATTATACAAAGAATATTTGCAATGAGGCTAGAATGTAGGTGTAGAGGATTAATTTGTTTTCATTAACACCTTGGCCTTTCTGCAATCCACACTCCTTTCTTTTTCTTTTTATTACTGTTTCTTAACAATAAAGGGTATTTTAAAAAAAATTTTAACATGCTGCTTGTAGCATGTTGTGTAACCAATATTATTTATTCTTCAGGTAGATTTCAATTATGACACTGTATAAAAGAATAACTTACTGGGAGCACGCTGTGAAGGGAGGCTAATTGATGACACTAATTTCTCAAAATAATTACACAGTCTGCAGAATCTTACATTGTATTGCACTGCACTGTATTCATTACCTGCACAGCTGGTCTGCATAATATAATTACTTTTTACTGTTTGGTTACAGAAGAAAGGAAGCTTTGATTGTAATAACCCTGTGAAAACTCTTTTTTTTCTGTTTTTTTCTTTCCTAATAGATAAAAACATTGATTTGCTCCTTTTTCCTTGATGCACACATTCTTGTTACATGCCTATTATTTTGCTCTTGAAGCAAAAGCAACGTTTAAATATAGATCACTGCCCAAGATTTCCTTTAATCTTCTTAATCAGGAAGAAAAAAAATCTTACTTTTTTTGCAGGAACACAAACCTGGTCATGATGACAGCCTATATTTTATGGCCTACATTAAAAAAAAACAAAACAAAAATCAACCAACCAACCAAATCCCCCAAAATACCAACAAACAAAACAAACCCATAAAAAACTCATAATAAAACACAGCACAAACAAACACACAAAACCCACACTAAAACCAAACAAACAATTCCCCACAGCAAAACAGCACACACACAAGAAAGCAAAATATCCCTGCAGTGCAGAAAGTTCAGCTTTTGCAATGATTACCCCTTTATGTTTTCACTATGTGATTTTAAGAGAATTAGAAGTTTGCAGCAATTTTGCTACAATGAGGAACACATTGCTATATTTTTAGTGAGGTTGCAAACCTGGCTCCTGCTGGGATTTGAACTCCTGTAGATTGCAATAACTCTTTGTTTCAGGGGTGTTACAATAATTTTTACCTACAGAAACCTGTAATTCAGATCCCACTGCTCCATCTACCTGTCTATATAAATAAATTGGTTTTATGACCTGGAGGTCTGGATCTTTCTGAATATGGATCCTATTGAAATAGTGGATAGCTGACAGAGAAGGTAATATGCATAATTTTGTTAGAAGATTAATAAAGCACTCAGTTTCAAAGTCAGAATTATAAATTACTGTTCTTTTTCACATTGAAAGACTTTTTAAAAAGCATCTCCAATTTTCCAGAGTCATGTCAAAACCAAAAGACTTTTGCCTGACTAGCTGTAGCACTCTGTTGAAACTAATGGTGTGTACTGGAGAATTAAGGTTTCTTCAGGCCAGAAACAATCTGCAGAACTCTAACTCTGGAAACTGCTGCATTGAGCTTTTTTGACCTGTGCGGGCTGAGTTAGGTAGCTCTTTTTGTCATGAGATGTGCCCTCCTCAAGTGACCCATTTACTAACGTGTCCGTCTCATGACTGAATACAGATGTATAAGCCTGTCAGATGACTACTATGCAAATATTCCATGACATTTTGCTTCTGTGTATCAGCCCTTTTAAATATGATAGGCATGAATATGAGTGTGTATGAAAGATGTGCAGCCAGGAACTCGTGGAAAGGGATGACAAAAGGCAAGGATGTCAAGAGAATCCATATCAGGACAATACTGCCTACTCCATCACCCTACCCAATAAGCTTTCAGGTAGCCAGAAGGAGAGTCTTTCATGGGACTGAATTGTTCTGGTGACCTGGATATGCTCAGTTGTTTTAGGTTAACTCACTTAACATGGGAATGTCCTGAGCATCACATAGAATGCTTGTTGTGATAGGAGAAGGAACCAGAGAGCAGAACTTATCACCAGAATGACAACTTAATCTTCTTGTCAAAGGACTCAAAAGGATATTTCCCTTGCAGTGTAAATCACTGTGAATCAGTCTGTGCCGAGCATACTGTGAGTGCATCTACGGGATCAGGCTCTTTAGTGAAACTGAAGAGTGTCTGATCTGGAGGTTTGGTCCAGATGCCAAACTGCTTTAGAAGCACAGTGCTAGCCATGCAAAAACCAAAATACTAAATGTCTCGAGAACCTTATGTATAGGCCAGCATCCAAACAGACTAGTTAACACCAAGTTCAGAGAAGAGGTCAAAGCAGAATTTTTAAATCAAAATTTTGAATTTAAACATGGAGTTTAAATTATTAATTGCTTTACAGTATCAGTGGATCTAGATCATGGGGCAAGCATAGCTTTGGGTTTATTTTATAATTTAAAAGGAGAGATTTCTTAGAATATTTTAATCAAATGGTGGCAATATTTGTTTAAAACTCCCAAGAAGTGGTGTTCTATTTCTGCAAAATGATCCTTCAGTGTAACAAATATAACTTTAGCAGTTCCTAGAAACTGTTTAAATTGTATAGTCATAATGAAAGAGGAAGTTTTACTCTGACATGAGGAGTTTATGATCATTATCTTTTTGTTAGTTTGAAAATTAATTCTTTGTGAAAGACAACACAATCGTTTATGCAGTATTATTCTCTTTATTAACTGCTCAGCTACTGAGTTAGAGATCAATAGAAGTGATCTCTACTTCTATGTGTAGAAGGGCACTTTATGTGTGTCACTGCTGTGTGTATGCACTAAATGACACACTTTATGTGTGTCATTGCTATGCCCTTTGGCATGCCTAAATATGCCTAAATATTGCCATATCTAAAGAATTTCTCCATGTTGTGAAGGTATAATCTGAAAAAATAGAGATGCAGATGTTTCCTTCAACTCATAGGAAAGGCTGGTTTTAGAGACCAGAATGAACTCAAAATTCAAGAGGCAAATTATCTGTTACAAAGAAATTTTCAGAATTCATGATTAACACCATATAAACCAGGAATCCCAAAGATGGATGTGCAGTGCTTTACTGTAGATTCTGCTGTAAAGTAGCATTTATTCAGATGATACAACATTAATAGTGGCAGTTTTAGAGTGACCTGGTGTGTATACAGATAGAAGTAAAAAAAAAATAAAAGTAAAATGAAAAATATAAATTCAGAAATGTCTTATTTCATAGCGTCTAAGGAACCAATTTTTCTTCATCTTCAAGATATTCACCAGTGTAATAAGCATGAAAAATTTAAAATATTTCTGCAGTCTATGTAATTATTATGTTTTCTCTCTCAAGAAATTGTGTTGCCTTCATCAAAGTTGGTTTATTACAGTGGATCGATGTCCAAGTATCCAGTGACCACTGTGGGATAATTAAAGTGACCAAAATATAAGCCAGAGGCAGAGTTAATTTTATTAACAGTATGCTTATTGATGAGGCAGTGGATGTGAGTGTAATGCCTGCATTAATTTGTGTTTACTGTCTATGGAAATCTTATTTCTACAGTAGAGTTGGGCTAAGAGCCAAAACCTTGATTCAGGTCAGCACATTTTGCAAAGGCTTTAAAGTTAGCTCAGCAATCCAAATAACTCCCCATGGAGCAATTCAGGACAGTATTTCCCCCAAAGTCTCCTGCCAAACTAGCCTTTTTGACCTTGTCCAGAACTCATAGGTTGCAGCTTCTCAATTAGCTCAGTCTGTCACCATTATCAAATACCTGTGTACCTAACATGCGTGTACCTAACATGCATCTGCCTGACATCTTGAACCTCTTTAGAAGCTTTCCAGGCTCTAATGGAAGGTCTTGTGTCACCAGAACAGGGTTGAGTTTTGACTGCTAGAAGAACCGAATTTGTTTGCTTTCAAGAGTGCTTTTTGAGTGCTCTTATTAGAACAAAATGAATGTTCATATCATTGACCATGTTTGTTCTTTCTCCTGTTTCATCTGCTTTTTAGAGTCTTTCCTGAAAAGCCTTTTCTTATGGCCTTTTCTCAAAGTATTTTACTCAGCCAGAGAGGCATATGTATCTCACAGATATCAAAAAAATTATTTCCTCTAGTAATCTCTTTCCTCAGTACTCAGCTAAGTCATTATCACTGCTTTAGAGCTGCTTGAATAAACTAATTTTTTTCCCCAAAAAATATTTATGGAAGCTCCTTGCTGAGATTTTGAAGTTTCATTCTTCAGATGATGTTATTTTTTCAGGAATGGTCTGAAGTTTGTATCTCATCAGCTTGTCCATCTGACATTGGTAGCCCATTTAATAAGCTGATTTGGGGATAGTAGTGACAAAGCTCAAGGGACAGTATTTCATAGATTCAGAGTATCTTAATCAAACGTGTTTCCTAGGCTCCTAGATTAATGGTCTGGAAAGGAGCTAAAGATTTTAATCGCAGTTTCCAGGATTATAATGATTTGAATGACGTGAATACTGGTGTACGTGGATGCATGCAGGTTGCTAGATGCACTGTGCCAATTAGGAAGGTGAGGCCTGCAGTGGTGTGACGATATGAGCTGGTCTCCCTGAAGCATTTCTCTCTCTTTGGAGACAGTAAGAGCTGTATCATAAACTGGAACAGGATGAAATTATACTTCATGTCCATCTGAGAAGATTCCACTGTCAACATTTACCCCACAAGAGAATTCCTGGCAAGGGGTAGACAAGAAAGGTACATCAAATCCTTCAGGCCCTGCCAGGCTGAGAATGAGACATGCTTCCGTATCACTGGGAACTGCCCAATCATACAGGATGCAGGAATTAAAAGGCACAATTACATCTGTGAAATATTATCAAAGGAAGCTAAAAAGTAAGATTGGACAATATTCCAGGAACCACATATAAGAGATGACAACAATGGGTTATACAAACCAGACGCAATTTTTGTGAAGGAGAACCAAGCATTCGTGGTGGCTGTGGCTGTGCGACACAAGTGTACTGACACATCTATAGAAGAGGCTGCAATGGAAAAAGTGAAGAAATACGAATATTTTCATAAACACATTCGGGAATTAACAAATGTTGTAGGCATTGTATTTATGCGGTTTCTGCTTGGAACATGGTACCATAGAAATTTAGAAGGCCCAGAGTGAGGCAAGAGGAGACAGCCTGGGCCTCCAGAGAGCTCCTCACTTCTGTTGATGTTGAACAAATATTTGTAAGTAAAGCAGGTACTGTTGTAACATCTTAATTCAAAATAAATTTTCAGTGAGCGCTGTGAGCACAGGGCAGCCACAATCCAGCTAACACCAGGCCTGGATAGTATGTAGGAACAGCAAGGGAATCATATCATGATGTGTAATGTGCCATCAGCCTGGGACAAAATTCTACTGATTTTGACCAGGGTGGATGTGCCATCTGTACTTAACGTGGAAAAGGAACCTATGTATGTTACATGTGTTCCATAAATAGCCATTCCAGTAACTCATGTGGAAACATTTGGAATTATTTTATAGCTGGTTTTATAGTTACATTTAAACTAGCTCTATTTGCATGATTGGGTCATGTAGCCAGCTAGTATATAGAGCAACATGAAGACCTTTCTAACTAACAAGATAAAAGAAGGACTACAGAAATAGGGAAGTTTAGATCACACTACTAAGTATCTTATAGTCACAATATCTAATTTAAGATAAGACTTCCATCTCAGCTGCAGCTGTGGCAATGAGATTTCCAGTAGTGATTACAATGCTGAATCAGAATTGAGTATTTCACATGGGAAATAGCAAGACTGCGGAGAAGTGAGCTTTGAAAAGTCACAGGATTTCTGCTTTTCAAAGCAAAGTCACTCAAAGAGAAAAAAACTTTGACATCAATTTTTTTACTGTTTTTAGTCTTATATACAATACAAAAGGAATTTATGCAGGAAATTATGTAGCAGTGTTGGTACATAGTGAGATTTTCTACAAAGCGTGAGAATTCAAGGTAGTGAAACACAATTTACTATTAGAAATTTTGCACATGGTATCAGTATGTGGTATTGTAACCAATGTGGTATTGTAAACCAATAAATCTGTGAATGTATGTCAAGAACACTCAGAACCTGTTTTTTTTTATTTAGTTATTGTCTTTTCCAAAATTTGTCTGCATAGAGAGCTTGATTGCCAAATTTGTAAAAAATTGCTTTGTGAATCAGATTGATAGTAAATTTATACATTGTGTAGAAATAAAATTAGAGTAATTGATATATTAATGCAAGATATATGATACAATTGTTGTGATGAAAATCTTAAATAAAACTGGCTTCTTATAATTTTATTTAACCCTTCCTGATAATCTGTATTAGACTAATTGTTTACATTGTTTCAGTACTGTTTTGACTATTTTGGCAGGGAAAAGATTCTTTTAAATTCAGATAATTATTATGCTCTCTTTAATAAATTCAATATAAAAATTACATAATTTTAAAATAACCCAAGCTATTCAATCAGTTTGATTTAATTCTTTGCATAGCATGTTGTCATTGGTTCTGAGATTTTGCATTACAAAAAAGTAAGTTATTGCATGTGTTTCAAGACACGTTTTATTGACTTTCTCCAAATCTTTAAGCCTGCAAAAAATGTAGTATCACCTGTCGTAATGAAGACATTTCCAGTGGTATGGCCATAAATTTATTTTAAAGCGATATTAAGATCAAGGGAATTATTATGGTTTTTATGATTGTTTAGTCTGATCTACTGTAGAATGCAGTGCAGGCTTCTCATTTAAATATTCTCTTCAGGTCAGATAAAAGTATACGTTTATATAATATAAGACAAAATACCATTCCACCGATTTAAAAAACAAATTTTGATTCAGTTATTTTAGATATGTCCAGCCTGTTAATTATTGCCTTTTCCAACTGTGCTTAGAACCTTCAGATGGGTCTTCAAGTCAGTAAGGGTTAGGGAGAAGTTAGAGAAATAAACAAAAAAAAACAGCTTTAGAACTGATAGCCTTTTATGGTAAAGTAGGGATTTTCCTTGCTCTGAACATTGCCAGTAACTTTTCTGTAAGCAGGCAGTGGTTAAGCTTAACTTAAATCTGTTTTTCAACTTTTTAATGGATTTCATTAGAAAAGCATCAGCCAGTTTATGAGAGTGAATATGTTCTTAAAAGTACAACAAAGCATAGTGTGCCATTAATCAAATGCAGCTTCTTACATGAAAATATTGCAACCAGCATTTGAGCTAGCTCGGCATGTTGCATGCTATTAAAAACTGAATTCAGCCATGGATGTATTTTGACTAAGTTTAGGAGGTGTGATGCAAAACCAGAATTTACAGATATAATGACAGCACTATATTTTGGTTTAAAAGTGCAAGTTGATTGGATTTGAGTAGGTCTTGGGTTTTTGAAACGGGAAAGTGAGAGTGCTTTAGAGGATAAGTTTTGCGGTATCTTCAAAAGATGAGGGATATTGTGAAGAAAAGGAGAAAGGAGTGTAACCTTGCATAGCAGGAGATAAAGGGTTAAGCTATAAATAGTAACATCAATAGTTCTGAGTCTATTATGAAGTCTAGCTAGTTCCTGTTAACAGTTTGCTATCCACTCTCCAATATATTAAAACAAAACAAAACCCACCTACTATATCTGTAAACATTAACTTAAGCTCTGTTAATGTTTATCAGAATTCCACATGTAAGCAAGTCCTGTTAAAGCAGCTGAGGACATAGGGTAGCAGAATTGCATGGAACAGTGTATAATTTTGACTTTTTTCCTGTCATGACCTCACAAAATGAGTTCCTAAAAATAGCAATCTGAGCCTTTACATAGTCATAGCAACCAACAGAAAGGATTCTCAGTACCTGTGAACTAAAATTCTATTTATTTTTTTGTTTATTGGTTTGTTTGAATGACAAATTCTACTGGGAATGACAGTTAAAATGGTTTTTTACAAGCAGAACACTGTGACCATTTTTCCTGAAGAAGGGAACGCCAGCTGCAAAATATACACTTTACACTGAAAGATGCTACTTGTAATTCACAAAGAACTTACTGCTGGCTATCTTTACCTCCAGCTGTACTAAGTCTTGGTAGTAAATTTTATTTAAATAATTGGCGATATCTTTACCTAAGCTGATCATTTTAGGCTTTTCTAATAACCAGTGAAGATAATCAGACTTTTCCAATGTGTGAAAGGTATATCATAAGAGGTCTGAAAAAGATTAGATAACTCATGACCTGAAACAGGCTTTTCTTGCCTGTAAGGCATTCTGGTGAATAGCTGAGAGGTAGAATCTACACTGTAGATATATAAACTAAATCCTTAATGTAGAAAAATCTATGACTAATCTTTTGATAGCTTCTTTAGGGACGGAATGTCAATATGAGTTCTGAAAGGAACATACACATAATATAGAAGTTAGCTAAGACTGCAAAGACTGTTTTTCCAATTTTCCACCTATGTGATTGATGTAACTGCTAATTATGGGTTCATTGTTAGGGAGAACCTTTATATTGCTTTGTTGCACATATAAGAAAAAAAAAAAAGTGGAGATTTCCTTGTTCAAAGAATCATGAAAAGAGAGAAAACCACTTCTGACCTGATTTATTCAAAGGATGTCAGTGGTGTTTTCAGAAGGATAAATGTGCTCAATGTGTATCTACAGTAGTCACCAATCTCTTCTGCATCTGTCCATGACAAAGGAAGATTTGTCAGAATAATTAGGAAGGGAGAAAAACCTCCACTTTCTCTAAGATAGACTACAAAACCCCCACTGTTTTCACATATCTTTGTGATGACTGATAGTATCAGAGTTCATTGTTTGGATTACATGGGTATTGGTCAAATGTTATTTTTAAGTGAGGTCTCCTGTCATAGAAAGAGAAAAAGAAAAAGAATGAATAGTGAAGACAAATTAAGGGTGTCATGATATGGAAAAGGCATTGGAAAGCCACTAAATAGATTTTCCTTTCAACTTCTCTCACATGTTTATTTGTCGATATTGATAGACTGGAACACATGACACACGGAAATTCACAGTCACAATGCCTAGTCTTTTGTTATATTCCTTAAAGGAGATATTTTTCCATTTTCTTCTTTTGTCCTTGCAAGGGCCCTGCTGAAATGCAAGCGAATAATTTTGAGTAACTGTGGTGACCCCGTTTGGTCAAGGAAGTGGCATTTTCAAAAGATAACAAACATATTCCCTATTCAGCTTTTAATTTGCTGATTTTAATCACCCTTCTGGAGTTGAAGATTGTGCAATTATGCTGTCATCTTATCAGTTCTATCACATATGTGCCATTTTCCCAAGTAATCTTTGAACCTAGCAGTCAGTTTCAGATGATTCCATTTGAGGGAGAAGCAGAGGACTGAGTGTGGTCTCACAAATCTAGGGAAGTGTGGTCAAATTGTGTCAAATTGAATACTCATCTTTTCCATCAGTTCCCACGTGGGATGATGTTAGAGGCTCAATCAAGCAGCATGCCTAATACCAGACAGCCAATTATCACACTTAGAAGTACAGCATAGCAACAGCCTTACTCTCATGGCATGGGGAAATGTTTTTGATAGGAGATGTCGGTGAAGGGAAGAAAGAAGCCATAGTAGGTGAAGAGCTTTCTTTGCAAGGCAAACTCACAGGAAAATAGCTTTTCTTTTTTTTTTTTTTTTTCCCTCCTTCTTCTTCGGAGTACTTTTTTCAGATTCCGAATCATTCACCTCATTTTTAATTAAAAATGTAATTAAATTTTTTTCATTTTAAAATTGACTTAGAGTTAGATATTGAAAGGGGAAAAAATTTGTTTCCCTCATAAAAAGACCCAGTTAGAAGACAGAAACTTCTGGTAAAGATAACGGAATTTTTTGCCAATTGACTGGACGCATCGGTTCAAAGTTACCAAACAATTTGGTAGACTAATGAAAAAAAGACATTGTAACTTTCTAGCTCTTGTTGTGGAAAATAAGGATAAATGCTAGCATTTTCAAGAGATCCACACCTCCTGTTTAAACATACCATATTGAAGAAAAATCAGATACTTTGAATATTTGATTACATCTAAAATGATTTTTAAAATACTATTTTAAAATGACATTCATTAATTGAGGAATAATTCATTATTTTGTCTCTGACTTATTTTTACACCTTGAGATAGGGAGTGAAATGCTGTGCAGTCAAGTAACACAAGAGAGTATCTATGATAACAGTATGATTATAGTATGATTTTTTAAAATAGGTATACAATATGAATTCCAAGTATTTCTGCTATTGAAATGCAACCCCTAAAATTAGTGGTATAAGTTAATATATATTTTTGTGAGTCAAACACATAGTTATATATACTGAGAAGATTTCCATTGTATTTCTAAACAATATTTGTGTACTATTTTCTTATCAAAATAAGCTAATGAAGTAGTTTTCTAAAACTAATTTTCAGGTGCAGCTTAGCAGCTTCTTTTTCTGGCAACTTGCCCAAAGCCACACATTTTTTTCTCCACTGTCTTTCTGCAGTACGACTTCGTGAGTTACATTGTGATACAGGACGTCCAGAAATGCAGAAAAGCCAACACAATAGCAAGAAGGCAAGATGTTATTTATATTTTTTATCACCAGGTTTATGGGGTCATTTGTGCTCTATTTCCTGTTACAGAGGTCAGTATAAAAGCATATGCTATAATAATTAATAGATTGTATTTTCCCACCTATTAAAGGCCATGGAAATTTTCATACCAGCTTAACTTCTATCTAGAACGGAAGTACTTGAGGGATAACCATATACTATATTTTGCTCTAGGAAATAAAAATACTGGGAGATGTATATTCTCAAAAGAATAGTGTTTAGTAAGAGGTGGAAAGGCTTTAAACCCTTTATAACAAAGCAAATTCCTTGTAAACATAGTTTTCAGGAAATTTCGTATGCAAGCTATCCACGCCTTTTCCTGACAATGCATTGTATGATATCTCTGAAACCACAGTTCTTTATCCTAGGTCTAACACTTACAAGGACTATAGTTATCTTAGATAAATGGAGGATCAAGATTTAGTCTTTTTTGTTTGAATCACTGAGGAGCATTACATGAAAAACAGTTGGATTTCAAACAATGTGTAAAAGTCAGCGCAAAGTGTAGGAGTCAGCTCAGAGTGTGCCTTGAAGTGTAGTGGAATTTGCATTCTCAGACAGACCACTGAGTACTCATGTTTACCTCTCATGCTCCTTATATACTGGACTGAGAAAGTTTTTTGAACTTCTTGGAATGTAAAAATGGTTTTCCTGAATTAAGTTTGCAGAATACCTCCCATAATAGATAAAATTAGTTCATGAAATTTCACTGGCCGTTTTATTGAGACAGATAAATTTTTTTCCTATATCCGCAATATGACAAAAAATGTTTAGCTTTTTAAAGCCCTCATTCTATTAAACAGTTTAAGTAGTTCTTTACCTCTTAAGAAACAATGTGTCTAAAATGTGCATTATTTGATTGTTGTAAAATCTCATTGAGATTAATTTTTATCTGGCATCATAAAATTATTTGACTATAGATTTCTCATATGCAACCAAGTGAAATAAAAATATTTTATTTTGAAGGCTGAAAAGAGATGTGAAATCTGAAAGGCAGACACAAATAAATTAAATTCATCCTTGGATGAAATCTGGTGCTAACACTTTGCATCTTAGAGAATTTTTGATCCAAATTTCTCTTACATATCTAAACAGTTCATACCTGAAATTCAGTAGTGGAGAGGATTCCTTAATAAGTTATGCTAATGCATTTTGTGCTAATATACATCTTCTGCATTTAAAATGTGCCTGTCAAATCTAAGGCATTTGCAAAGGTTCATTGTACAGTCAGTGAAATGAAGTTCCCCCATAGCCATATCTAATCTACTTTTCTTAGATCAGCTACAGTAGTTCTCTTGTACTTTCTTCTTTTCCACCAACTCTAGAGGGAGCCTAGCTGCCAACTTAACCTAAGAGTATAACACTTAAATGGTTAAAAGTACAGGCAGTGAACTTTGCCTTCTGTTATCTTTCTATGTTTATGGATTATGTGGAAGTATTACCATTGTTATTATTAAGAAGTTATAATTTAGTATCAGCTAGATCATAATTTGATATGAATGGGCATTTTCATTTATTGCTTCCATCTCTAGTTGCATAGATTTTGAGCACTTTTTTTTTTGTCATCAAATCCTTTTTTCAGTATCAAAATTTGACCAGTGTTTTATTGGAAATTTTTCAATGGTTTGGGTGTGTTTCTTTTTGTTCAAGTTAATTAACTTGGAACTGAATGTAGCTAAACAATACCAGACCTTGAATAAACCAACATGATTTTAACACAATGTGAGTGAAACTCCCATCCAAAATAAACAATGTGGTTAAGTTCTTGAAATGATATGACATATGCTGTTAACCATTAAAAAAGCTGTATATGAATAACTCCCCATTTGAACATTCAGGATAAAAATGTTTTGCACCCTTTCCCAAGTACTTCATCTGTCAGGGATTCAAAAAGACATTTCATTGCTTGTTCTCTAGCAGGATATCTGCAATGATACATAAAATAAAAACAGATGTCTTACCTGGTGCTAGATTTCTATCTGGGCAACTACATAGAAAATGAAATGAGATTAAAAGTGTATCTACTGAGGTTTTGCCTGGAAAGATTATTTAATCTATGGGTGGTTAGAATCTTGACTGTGCTAGAATGATGTGCTGTGTGAATGAAAGCTTGTCATATTTTCAAGCAACTAAGCAGGAAATCTGAACTGGAATTAAAGGAATTTCCTCATTTAAAATGAAGAATTTGCAGTATTGCCTTTTCTGTTTCAATGTTTGCACAGATCTGAACAGGTTTTTTTCTTGTATTGGTATGATAAAACACTAGATTCCTTAATCCTCGGGTTTGTTTGTCCTTAAACAGGGTCAGGGTTCTATATTACATTAGAGGCATGGTTTAAGTGTTGCACTTGACAGACCCAGGTTAATGGTTACACTCAATGACCTTAGAAGTGTTTTTAAACCAAAATTGATTCTGTGATTTTATGATTCTGTGTAGATTTGCAAAAAACGGGCTTGAATGTATCCAATTTTTGACATCTGAAAATGTGGTGAAAGCTATTTTTTAGGTTTCCTCTATTGTTAAAAAAGAGAGAGAGTTTCTTTAGGAACTGATTCTTCCCACCTTAGAGTAGTGTTTAGAAGAATCTATGTTGTCAAGTAGTTCTGTCATGGAAGTGAACAAAGAAGGAGCTAAAATAATGAATTTTAATCATCTGACATATAAATGGCTGCACTTGATAAGATTACTTGCACCCCAAAATTCTAGGTGCTGTTATAAGTCGACAGTGAGAATCTTCCTCTTGCCTTCAGAAAATAAGTCTATTTTACATGTAACTATTGCCCCCAGACTAACCCAATCCCTTTAGGGAAATTGTACTCAGAGCTACTGGACTCTTATTGGAGACAGCCATGTCCTTTCTCTTCCTTGAAAACTGTCAAAAACTTCGCTACAATATTATTCTTAGATTAGTAAATCCTTTCTTACTCCATGCATAGTTCGATGGACAGCTATCTAATAAAAAACTCCAGTTTGTTTGTGTATCACATCACTCTGACTGGAGTACTGCAATTCATTCCTAGCTCATTTCAGAGTCCCTGAAAAACATCCAGTAATTTTTGTGAATATTCAGAAAAAATGCACATTTCAGTGGTGAAACACCCATCTGTGAGAGTTCTCACCCAATAGGGCAGAAAATTATTGTCCCTGAAGACCAGTTTCAGACACACCTCCATCTCCATCTCAATATGAGAAGGGATTCACAACTGGCATCACAGAGAGTATTTCTTTCAGGAAATCATTATTTGCTTCCACTCTGGAAACCAGGTGTATTCTGTGCCTCATGTTCAGAAGCTGTGTCAATTTCTGTTGTAATACTGCTTCAAATACATGTGTTAAATTTTACTGCCAAAACTTGCATTGCCTGCTCCAGTTGTAGGTGGACTTCTTTAAAAATCAACTGGACCTGTTCCAGCTTGGCTGATGATTACCTGACAATTTCTTCTGGTGTTTGATAGGAAATTCTAGTGGTTTTAAGGACCACTGCAAAGCGAAATTCCAGGGGTTTTTTTGTTGTTGTTGTTTTGACTCCCTTTATTTGTGTGCATTTTTAAATTTTTGACTGAAAAAAATGCCCAAACCCATACAACCCCCCAAAAAATCAAGAATTAGTCCTGTTATTTTTGCCAATATTGCTACAAGTTTGAACATTAAACAATGGAACCACCAGACTTCAGCCTTCCTGTCAAGTCACATCTTTAGAGGCATTGATATTCTAATACGAAGAGATTTTGTTTCAACTCTAAATGGGCTTTTATTCTAGAGAATTATAATAATAATTCCATATTAGCTATCTACATAGCTGAAAATACTGAAATTCTTTAAAAACAATAATTTGAAATAACATATGAACTTTAAAAGCTACAAGAACATTTTAGCTGACTGCTGACTGCAGCATGGGAATCCTCTTTGCTGAGTCAAGTAATGACCTCTAGTTTCCTTTTATGAGAAAGTTCATAAGAGATGAACATAATTTTGCAATGTTAGTGTGGAAAAGACCATTTGGCTTTCAAGCTTGCAACAACAATATACTTCCTTATCTTTTCTGTTGTGTAATTAATAAATATTTGTTGTCACAGCACTAATACTTGGAAGAATTACTTCTTGCTTATGCAAGTAGTCCTTTCAGATCTATTGAATTCATTCACTTAAATAAATATTTCTCTAGTTATCAAAGACTGCATGACTAAACTCCAAATATCAAATGTTTTTCTTAGTTTGGATCTATATAGGGTATAAATCAATGATTATTTTATAGTTATTGAAACAATCTAACATTTTAAAGTTTACAGATTTTAAGCCAGATTTTCTCAGATCTCCTCATTGCCTTTTGTTTTTACTACAAAGAATTTTATGTATTGTTGTTTTCATTCAAAAGAAACAAAACTGTTTACAATGTGATTTGGTTCCTATTGACTTCAACCCAACCAGATTATATCCATACTTAAGGTAGAGAGCAAAATTATAGGTGATGGGATAATTCTTTAGGTGGCTGTAAAGATTAGTAAATTCTCTTGTGATAAGTAAAAATTAAATAGATGCATTGTGTAGGTATTAGCACAAAATTAATTTTGCTGTCTTTAAATTCCATCTTGGAGTTTATGAAGGATGGCAGAGCAAAGCTGTAGCCAAGTACTCTAATAAATCTCTTTTTAGGGTGTCACACTTTTATGGATGGCTTAGATTAATGTCCTGTTTCATGGTTTGAATATATATGACTTTTCCTTGCTCCATGACAATTTTTGTAATATGTTATCCCAAAGCACCATTTCTGTTCCGAGAACTTTTATCATACATCTTCACTAGGGCATGCATGTGGGAGAGCCTCCCATTCATTTGGTTATGGCTGTTCTCTGACCCAATAATAAACAGCCGGATGTAAGGCTCCAAAAACCTCGCTTGATGAGACACTTAAAAGGGCTTACTGTTTTTCTCATCGTCTGACTTTGACGCACAGGAGAAATATCAACAAGATATTCTAAAGAGGTCAGAACAACGAAAAAATTACTGAAAACTTTGGAAAGTCAAAGAACTTGGGGAAAAGGTTCCGAGCAACATTCAATCAACATAAGACACTTGTCAGAGCATTAACTTATCCCATTCAACTTAGCCCATCTGATTTTGAATTATGCAAGATCCTGAGAAGAGGGAATTAGAAGAAAGAGAAAGAGAGGAAGACAGAAGAGATATAAAAAAGATCAAACTTAACTACCACTCCTGGTTCCAGCAGTATTCAGCTGACTGCAATTCCAAGACGAGATAGGGTCATGACATGTGCTTGCCTCATGTCTCAGGTTAAATACCCTTTGGCTTTCCTCAGTCCTTTCCCCAGGTGGGATTTCTGGTCTGGTGATCACTTAGGACCTGAGTTAGAGGTTCCAGAGGTGGGGTATGGAGCATTGACTCCAGAATGACGGTGGCTGGTAGACACTTGAGGGGCTGGGAAGTGGGTGTATGGGCCCCACCACTCCCAGGGAGGGGTGGGGTGTATGGGGCAGCTCATTGCCTCACCAGAGCAAGGCCTGACCTGTCCCTGCCTTCACACCTGTAATGTTTCAAGTCAGCAATCCTTCCAATCTCTCACACTGAAACAGTTGGATTCAATGATTCTGGCAAAAAATAGTGCTGCTTATTTGGAGCTGAAGTCTGACACTACAAAATCGTAAGTTGCATTTCCCATGCGTTTTTCTGATCCCCTCTGGGGACTATAGATATATTTCAATGTGGGCAGGAATGTCTGGATGAAAAGTTATTTTTTAGGAACACATATCATATTGTGGTTTAAGTGAAATAATGTCTTTTGGAGTTATTAGTTATCCGATTCATTTCAGGCCCTTTGTTGAAAGGAAAATTGAAGGCAACAATGAACAGTCAGATGTCAAAAAAAAAGCTAATCTACCATAATAGGCAGTTACGCCAGCGAGAGAGGAGTACACCAGTGCTTGTGTGAGGAAGATTGCTGGATGATCTCAGATCAGTTTACATCTGCTGGAAATACGGAGGGAAACTAGAATAAGAAGTATTTTTAGTAGAAGAGTCAAAAAGAATGAAGTCCAGGGCAGAGGCATGAAGAAAACTTGAGGGAGCCAGGAATCCTAAAAGAGATAACATGTCTAGAATGTATACTCTAACCTGACTGCCACAACAGATGTTTCTAAGGACACATTATTCTCTCTTTTCTCTCTCCACTTCATGTTTTTGCAGCTT
>VZRN01006634.1:635531-672499 GCA_013397935.1 Dasyornis broadbenti | reverse complement strand
TTATGGTAGATTTGTATTATTAAACTTTTTTTTTTTTCCCCCAGGAGTGTGCCTTCAGCCTTGGAAAATTTTAGAAGCTGAACTTTGTCAGTCATTGTTTGCATTATGTTTCCTGGAGCTTCCTAGTCACTTCTGCTATAATGTCAGGGTCACAGAATAGCATGTTGAAAGGAGCAAGTGGAACCAGAAATCGTTTTGGTTGACAAAAAGCAGAATTTCTCTATGAGGAACATACCATCAGCAAAAGTTGTCCTGAATTAAGAACTAACCAAATAGCAGAGGTTATTTTTTACTGTGATGCTCACTATCAACCATTTGACCCCAAAAAAGCTTGTAATACAGTGGGATGAATATGGATTGCCAGCTCCTGAGTATTAAATCACCTTTTTAATGCCCATTGACGTGTTGGTTTCATGCCCCCGCAAGTAAAGAGAGTGCTTAGGGTCAATCTTCAGCTGACTCATCTCCTGTCCCTTAGTTTTTCCCACTCTGGTGGTCTCACCACTTTTGTAGCCTTTGCTCTTCTGATTTGCTTCACTCAGCTTTGGTGTTAAGACTAGAGTTGATAGCTAAGGGCAGAAATACAGTATAATAATGTATGCAGGATCTTGAGAACTATCAAGACCAATTACCTTCTTTCCGGAGACTTTATGTACAGGTGCTCCCAAAATGTGATTTCTCATCCCATCAGTCTAGAATCTGAAAGAACCAAGAAATAACAGAGCCCGTCATGTGGAGAACCCTTTGTCAGACACAAAGAGAGCAGGAGGACATAGTGGTTGTAGAATAAGACTGGATCTTCTGCTGTAATAGAGTGCTCCAATTCCACCAAGACCCTGCGTCTTGGTTTGGAAGACAGATGTCTGCTAAGGAAGGTGGAAACCTGCCTTAGAGGATATGACCCCCCTCCCTCCAAATTGTTATAATGTCGAAATCAAAGGCTCTCAGGCAGAGATATGGGAAAAGGAACAACAGTTCTTTACTCGTATCTACAAGGAGGAAAACAAGCAACAATAACAGTAGCAATAACAAATAAACAAACCAGATACCCGGTGGCAGCTTTCTCTGAGCAGCCAGACACCGCCCCTNGCTCAGCTCCTCGGTGATGGCGGACGGAGCAGAGGGCGAGGCGGCTGCACGACGAGCAGAGCAGCAGCAGGGAAATCTCAGGGCAGCAAACTGGGCGACAGAGCTTGTCCACTCGAGCCGGCGAACAAACGAGTAGCAGAGACTCCAGCGAGGAAGAGAAACCAGGCAGTGCTGAGCTCCCGCGGCAGCAGTGAAGGGAAAGAAGAAACAGCAGCTGTCTGCTCCAACAAGTCCCGGGAACATGTGTGTATCTGCCAACAGGCAGCCACCTTTTTCTTCTCTTGCCACACCTGGCAATGTTTTTAGTCTCTTAAGTGCATCTTTGTCCCTTAAGTACCCAGTCGTTTTCTCTTAAGTACCCAGTCGTTATCTCTTAAGTACCCAGTCGTTAAGGCTCGTTAAGGTATCTCTAGCCCCAGGATGGAAAAATTCCCAAACTCCAACACCCTGCCTTCTGCAGGTAACAACACAAGCATGACTGTACTACTCCTGATGTAGGTGCACTGAGAGGCTAGAGAATGAGGGAGAAGATAATGGAAGTGGAATTTTCATTTGGGATGTCCAGTCCTGATCTCCCAGCTTCACTTCTTGCTGTGGGCACTGCCAACAAAAAGCAATCTGAGTACGAGGGGAGATGGCAACTCCTCCAAGGGACAGGGCTGATTGATTTTTCTGTCTGCAATTCTGACCAAATTTGTATTGACATGTGATCTAGTAATGGACAAAACTGATACAATTCCCTGAGTGTCTCCGGAACCAATATTCACCATGAACTAACAGAGAGAAGTGTACCATATTCTCTCATTTGCGTTTAAAAATTAGTTGCTGGAAGAAGAACAGAGAAAGTAAGCTCACTGGAGTTATCTGCATGCAACAACCTTGTAATGCAGGATTCTGATTCCTCTGTTGTTTTTCTGAGAGTAATATACTTGCTAGGTTTTTTGTGTTGCAGTTTAGTACTCTTTTTTTTTTTTTTCTGGCAAGATGCTGACAGAAATAATACAACATCGGTTGGAATAATGGAAGCTGTAGTTAAATGTGATTTTGAAATTAACCGTAAGGGCAGGCAGCATCATCTTAGTGAAGAATACAAGTATTAAATGAAGAAATATGTGATGTACCATTTATATTTGCCTTCTAGTTTGTGAGGTAACTTGAAACAAAGAAACAATCCCTGTTTGCCTAACCCCCTTCTCATAACATTGCAGAACTTTTCAGTCCTTGATACATAGCTCTAGATATTGCTGATAAAAACCAGAGGGCAATTTTAATGAGAAGAAATCATAAATCTAGGATTTAACTCCCAAGAAAACAGATCAGAAGCTAAAGGACAGCCAGTCTGTTTCTAGTTTAGCTAGATTTAACAGAAAATAAAAAAATAGAGCCCTCTGTCCTTTGCCAGATATCGTTGTCAAGAAAATACCAGTCTGAATAAAGGAGAGCGTGTTTTGAATAAAGGAGTGTGTTTTGACTCCCATGAGAAACTGTGCAGGTACCAAGCCTGAGAACAGCCAATAGTAACAGGGCCCAGGCCCAATCTTTTGGATTGAGTTTGTTGCATAATTTTTGCTGTATTTCTGGTTATGGATGTTAGAAAGGCTGTGCCCTCTCTTTTTCTCTCCCTCAGTTCAGAGATGAATAATGGTTCCATCCTTCGTCCTTTATCCTAAAGTAAACTGTTGCATTTCAAGAAAGGTGTCAGGAATTTCTAACTGATATTATGACACAGAGATATTACGAAATGCTTCAATATCTGAATCTACTGTGAACTGACAAGATTGTTATTTATGCCTACAAATGTCAATCATAAAACCTTATAATCAGAAAGAGATGGGAATGTTATATGATGTAACTGTGCAGAAGTTCCTTCACTGACAGACGGAGAAGCTAAGGAATAATGTATTGGGGGTGTGTGTGGGGTGTGTGTGTGGGGAGTCAGGAGGGATGCAGAGAGAGAGAGGGAGAGAGAGAGGAGTGACCCAGAATTTTGGGGAGGTCCCATATGCATAGTGCCATCCTGCCAACCACAAATCATTCAACTAGTGTTTTTTATGCTTTTTTCCCCCCAGAATTTCTATTTAGTGTGGTAGGGAAAGAAAGCAGAGAAATGGGTTACCATGAGGGTTTTTAAAAATGTAAGTTAAAAGAAATTAAATTTGTTTTAGAAACCTAAATGAAGTTATGCTGTATAGCTACCTTATGCCCCTGTTTATCAAATTCTAAGTGCAAAGAGCTGACATGGTGGACTGTAAGTAAAAGGGCACATTCCAGCTGGGTGAGGAGGCGCTCACTGAGGGCTGTGGAGTCCGTGTTCTGTGAAGGCACAAGTGCAAGTCTGCTGTGAGAAACAGTAATACTTTCCTTCTGGGCCCAGTGAAGCTTCAGAGGCCCACAGGCCCTGTAAAGCAGAAATAAACCCAACCCAACCAACCAAAAAAAGCCCAGGATGTGGACTGTGAGGCAGGAGCACTTTAATTTGTCAGAAGGATTATATCTTTCAATGAACAGGAACATTGCTGCTAATAAAAGTAGTGACAACTTATGTGGGCTGCAAGACTTAGTCCTGGCTGCTGGTCAGATGTTTTTCTTTATTTTAATTTTTTAAAATAGAAGTATAATTTAATTTTTAGCTATTTTAAAACATAGATATACTACTTGAGGTATAATAATACATAATGTGATTTAAAATATAGATACCAATGAAGCAGAGAGTTAGGGAACAACAATCCACTAAATAAATTGACAAAAATGACTCTGTTGTCATTACTATTAGAATGTCAAGAGTGTATTTAGGAAGTCAAATGGTTTTGTCACTTCTACGTGGTCTCTGGCAAGTTTCTTAGACAACTTTAATAATCAGTTACGTTAGTGAGGAATATAGTGATTGATGAGCTCTGTGGGTTAGTTTCTTTCCAGTTCTGCTATGAAAATCTGAATGCATCTCCAGGTAAATCAACAGAGTAACAAAACTTTTTCTTTCATTATTTCTTCTTCACTCTCTGCTGACAGTGAATTCCCAGAAATATAAAAGAATATAGTAGAAACCAACATTGTTAACATCTAGGGAGTCTGTTCCATTCCTTTCCCACTGGCACAATCTGTCTTTTGGATCAAGCCTGTAACTTAAGAGAGGAATATAATGTAACTGTGAATGCCTGCTGAGTTGTACTAACTCTTGTTTTTGTTGCTAGCAGGAGAGTTGGCTTTTATAAACAAAGATATTTTTCATTACTTCATTGTCTTCATTTTCGCATATAGCTTCCTTTATCTTTAGCCTCAGTTATAAAATCTAGGACTTTCTATGCTCCCTTGCCAGATGATGTTCGCTTCCAGTATGAACAACAAATACATTAGGAAAACAAATTTGGAAATATCTTAAACACCAACATTAGTTTTCTGCAGTATTGCTGATATTAACGCATTACCTAATTACATTAACTCACGTATTACCTAGGGACAGTCTAAGGCACAGGTGAGTAATACTGAACACTGAATGATGCCTTAAAATCCTTTGATGTTCCTAACAAAGCCCACTGTGTTCTGAAATTCTAACGCAACCCTTTCGGCTCTTCCCTATTCGCCTAGGAAGACATCCTGAAATTGTGCTTATCCCTATCTTGAACATCCAGAGGCTCTCTCAAGCTTTCCCAGCTCTTTTCCCTGACTTCCACTGAACTATTCCAGTGTGCTAAAACTCTCACCGACATTTGCCAGACTCCTGCCCACCTCCAGAACTTCCTGGACACTTCCAAGCTACTTGCACAAAAATCTTGTGCTGCTGGGCAGGAGACTAGATCTGTTCAGGTAGACAATTATCAAAGTTTAAACACCAATACGCTGGAATATATAAACTTGGATTGAATAACAGTTTGCAGATTGCAGGAAATGCTATATTTTTTATAAGTGCTTCCTGGCTTTTATTAATTGAAAAGCATAAGACAAGGGAATTCTACTGGGAGTTACAATAGCTATTGCCATACCACAAAACTAGAAAGTGGAATTTGATTTAGTGTTCAGTGGAACACATATATATTTCTCTGCATCAGAAAACACTCCATACTTAAAGATTCATGTCCAGAATCACTCTGAGGAACAGAAGTCAGTACCCAGTTGTTCTTCAAACTGTCTTGCTGTGTGGTAAGGCCAATTATTTTCACTGTGCTAAGAGGCATCACAATGCTGAATAAGAGCAACATATATAGTATTTTTCTGGCATGCTGTACATTTGTTTTATGCAATGGTCTGTCTGCCCTTTCATGTTCTTGGTACCTGTGTTAAACCTGTATTAAAATAACTGGAAATTCATGGAATTTTTAGACTATTCTCTCACTGCAGCCGCAAGAAAATTTGTCTCATTCAGAAATGAGTTAAAGTGTAGCATAAAGATGGAGACCTAGATTGTAAACAAAGCCCAGTGACTACTTTTCATTTGAATTCCTCTCCAATTTATGTGAGAAACAAAGTTCAGAAGTATGCTCACTCTTAACTGGCTTTCTTCCACACTTTGCATCGGAGAAGGTGCAGTTACAACAGTTTGTCCTTCCTTTTACCTGTTGCAAGAAACTTTCTGAGTTGTAGTCTTAAAACCAAACCCAAACAAAAATGTGGAATGGCATTGCATTGCCCTGGAATGGCAGTGAGGGAACTGAAATGTCTGCCTAAAACTGCAGTTGAGTGTGTTTCAAAATATGTGTATGTCAGCCTGGCTTACTCAGTATTCTGCCCTTAATTTTAATACCCTGCAGTGCGTCAAGTGCACCACATCATGTGCCTTGATACAGCAAAGTACTTGAATATGAGTTTGAGTTTCATTTGGTGGGAAAGCAAAGAAAATACAGGTATGAAACAACATAAAGGAATAGTATGATGGATCCTTCTTTTGCTTTTAAATATCTTTATATTGATAAGGACTTCCTCAATACCTGTGAGGGGGCAGTCTTGACTTTTGTAGAAAATATGACTTAGATATTTCCTCCCCAAACCTGTTGTCATACGTTAAGCTGCTAATGCAGCCATGGGCAGCAGCAGAACTCTCTGTGGAATAGTGCAGGAGCCAAATTGCTGTAGGATTTCCAGGTACTGTTTTAACCAATGATAAGGTTTTATTTGATCTTAATTTGTCTTTTGTTCACAGAAAGAGTGTATTCAGGAATTCTGTTAATCATTCCATGAAAATGTCAACGCAGGAGATGAGACATGGGACACAAATACTTATTGGTCTTTCAACTCTACTTGATTGACTAGTTGCTTACAACTTTGAATATGGACTAGAATAAAGAACATCTGGAATAGGAGTGCTTTGGGCAACTATGGAATACATCTAGGTTTCATACCAATGCACACGGTGTACCTAAAAGACTTAATATAAGGGAATTGTTGTTAATGACATGAATTTTTAACTTAAAAATTACTCTTGCTAATCCAGTGCCCATGCTAGACCACTGCTGTATTGATTTTTGTACTTTTTCTTCTTGTTTTTTTTTTTTTAAGTCAGCTTATCTCTTTTATTCTACACAGGAATCCTATGACTCTATGGCAATTATATTTGAAATGTTAGAAGGGGCCCTGATTTTCTTGTCATACATAATTGTGTTTGTTTTTATACAGATTGCCAGGAACTATTACAGTTTTTGTTCTCAGGCTTTCAGTAAACCAGAAAAATGAATGTGGGAACCATCACACTAAATCAGACTAGTGCTCCAGTGAATCCATGTCACTGTCCAATCTCTAGTTAAAACCAATTTGTTCAAACTGGTATACATTTAACTACAGAAGATTGGTGTTTAAGTCTGTCCACATCTTCTTGACTATTTGTGTGATCACATCTTAAACTCCTTGTTAATGTTAGAAATCTCTGGTTTATAATTGACAGCTGTGTTTTAAAGTCCTCTCTATATAGCATTATTTTCTCACTTTAGCTTTTCCATTGAAAATGAAATGAGAATGTATGTGGCAAGGAAATCAAAATGATTTTAAGTTTATTGTGTTTTTTCTAGGCTCTGGAAATGGTTAGTTACCACACACAAGTGCTCTCAGAGCACTTAAATATTCTAGACCTGCCATCAGACCAGCAAACAGTAAAACACTGCTGAGCTTCTGATTAGACATGTTTGTCTAATCTGATTAGGTGACTCTTACAGAATTAGATATGTAATTGATATCATTCAGGTTTTAGTCAGTTGATATGGGATAAAAAATTCCAAGAATGTGCACAAGATTGTGAGTGGGACTTCTAGAGTTTATTAATTTGTGTCCAAAGGGCAGCTGAATGTCTCTAACATCTCTGTGCATGGTAAACTTGGTTCATAGCTCACTGCAGTACGAAATAGCTTGTTCAGCAGAACTGCAGCTGACATTTCTGATTACCTTGAAGTGCCATGTCAGCTCCTGCTACACCAGAAGGCAATTCATGTAACTCCAAGGAATTAAGCTGAAAATCAAATGAAGATTGTTTATTTCTTCAGATACAAGTGTCCATGTAATATCTCTACATACAAAGATATGGATACCACAGATGCTTATTTTGCCATCTACTGGTTCTGGTTTTACTTATAAAGACCAAAAAAAAATTTTTTTCCCCTTTTTCCCTGTAGATATTCTATGTAGGAAATTGCAGAATTTATAGGTAGAAAAGTTGTAATTTTCATTATATTTCTAATCTACAGCTGTAATATATATTTAATCTGGCGCATTAAGATTCTACAACATTTTATTTTTAGTCATGCTGTTATTGGTAATTATAATGCTGTTCTGATAACCAATTAAATATTAATGTCAGTCTTTCATGTTTATACACTGCCTGTACTTCCTAGATATATTTATAAGATTGTGAGTTTGAAAAGTTTGCCATGATCTTTCCCAATAGAAAAAGGATCAGCAATTTCATAATATCAAATAATATAGTAGGAAACCTGCTGTCTGACCTGGCTGAAAAGATAATTTATGCAGTCTTCTGACTGTCTCAATAGGCCTGAAAAGAGAGAGAAAAAAGGGAGAGGGAGGAAAAGAGAATCCAAAGCCTATTCCAAACATCAAATGCTAATTGCAGCTAAAGAAAAGCACCTGAATTTCTGCCACAAAGGGAGAAGAGTGTTGCCAGGAGCATTGCAATGACCACTTGACATTTCAGCTGTCGGTCCTGCAGCATATAATCATAGGGTGTATTTAAGTTCTCCAGCAATTGCAAGTCTACTAAAAATGTAGTACTCTGACATCCATCAAGCTGAAGGAATGACAGGTAAAAAATACATATGAATAGAAATTGCATGGTGCTTTTTGTTATAAAAAGTGATTGAGCTTGCATTTGAGTAAGTTTTTTTTATTCTTCTTCTTTGCAATCGTTGGAGTCACTCGGTAGCAATAACACGGTGTAATTGTTTTATGAAGCTATTATGAGTATTTAGCTTCATAATGACTACCTGTGCACTAAGTAGACAGAAATTTTTCATTGCTGCAGGATGAGAGTCTTTGTGCCTTTGAAAAGTGCAGGTCTTATCCCTCAAAATGTCAAACAATTTCAGGGTTGGTTGTGAGAGATTTGGAAATCCACAGCCGTCTTTCTTTCCTCCTCCTTTGGAATCTATCTCTGCTAACAGCAATAACCTCTTGTTCTTCACATGATGACATTCTCAGAAGAAATGTCTTTTGTAGAATGGCTTCCAGATCAAAGTCTCATGTGGCAAAGCCTAAAGAAATAGAATAAAATGCCAGCTTGGTGCCATAAGGTAGAACCTCATGTCACAGGCAAATAGCAGTCTAGCCCTTGCTTAAGTCGATCCTTGTGGAATTCTGGTTGAAAGCTTATCTTCAAGTGCTAGGGTACTTAGGTAGATCCCTGCTCAACATAACATGGGTACGTAGACGCAATATGAAGTATATTTGTAATTCTACTAAGACAACAATAGTCTTCATGTCATACAAGAATTTTACAGTTAAAAGTCTCAAGGAGGCAGTGCTATATAGGCAGAATGTTGGAAAATTGAATGCAAAATATCTTTTTAAGCCACTAAATCAGGAACAACATTTCCAGTAGACTGACTTTCTTTCAGTAGAATTTCTTTCTTTTCTGTGAATACCTTCCTTGAAACGTGTTTTCTTGAGCTCCATCTCAGTAGTGGCATAGGGATGTGTTTGAAGGTCAGACCTGAAGAATATCCTTTATTTCAATACTTACAAAGATATAGAATAAAACAAAACTGTGCTGCAAGTCCAATTTGGAGCATTGTGGACACAGCTAAACACAGCTAAATAAAAAGATTATTGGCAGCAGCCTAAAGTCATGGATGTCTTTATTCTTTTCAGACTGAATATCCCTTGCTTACCTAATATAGTATCTTGATTTTGGCTTTAGGGAACTTTATTGGATCTTGGAATCATAGTTTACACAGCTAAATCTTAATTTCTTATTCATTTTGTTGGAAGTTGTGTCTAAATAATGATGCAGAAATGAATGTTCTGCACGTGACTTGATTACCATTTGGAAAAGCGCAAAAACTCCCTACCTTGCTTGCAAACCTGCTTTTGAGTTAGCCATGTATACCTGAGTTTACAAGCAAAATAGTGTCTCCAAAACAAATGCCTACTGGAAGTGTTATGAGACTATCAACCCCAAGGCATGCCAAAATGATGATTCAGGACCACCTACTGCAATATTTTACTTGAATAATAAGAGAGTAATGAAATCCAACCACCCTTCAAGATATGCCTAATACCAGGAGCACTAGAAGGCTCAATAAACAGTAGAATTAAGTACAATGTGAATGTACGAAGACATATCTTGTGTTCTGATGTACATTGAATCTTGAAATCAGTCACAGCTTCCACAGATCCAGACTGAGGGCAGACTCTGGGCTTGACTGTGGTATGAGTTGTATTAATTCAGTGTAGTGATCAGAAACCTTCTACAAACAAGGCTGAAATGGAGATATAAAAGGAACTTAAAGATGTTTTTCTGATTAAAAAAAAAAAAGACAGAAAGATGATATTCAACACAGGGCTAGAGGCCACATACAATCCCATAGTTGAATACTCCTCAGGGGAAAAAGAGAAAGAAAAACAGGCTGACATGAAGAGGTGCCCCTATATTAATCTTAAAGCAAAAATCTGTGGTGACTACTGATCTGAGATGGTTTATTCCCCATCTCTAGCTGTTAAGTTTACGGATCTCAGCTGGGCCCATTTGGTATTTATCCTTTCTCTAGGGAGAGAAGGGAAAAAACAGAGTACAGTCTTCCCAGTCTTTGAAAGCCCAAAATAATAGCTGTTACATTTCACATTGGCTGACCTTTGCGAGTGAGGACATGCCTCCAACTGGCTCAGATATTTTCTCAGTAGACATGTCAGTGTACTGCACATACTCCACGTTACTGAAGGAAGCTTTAGCCGCTTCTTAGTAATCAGGAAGCAGCTTTCATTTTCATGAGAAGATTCCTTCCAAACTGCACCTGGCAAATTAAGAATTGTGAGCTCACTGTGTTTAAATTGTTTGACACTGTTAAACAACTAACAAATACTAGTACTTCATAAACTAAACATATGTTTTTTTGTAGTAGTGCATCAAGAGATGTTGCCTTAAGATAGTTCTTCAGATAACTCTGTAAACACTGTAGAATGATTATTTCAAAATATGAAAGCACAAGAAAGACTGTTCCTCATGGCCTGTGCTATAGACTTTATGACTAAAATTTTGCCTGTGTCTGGTCTAGCTATTTTCTTTCAACTTCAGAAAGATGACAATGAATGGGCCTTAAAAACCAAGATTGATTTTTGTCATGATAGTATGTCTGCCTAAAAACACTTTTCTCCTTAATAGTGCATCAGCCACTATTTTAAGGCCTGAGATCAAGTTTAATAAGACTGTGTAATAGGAGGAAGAAGGAAAAAAAGCATGATAAAAATTAAATCAGCTTCAAAATAAAATCGCTTCTAACTCCAAAAGGTTCTGCTTTTTGGGCCATGTAAAAACTTCAAGGAAAAATGAGGACAAATAAAAGAAGTATTATTTACAATTCCTCATTGAATGATACTCAAGAGTTACTACTTAGGTAGCAACAAGAAGACAATGCTCTATGCCATGTAAAGCACCTAAATTTGTAGATGGATTTCAAAATGCTTAAAGTAGTGGAAAACACATTCCCAATATTGGCATAGTAGTAGGCTGTATTTTAGATCCCAGTCCACGAACAGTTAAGAGAGGCCTGGAAGATCCACCTACATTTGCCTGGGACAGTACGGGTGGACTTTAGATATAAGTGCTGGGAGTTAAATGAACTGAAGCCTCTTGAGGTTGGGCTATGGAACACCTTCCTTTTACAGTTAGTGATGGCATGAATACGTTCTATTTTCCAGCTGCTCTGGAAAGTGGAAAATGGCCATCTCATTCCCATTTCCAAGTTCTGACAGCCTCTGGTGTGAGGTTCAAAATTGTTTTTGTTCAAGACCTCTTCTACTGCAGTATTGATTTCAGTGAGCGGAATTAAAGGGCTCTGAATTCTTTCATCTCCAACCAAACACAGCAGAAGTTGAAAGCATGCAGACTGGACCTTTTGAAGACACCGATACCCGTTGAACATCTTGTGGGAAAAATCTTTGTGCTTACATGACCATGCTGCTCTGTGTTACGTATCTTGGAAACATAAGATTAATATTGTGCAGGAAATACTGTAACAGGCCAGAAAACTAAACAAACAGCAGTCATTCCCCATTCTCAGCTGTTTCGTCAGCTTTCTGCTATTGTTACAGATGGCTTGACTAAAACCAGAGAGAAGTGAGTCTGAAGACCCCTCCTACAGAAAAACCTGCAGAGCAGCATAATAAGCAAGAAAATCTCTGCAAACTCTATTGGAGGGTTCTTCTCAGTGATTTAAAAGCGGGAGAGGAGCAGGGAAGATTTGCTTTCCTGTACTGGGACACAGCAAATTCCTGTGGGTATCAGCTGCAGGGTGATGTCAAAGTGATCCCAGGCAATCAATTGCAGAGCAAACCTTTCACACATGGAGATATCTAACAAACTTGCACAAAAGGTTATCCCTGTGGAGAAGCCTCAGGAGTAATCACACACATTCCTGTTACGAACAAAGTCCCTTGTAGAATTTTAAGGTTAAATGACATCAAGGCCCTCCCAAAATAAAAACAAAACAGATCATTGGGGAAATTGTTTCTGATTGTTAGAATATCAGAAAAGTGTTGCCAGTTCAAACACTCTAAAGGACTTTTGTCTGAGAAACCATATGATACAATTTATCGAACAACGACCTGCACACACAGCAAGCTGCTGTCTAGTTGCTAATACTGGGGCATGTGGAGGGGAAGGAAAAGATTGCCATGAATAGAATGACCATAGTATTGCAGGAAGAAAGTTCACCAGATGAACTTAATTGTTATGGAAATGTGATTCACAAACAGAAAATTTCTTTTCTGAATTAGAGACAAGGAGAGCTGTGTATTCCTAAAACCTCTTAGAGGGACATATGAAGTCTCTGCATGGAGAATACTTCACACTTTACTAAGCATGAAGAGCAGTCATGATAATCTTAACCTGTCATGGTTTGGTGTGCATATGGGATTTGTGTGACAAGGTTTTTGATCGCAAGGAGGCTACAAGGGTGACTTCTGTGAGAAGGTGCTAGAAGCTTTCCCTGTGTCTGATAAAGCCAGCCGGCTCCAAAACTTAGCTGCAGGTCCAGGCTGAGCCATCAGTGGTGATGGTAACACCTCTGGGATATTTAAGCAGGGGAAAGGAACACTTTGCAATACCAGCAGCAGCAGTCAGAAATGATGCATGAGAATAAGTGAAACAACACTGCAGACAAGGTCAGTGCAGAGAGAGGGGGAGAAGGTGCTGGAACAGAGATTCCTCTGCAGCCCATGGTGGAAACCATGGTGAGGCAGCTGTGTCTCTGCAGCCCATGGAGATTCATAATGCGGCAGAGATCCACTTGCAGCCCATGTGGGAAGGCCATGGTTAGGCCGGCCCCTGGCAGAACCTGTGGACCCTTGGAGAATGGAATTTTGTGAAGCAGGTTTTTTAGCATTAATTCTAACCCCATAGGGGACCCATCCGAAGCAGCCTGTTCCTGAAGGATGGCAGTCTGTTGAAGGGGCCTGTGCTGGGGTAGTTAATGAAGAATAGCAGTCCAGGGGAAGGACTCACATTAGAGAAGTTCATAGACAATTGTCTCCTGTGAGAGGAAACCCAAGCTGGAGCAGAGGAAGAGTGTGAGGAGTCCTCCCTCTGAGGAGGAAGGAGAAGCAGAGACAATATGTGGTGAACTGTCTGGAGCCACCATTCCCTTTAACCCTGCGCTGCTGTGGAGGAAGGAAGTAAGAAAATTGCAAAGTTGAGTCCTGGAAGAGGGAAGGGAATGTGTTTTAAGATTTAGTTTTTATTTTCTCATTATCCTACTCTGAGTTTATTGGTAATAAATTAAATTAATTTCCCCCAAGTGGAATCTATTTTGTCTCTCTTGGTAGTTGTTGAGAGATGTCTCCCTGTCCTTATTTTGACCCACGGACTCTACTTATATTTTCTTTCATCTGTCTTGCTGAAGAGTGAAATGATATAGTGGCTGTAGTGGACACCTGGTGTCCAGAAGAGGTCAACCCACCAGTATGTCTCAAGCAGGGTGAAATTGTATGTCTTTGTTCAGATTGAAATAAAAAACGCTGCAGTGTGACAAAGAAAGAGGAAACCTAAAAATGCTTACTGGAAAAGGGTGGACAAGTGAAACATGAAAATACTGTGTGAAACACATGAGAGGAAGTTCATTCTGAAAGAAAACGCTGGCTGCAGTATGAAGACTTGTCCTTTCATAACAAGCAGCACTGGGCTGTGACGAGCCTAGTGTTAAATGCTGGTGTTGTTTGTGCTTTTATTTTGTATTCGTTAAATTTCTGTACAACTGAATTCCTCAAGAACTGATATGCCACAACTGCATCTGGAATATGTGAAGTGTCAACAGCATATCTATTACCTTGCTTATAAAACTAGCACTAACATTCTCTAGAAGAAAAGCGGAATGGTTTAAGCTGGTCATTGGTTGCTAGAATGGCAGAGTGGAACACTTGCACCACCTGATATCAGTTTATCAATTATTTTATCTCTTTTACAGTTGAGGAGTTTCCCCCCACCTTTACATGCTCCAGGGTTTCAACTGCCGTTATCCCACTGTTGACTTTTCAAATACCATTAGATCTTTTTCAATCCTGCTACTTGAATTTGGAAGGAGATTCCCAAGAAAAGAATGCTTCTACCTCCAGCCAAATGCATTTATTTTTTCATCTGTTATGCTTGTAAAAGCTTCTGCAATTGTTACTGATATACAGAGTATTAATATGACAAGACAGTATCTTTCTTGTCTGTACTGCTTCATTTGGCTCTTTCCATCTCTTGATTCCTGCAGATTGCAAGACATTTTCAGCCAGGATCGTAATTTTTCTTCTCTGTTTGTAAACAGCACAGAGCTGGGATTCCAGCAGGGCTCTTAAGAGCTGGTAAACAGCAACAGCACCAAGAACAACAAAATAATATATTTGATAGAAATACTTTTGTTGATGACTCTATCTTTAATGGAGAATATAGTAAATATTTTTCCTAATTTTTTTTTTTGTAATTAAGTGAGTGGTACCAGCATGAATAAGCTAAAAGTTCTGCACTGAAGGGATTTATGGCCAACAAACAGTTTAGAAGTTGCTTGAATTATTTTGAAGGAAATAGCTAAATGAAAATCATGGGGCTTTTAGTGAATTAAATGGTAGCTGGAATCCATGCAGGTAGTCTTTAACGAACGGGAAAGGAAGTGAAGATACAAAGGGGTAATATATACAGTGAGAGAACACAGGAAGGAAGCATTGTCTAAAGTAAGCAAATGATTGTCAGAAAATTATATTAAGTAGTGAAACAGATCTAGGAAACAAGAAAAAAATACAAGGAGATTTGAGGGAAGAATAATCACAAAGTAGAAATGGGTATTGGGTTGTTAAGACCATCAGTATTTGAAAACATTTAAGATGCCTATCTTTCTGAAGCAAAAATGTGACTGTGGAGGTTGGGAATTTTTCCATCCTGTGGCTAGAGAGACTTTAACGAGCCTTAACGACGGTACTTAAGAGACAACGATTGGGTACCTAAGAGATAACGACTGAGTACCTAAGGGACAAAGACACACTTAAGAGACTAAAAACATAGCCAGGTGTGGCGAGAGAAGAAAAAGTGGCTGGCCGTGGGCAGAGACACACTTGTCCCTGGGACTTGGAGGAGACAGCTGCTGTTTTCTTCTTTTCCCTTCGCTGCTGCCGCGGGAGCTCAGCGCTGCTGGGTTTTTTTCTTCCTTGCTGAAGTCTCTGCTGCCCTTTTGTTCGCCGGCTCGAGTGGACGGGCTTTGCCGCCCGGTTTGCTGCCCTGGGATTCCCTGCTGCAGCTCTGCTCGCCGTGCGGCCGCCTCGCCCTCTGCTCCGTCTGCCATCACCGAGGAGCTGAGCTCACGTCACAGCACCCCTGCCAGCCGTGACCGTAACTGTACCAAAGGGGAGGGGCGGTGTCTGGCTGCTTAGAGAAAGCTGCCACCGGGTATCTGGTTGGTTTATTTGTTGTTGCTACTATTATTGTTGCTTGTTCCCTCGTTATAGATACGAGTAAAAACTGTTATTCCTTTTCCCATATCTCTGCCTGAGAGCCTTTGATTTCGACCTTACAACAATTCGGAGGGAGGGTCATATCCTATAAGGCAGTTTTCCACCTGCCTTAGCAAACGCCTGTCTTCCAAACCAAGACAGTGACATTTAATAAATTGAGTATGGACTACTTCAGCAATCAATTAAAAAGCAGAATAAACTAATTAATAGTAGAGGTTTTTGTGGTTTTTTTTTAACAAAACAATCAAAGGAGTTTGCAAAGAAAAAATTGAAACAATTAAAAATTTAAATCATTATTAGTGTAGTTTGATATTTAAAATAAACAAATGGATCATGTTTTACATCATTATAATCTAGAAAAACATGTTCCACATCTAAATATAAAAGATACAAAAATGGTAAACTATTGGTCAGAGCTTAATCCTCCACACAAATATTAACTTTGTTACACAGTTAAGTGGTTTTGCCTGATTTGAAGGCAACTTATGTTAAGATGCAGGTATTCTAACACCCTTCTTTGCTTACATTTGTTCAAAACTTGTTTCAGAATTTCTGTGGGGGATCTCAGTAGGCAAAAGGACGGTAACAACTGAGGGATATTCTGCATCAGGCTGATGGTCCATGTAAGACATTTATTTCGGGAATATTAGAACTAAAGGAAACACTAAGTAATACTTTTTGTATGGTTACAGTATTAATTTAGTCACAAAGATATCTTTACTTTCCATTTTTTTCTGCCTTTGTTTTTATTTTTGTGTGTTTTTTTGTTTTATGACTCTTTGTTTCTTTTTAAAAAAAAATGTGCTTCATGTGTCAGTATTCAATGATTCAACCAATCACTGAAGAGGCGTTTTCCTGAGATTTTAAACTGCTGGTTCTTTTTCTGACCAGTAGGAGCTGACTCAAAGTTGGCAAACTGTATGAAAAAGCAACTGCTTCTACGCATATAACTGGTCAAAAAAAGATCACCCAACATTATGGGACAGATGCTTTGTGTGACCACCACCAACCGCTGAAGTGCCCTCAAATATGCCACCATGAGTACCTGGAAGGTGGACTGCAGAATAACCCCTCATTGCAGAAACTTGGGATAAGGTAAAGGTGGGATTATTGTCTGAGTGTTATCTCAGACTTAGAGGGAGGTTAACAAAGCTGGGGGAGAAGAATCTATCACTGATAATTGACACAAAGAACACAGAATTTATGGACCAACGATGCACAACCCTCAGACACAAGCAGCCCTCCGACCCAAAAGAAGAGCGAGATTAAGCATGTGGACTAATTAGGATTAGGAGAGAGGAAGTCATTTACCCGGTAGAATAAGAGAACTGTATAGTCAATGAGCATTAATTCCTTTGTTTGCTAAATGTATAAATAGTGAAAAGTTTTGAAGAATCTCAGTTCCCTACCGCTGATAAACCCCCAGTAAAGAAAGGCCAATAGGACACAGCTGGATCCACAACCATCTTGATATGTGTCTCTCACTCTCTCTCCCTCCTCTCTTTTCTATTTCTTTCTTTTTCTCTACCTCTCATTTGATTGTTAAACAAAATCTTTACTCTTGAGTTTGGCATATGGTCTCCTTTATATCTTAATTTGGGTAGAGGCATGTCTCTCTCATCAGGGCTTAATAGTCACTGTGCTGCCAGTATGACAAGAAGTATGTAGCTTGTGAACTGTCCCTGTGGTCTATCACGTACCTATCTTTGCTTTCTTGATGATACAGCTAGGGATGGTGTTTCAAAAAGTTTTCTCCCTTACCTTTGGTTTTGCAACTAGAAAAGTCAACTGAAATATCACCTAAACCTGCCCTCATTCAGTTTGAAGGAATTCCACCTTGCCCTATTACTACATGCCTTTGTCAGGTATCCCTCTCCAGCTCTCTTGTAGGTCCCCTTTAGGTACTGGAAGGCACTATAAGGTATCTCCAGAGCCTCCTCTTCTCCAGGTGAAATAGCCCCAATATCTCATCCTCCCTTCAATAGGGTACTTGCTCCAGCCCTGTGATCATTTCTATGGCCTCCTCTGAACCCAGTCTAATATCTCAACTTCTTTCCTGCATTGAGTGCTCCAGAGCTGGGTACAGCACTGCAGGTGGGTTCTCACCAGAGCAGAGCAGAGGGGCAGAATTGGCTCCCTCGCGCTGCTCTCCACGCTGCTTTGGATGCAGCCCAAGATGTGGTTGTCTTTTTGGGCTGAGAGCACACATTGCTGGCTCATGTTGAACTTCTTGTCCGTCAACATCCCCAAGTCCTTCTGCTCACAATCTATTCTCCACCCAGGCTGTATTTGTGCTTGGGATTGCCCTGACCCGGGTGCAGGATTTTTTGCTTGACATTGTTGAACTTCCTGAGGTTTGCATGTGTAAACCTCATATATATAAATCCCAGGGTAATTTGTACATTTGCACAAAGACGTGTTCTGTTTTCAGTTAGAGCTGAGACACAATATTCTTCCCTGAAGTAACATTACCCAAGGCCTTAGTCTGAGCTGACCCCTTCTTTTTTGAATAACCTATTATACTGAGCAGTTGCTATAATCTAGTCTTAAAGCAGAGATTAATAATCTAATTGCGTTACATTTCAAGCTAATGAAACTGGATACTCTGAGTGTGGTAAATGATTGAAGAAAACAGAAAAACCTGGGTGAAACAGTAAAGGATAGACAGTAAAGACAAAGATATTACAATTAGTAAGTGTTACTGAGGTGACACATGCTAGCTTATGATTAGTTTTCTGAAGAGCAAATTGGAACTATTAAAGTCAGTAAAAAAGAAAAATAATGACATAAACAGGACCATGTTGGATATAAAAAAAATACAAAAGTGATAATGAATCATAAGGTGATTTATTAAAAATTGCTTTGGTTGATTTAAGGATCAGTGGTGTCACAGAGAACATTTGGAATTCATATTGGAATTCAGCGTTTCTGGATAGAACTTATCATTTCTGCTAACAAATGGAGAGTTTACTGCTATTTATAAAATAAATAAGTGCCTTGAGAAAAATGTATACCACTGGTTCAGTATCTTCACTTGAATTATATTTACAGGAATAGGTTTTAAAATTACACAATAATAAAATAATGCAATAAACAAACTGAAATTCTTCCACAAGACAACAGAGAATACTGTCTATACATCTGAATAATTCAGTATACAGTAATATTTTGTAATGCAGAAGGTGATAGTAAACGAAATTGAAATTTTGGAGTTAACTCAGCTGTTTGTTTTATTGGCTTTAGTGGGTTTGGGATAGATCATGACAAAAAGCTCCATGTGAAGGCAGCTGTGAGCTAATGAAGAAATAACATAATAATTAGTAGAAATACAAAACGCTTTTAATGATAGTAATCCTGTATTAGAATTTAGGACTTTTAAAGGCTGTTGAGAATTTTCTGCTTCTATCTGTGGGGAGAATTTGGTCAGATTTCAGCATCAGAGACATTCTTCTCATCATGAAGTCCATATTTAGGCACAAATTCAAAAGCCGATGATTTACTTGACAGAAAAATTTATCTCTCTGCAGCTGAAGCAATTTGAGTTTCCCATTGGCTCCAAACAGGAGTTGGAAGAGGCTGTGTGTGAGAAGGTAGCCGCTAGTCTCTCTAGCAGAGTAATTAATCTTTGTTGCTTTTTAAATTAATTTTTCCATCACTGTCAGATCAAGCGGTTTCAGTTGCTTAATGTGCTATCAGATCAAGAGATTTCTAAGCTAGATGTGCTAGAACAAGACAACTTGGTTTAGATAGCCTGGGCAAAATCTACTACAGTGGAAAGAAAACTGCGCAAATGAAGTAAAATAAGATATGCCAAAAATAAAATTAGCCTCAAATCCAATCTCGTTACTGAAGGTATCACTTTGTCAAGTACTAGTCAAGATTTCTATTTGGGTACGTAAGCAATTTTAGTATGGTCAAGAGCATTTTACTCTTGCAGTGTAGCAAATTATTTCCTTCTGTGCTTCCCCTGCCCCCACTTCCTTCACTCCTTGTGTATAATGCTGTCCTTTCCCCACTTACACTGTTAATGTTGTTTTCTGGAATAGAAAACATCTCCCTGATTTGTTGGCCTGAAAAACAATGGAGAATATTTTCAGGCATTAGTAAAATTGTATGCTAAATACATTTTGGATCTGAAATGGCTTCAGAACATTTATTTCTTATGCAACAATAACGTGAAAATCGTGATGCAAATGGAAACACTAAGTTCTGGGGAAACAAACCAAATTATCATAGATTTTTGGCTGAAGTATCAGCTTGAAGAATCAGGCCTTTGGCTTAGTGTCCTACTGTTGGCAGGATCCAACTTTTTCAGTGTCTATTAGGCTCTGTAATTTTGAGTTTGGAGATATCTCCACTTCATCAAATGAATTAATTTCTCTGAAGCTTCTGTTTCATATAGTGTTGCTCCTATGAATGATTGAGGTGGAGGATTAAGGATATCATTCACTGAGTTGCTATGCCTTTGCAGAATAAATTCTCATATAGTATTTGCATTTACATTTCTGTTGAAATAAGTGAAAAAGAGTCAGTTTTCCTGACAAAGGGGATGTGCTGTTTGTTTTTTACAGATATTACAAAATGATATACATTAATAGGTTAAGAAGCAGCCAGTTTAAGGGCAGTTAGAATGTTCAGATACGAACACTGGCATAAAGTTAAGCTATCTTGTTTTCTGCCTCCTAAAGATGAGAGCAATCAGTCCTTAAGAGCTGATGTATAACAGGATACTGTGGTGCAGCCATGTTATGTATTATTAATTCAGTTTTGATGATACTGTAGATGATGATGTAGATAACACTGTAGGATACAGGCTGGGCTGTGGAAGGGGAGAGAAAAATTAAATGGAAACCATTTGGACTGAGTTTCAAACAAGTAAAAGAAAGTTCTTCATGCAATAACTAGCTGATTAGTGCAACTCCCTGCGAGAGGATATCATGAATACTAAAAATCTCCACAGATTCAAGAAGAAAATGGAAAACTTGACGCAATTAAAATTCATTGAAGATTACAAAATGTATGGAAACCATTTCTAACTCATGAACAGCTGAAAAGACTCTCAGGTTTTAGGAAGGGACAGTGTATATCCTTGCCCTATCTTTACTTATACTCAGGTATTTGCCTGTCAGCTCTACTGGAGATCAGACTGTGGGCTCGACAGACTTCTGCTGTAATCCAGGGTGGCTTTCTAATGTATTTTAGGAATTGAAGTTTTATATTTACTAATACAGTAAATAATTTTCATGTACCACACCTTATATACATATATGCAATATTCCATACCTGAAAAATAAATATACACCCCAAATATGCATAGTCCCACATTTTATTTTAATGTAATATTCCATGGAAAAAAAATTGATCTCATTGTATCACTCTGTGTCTCCACATGAACCATAATTGAATTACTAGGAAAACTTAAACTAAAGGCTTAGATGATTTTTTTTATAGGGCTCTGTATGGTCTGCTTTGTCATGGCTTCATTTGTCCAAGACAACCAGACCTTCACTGAATACCAGATGGGTTCATTGGAGCACTTAAAATTGAAGTATTAGGGAATTTCGGTGACATTATCGATACTTTTTAAAAGGAAAACATTTTTCTAGCCAGAACTGAAATACACGTGGATAAATTCCTTTACAGTGAAAATAAGTGCAGACAGAAGGACCTACCCATACAGATAAAATTGTGGGACAGAATTCCAACAGAATTCCAGATATAATTGGCAGTAAGATAGCTATCATCCATCCATCCATCTATCTATCTATCTATCTATCTATCTATCTATCTATCTATCTATCTATCTATCTATCTATCTATCTATCTATCTATCTATCTATCTATCTATCTATCTATCTATCTATCTATCTATCTATCTATCTATCTATCTATCTATCTATCTATCTATCTATCTATCTATCTATCTATCTATCTATCTATCTATCTATCTATCTATCTATCTATCTATCTATCTATCTATCTATCTATCTATCTATCTATCTATCTATCTATCTATCTATCTATCTATCTATCTATCTATCTATCTATCTATCTATCTATCTATCTATCTATCTATCTATCTATCTATCTATCTATCTATCTATCTATCTATCTATCTATCTATCTATCTATCTATCTATCTATCTATCTATCTATCTATCTATCTATCTATCTATCTATCTATCTATCTATCTATCTATCTATCTATCTATCTATCTATCTATCTATCTATCTATCTATCTATCTATCTATCTATCTATCTATCTATCTATCTATCTATCTATCTATCTATCTATCTATCTATCTATCTATCTATCTATCTATCTATCTATCTATCTATCTATCTATCTATCTATCTATGTATCTCCAAATATATTTCAAATATTCCCTGCCAGCTCCATGAACACCACACTGAAGGTTTTCCAAACACAAAACATGTGGTCAGGGATAAATCATTTTGGATATATGCCTTTCTGATAGCATCCCATAAACCCTTTAGCAACTTTTCTGTCTTGGTATGATAAACAGGGCCATGCGTTATGGAGTGAGAACTTATTGATTTATGAGCATTTCAAAGGACCAATGTGTACTTGTTCGTTTGGTATATGCAAGGACAAATTCTAGAAAAGCTCATGTGTCTTTTGTTTGTGTTTTATTTTGCTGAGACATTGAAAAATTGAGTTTTAATATTTGAAACTTACAAGAAAAATTATGTAGCTTTTATTTGTTTTCTGAAACCTGGTCCAAATGTCTTGAAATCAATGAGAACTTTGATTTGATCTTGGTTGGTCTTGGATCAGCCTTTTCGTAATCATAAAATAAATATAGACTCTATTAAAATCAGGCCATTTTACCTCAAGGCTTTATATTTAACTCCGTACTTTAGTATTGTGTTGATCTCTTTCAACATAACTTTTATTTTAATGCTTATTCTGCATTCTACATGTTTAAATTGATCTCTTTTGTTCTCTTTTCAATTATTCATATCTAATGTCTGCTAGGGTTCTGCTGTTTCATGACCTTAATTTCTCTATTTATGATTTATTCTCTTCTTACAAATAGTCAATTCTATTTTGTCCTTGTAATACCCTGTTTATGTATAGAAACATTTGTGGAATACTGGAGTGGTTTCACTGTAGTATTTATGCATGAGAAATTATGTGGCAGTAAAGTAAATGATGAGTGAGTGGAGGTCATGTTTTTACTCTTTCCTTTTCTAAAGCAGTATCCAGTGGGTGTGATTAGCAGTGACTTTTTGTTCAGCATCTGTATTTAATCAGCAGTTATTTCCCCATTTCCTAGACTGGTTAGTATAACCCTTCACCACTATATCTCTGTTGTCTGCCAACCAGTCAATAAAAGGAGGTTTTCTTGCTCTCTCCTGTATTTTTGTGGCCAGCCATAATAAAACTTAAGAATCTGATTTTCTGTAAAGAAGTGATAACATAAGTAAAGTAAATGGCTATATAAAATTTTCAACTCTTTCTGGAGGTTTTGTGCAGCATAGCACAGTAGTGACTCAGCAATACAGAGTAGGTTGAAATTGTTTAATAATTACCTATGCTTAGTTTTAAGTTCAAGTATTAATTTAAGTTTATTGGAATTATAATTGCAAAAGACCAGTGTTTTCATGACTTCTGGCATATCAGTGACATTACCAGGTATCACTACTTACGAATTTGCCTTAAGGGTTTCTCAGCCTTGAATGTCCTCCTCCCTGTCTGGGGCAAAAGTGCTTAACCTTATCTTCCATGTAAGCAGGGGATCAAATCTAATATATATATCCATGGGAAATCACATGAAGACACAGCAATATATCTTTTAAAATTATTTCTTGCAGGAATAATCAGCATTTGGCAATCAATAAATTAGAATGTAATTCCCTATTACTTTCCTTGGACCTAATCTCACATGAGTTTTGTAATTATATCCTGTTGCCCTTCTGCTCCCCATGTTTCTACTTGCCATCATGCCCAAATTCTATGGAAGGATTTTTATCCTATGTATAATACATACAAAACATCATCACCACTAGGATCAGGTTGGATTGGCCTGTTTGGCCATGCCCATAAAATACACATGAGAAATAATCAGTAAAAAAAAATCTCAGCAATTTTTCCTTCCTGTAGGTGAGAGGTTCGTGAGACCCTGTGGAGATTGATAACACAATGAAACTAATGGCCTGTTCACTCCAGGTCATGGGAACAGGAGAAGATGCCAAGAAATTAGTAAAATGTGGAAAAAATGTTTAACCAGTTTACAAGTTAAGAGTTCAGAATCCTGTATCAAATGTTCTGATTTTAATATGTTGTAGAACTGTCTTCTTTCCGTGAAAGTGAAGGATTCAAAAAATGTTCTGTATGGGGGCTAAAATCTGTCTCTAAATACTTAAGATCTGAATTGTCTCAGAGCTTAAACTCTTGAGGAAGCCTACTCTTGAAATGCAGTGGCATCATAAGGTAAACTATAAACTAAAACTGAGGAAAAAATAATATAAATGAAAATATTTTTTTACTTTGTAATATAATGCACAAGTAAAGACTATAAGGCAGCTATCACCCCTTAGAATTCTGCAACGAAATTGCTTGATGATGATATTCAGCTCCAAAATCTTTGTTTCTCTCTTAAGAGTTTAAAGAGAAGAAAAGACCTGTAGTTCCTGGGTTGTGAAATAAATTTTAAGTCTTTATCTTTAATGAGATTGTGTTACACATTACCCCGATTTTCCTTTCACTGAACTTCAAGGCACAGTTGAATGCTACCATATATGTCATTAAGGAATGTCTGGGGGCTGTTTTTTAAGAGTGGGAGGACAGAGCTATGTGTGGTAGTTTCTTTTTGTTTAGTATATACTTTCTTATCTGTTCGGATATCCATTACTTCATGAAAGTGCCTCAGAATAAAGATGCATTGCTACCTTGTGGCTGTAGCTTGAAATATCATGTGTTCAGTGGTTTAATTTATAAAATTGTCCATTATATTGATACTCATACCACCTGGCATTTGTTAAACTTCATCCAGAATACTGTACTTGATTTTAGAACCCTCCACAGAACAAGAGATACCTCTCTTCTACAAAAGGCTGAATGTCAGAGATTGTAAGTTCTTCTTTTTCCTCACCTTTCCCATTTTGCCTGAACATATTTCAAAACTGGTTAAAGCAACCCAGGGTCAATGGAGAAGGTCATACACTGTCCTGGAGAATTACAATCTGTGAAAGCTGTAATATTCAAATAACAAGGAACTGTATTATTTCAGGATCAGAACTTCATGTACCTTAGTGTTGCAGAGATCCCACCTTAGATACCCTTTTTAAACTCTTCGTACATATCTTCTTTTGAATATTTTTTACTTTTTTTGAAATAAAACATTTAGTTCAGAGGAATCATCTACTAGGCACTTACAGGGACCATGTGTGTCAGATTTCTTTATCTGTGGTGGGCAATACACAGTGTAAAGCATTTGTCCAGTCTGTGTGAATAATTGATCCATATGGCTCTTCAAGACACATCTGGAAAATTCATTATATATTGCTTTAGACACGAGAAAGATGTGATTTTGAAAAGCTGAACTCATTCATTAGTCTCTTCTCCCTTTTCCTGAGGCCTTTTTATTGTGTTGTCCATCCTATGCCCAGATAAACATTTTTCTGGTTGTAAGAAGAGACTGTATAACCCATTTTAATTGAAAATTTTCCTATTCTGATTTAATTAAAATTAGTTTAAATGGTTTGTCATAAGAATTGCTATGCTAAGACTTTGAATCTCCAGACCTTTCTAATTACCTAACTCTGAACAGATTATGCAAATGTTATTTAAATTCCTAAGTGTTCAGAATGTCCCATTTGTGTTGCCCAACTGCAGCTGTGCTAACATTAAAGCATTGCTGACCTAATACTAAAAATAGAAAGAGTGAAATGAGCCTCAGTCTAACCATAATTATAACAATAAGGTGATTCCAACATCCAGGGTCCCATTCTGCTCTAGGAATTTTGAAAAATACCTTATATAACTCCATGTGTTACTCTATCTTCAGATGACCTCAAAACATCTACTTTTGTTGAAACCAGCTTTAGATCTGTCCTGGTATTTTTAGCTATTTGTAACAGGAACTGTTTGAGTAACATAGTAAATTAGTGGCTTGTAAATTAGTGTAAAAAAGTGATAGAAGAGCATCTTAATTATCTTTCAAGCCACATTCTAGAGCAATAATTTATTTGTGATAATATTGGTGATGACAATAAATTCCTTCAATGAATCATTACAGCTTGTGTTATTCCATATATGCAGAACAGTCTTTCCTTCCTAAGTTTCAAACTGTGTTGCATTGAACCAGATTTGCTGGATGAACAGCCTTCATCTTGTGTTTTTTTATAAAAATCCATTGACAAAACTTCTCAACAGAGTTCTCCTGCAAGTGTTTTTTATTACATTTAGAGATATCCAGCATCCTACTGGATAGAGTCCATTAGAGAGATAGAGCTGTTTAACATAAGAGAAGAAAAAAGCCTCAGTTTCTGAGTTATTGATTCAGAATTCCATTAGAGGCCCTAAATACTAATTTTAGTACTACTTTGTACTTTTAACATTTTAAAAAAATTTGCATTTGAAACTGAAGGGCAAAGTCCCATTCTCTATTGACGAAAGAATGTCTAACAGACGTAGGTATAAATCAGTGTCATACAGTGAGAAATTAAGGAAACATTGTGCAGCAGAAGTTGTTTCAGAAAGTGGTTTTATCTGTGGAAGCTGCTGATAGAAAAGGAAAAAAACTTCCATTCATGTTACAAGTAAGGCATTTAGGTATGGAATGACACTGTCACGTAAAACAGAAGACAAATAATTGTAAATTTGTATGGGGAGACAGAGCACCATATTTGTACAAGAATATACATTTGTAAACATTCTTTTATATCATTGTACTGAGGAGATATTTGCTGGCACACAAATTACTGTTTCATCTTTCTGTAGGAAATGCTCAGGTTAGGTTTTACCTGACTGTGAAATCTTATTCACAATATATCTCACTGCCTACTTTTGGTAGCAAGATAGTTCTGCAATGTAGAAAAGAAATCTTAGCGATAAGGGACATGTACATTGTTTAGTACAACTTTATCCATAATGGCAGAGTAACAAAAGTACTCTGGAACAATAACAAAACAAATCCATGAACCTGAAACTGCTTTTTTCCAAACTTTCAAAATAAATGTCTAAAACATGTCTACTGTGTGGCTTGGATTTAAAGGTGTTAAGTATGAATATTAATCTCATTCATATTGATATGTTAGTATAGAAGTCTATGAGTCTTGTTGATTTTTGACAGCATTTTAACTTTTCTTTGTCCAGTCTAGAACAAGAGCTCCTTAGCAGCGAGAGAGAACATAATTTTTGTGTGGATGGCATTGGATGAAAATATGACAAAGCTTAAGTGTGTGAATTAGAGATGAAAGTTATGTATTCCAAAAGAGCAGACTAAATGGCTTTTCTTTGGATGCGTATCTCAAATAATAGATTAAAATTTTGCCACCATTAAAGAGAGAACTAGAAAATGCTCTCATCCAGATTTCCCATACATCATCTTTTATGCAGCTGAACAGCAGTTGCATTCAGCTGTTTCTTCATATGTGGAATCATCTTTACATGGCTAAGTGAGACCTATTTTCTTTTTATCCCCCATCATTTTAACTACATATGTAGTCTGCCATGAAAACAGTACTTATTTATTATAACATTTTTGTGACTCTCTGGTGATTGGAGAATTCTCTTTGGGGTTTTTTTTTTTGTATTCATCACTGTAAGCCAAAGTCAATTTAGATCAGAAATTTTCCAGATGGAAGTGTCATGATTGTAATTATATTTTGATGCAAAGGGTGCATTCATTTTAGACTTCTCATTCTATAGGTCATTGACTTCTCAAGTTAGTTCTCTTTCTTAAGCAAGGGGGAAAAGCACAACTTCTACTAAAAATTTCCACTCTTCTTACCTGAACCAAAATACGTGAAGATTTCATCAAATCCTAAATTTTTCTTTGAATTATTAAGACCATGATTTCATAATGCATAAGCAAAAGACAGGTGATCTAGTAACTGGATCAGGCTTGCTTCCATGTTTTCCATTCAAGCATGATGTGTCTCTGTGATCCATGTAACCTTCTGTAATACAGTTATTTTAACACTTTGTATCAACATAAATTCTATGGTTTAGTAATGTAGAATTCATGTTGCACCCAAAGATCTTAAACCTTATGGTATTACTTAGTGATTATACTCAATTTCTATTCTTAGCATGAAAAGTTAGTGATGTAATTCAGTAAGCAGGAAGCCTTTTGGAATGCAGTAGGAAGCAGTTGTGTTCTAATTTGGTGATTATGTATATTCCCACTTGGTACCTATGTTTCAACAGTAGCTCAAGTAAAAAGTCATGCACATAAATTTTGAAGGCAAGACCTCATGTGCAGCCTCAGGGTGAAGACCATTATATACACTTCACTGCTAGAGATGTAACATGCTTACTACCTCTAACAACATTTACATCCTAAAATATCTATTTATTTATATATCTAAATACCATTACACTTGCAAAATATTTATCTGATGCAAAGTTTTCCGTAGGAAGAACTTTTCATGAAGATCTGTAGGGATATATTAATCTGACAAAAACTTCATAAAAATTGCTTAAAAGGAGTTAAAGCAGTGACTTTTTCGGTATTTCTTTCAGTATTTCCTGGCTATATAAAAAAAGCAGCACAGTCTTCTTTAGTTTAAATTACTTGTCACTTAAAATAAATTACAGGCTACAAATACAAGTTGTCTGACCCAGAATAAAATTTTGAAAAATTCTGTTTTGTGGCAGAACTGTTTTTGTTCTGATTTCTAATGGGGAAAAATCATGGTCAGAATTTCTTGTCAGGTGTCTTTTACCTGCTCTACTGTATGAATGTTGTGATTAAAATTACTAACATATATTAGTATAAATATTTGTATTAAGCCTAGGAAACAAGGCTGTGTAGCCAGCAGCTTGCTCATACACTTTAGGATTTGAAATTACTACCCAATTTCAGCCACATTGAGAAGGTGGAGGACGAGAATTGTGTTTCTATGAATTTTACACATACAACAGCTGGATGAGGGAATGTAACCCATGTGTTTTGTCCCCAGAACAAAGTGGAAGCAGAACTCAATTTCTACACATTTTATCTGGCAGCAGATGGCTGCTGGTAATCCTGCAGAAAGCCACAGTACTGCTGATTCTTTCCCTGACGATGATAGGAAAGACGTGAAGCAAAGCTTCACTAATTCTGTTTGCCACAAAACCATTTCAATTGTTCAGGTTTCATTCTTAACCTATAGCCAGCAATTAAATGATAAACTACAATTTATCTTTGACATCTATCACATTGGACTAATGCTGGCATGTTGGATTGTGATAGAGTTGACAATGATTTCTGCTGATCCTACATGTGACTAGATCAGGCTGGCAGCTGTGCAAATTGCCTTTGAGGATGCTGTGTATATATTGTAGCCAAATTTCCCTGATATGACTTAAGCTCTAGTCTGTTTCCAGTGTTTCTTATAACTCTGTGCCTCAGCTCTTAAATATGCAGTTGTAGAAAAATTTGGGTGAAAGGGACCACTGAGGGTCTTCTACTGTGGCCTCTTATTACAGAACTCACGTCAAACTTCAATGTAAGATTCAGTGTCCACCTGAGTTTTGCAATCCCTAAGAATGGAACTTCCACACCCTCTCCAAGCAACCTCTTCCAGTCCTTCAATACTATCATGGAGGAGCATTTTTTTAATATACAGTTACAATTTCCTTTGTTGTACCTTCAGATCCTTACATTTTCCCCTTACTTTATCAAAGATGAGAAGGCAATAATGCACCTTCCAGTAGGGGAATCTGCAATCAGGTGCGCCTTCTTCAGGTACACCTGCACCCTCAGATACTCTTAACAGCAGGTTCTCCAGTCCCTGGTCATCTTAGCAGCTTGTCCTCTTCTAGATTCACTCAGGTTTATCACTCTCACTTTTTAAAATCATAGAATGTTTTGAGTTGGAAGGGATCTTAAAGTTCCAATCCCCCTGCTCTGTAGGGCATTGACCTGGTTGCTCAGAGCCCCATCCAATCTGGCCTTAAACCCTTCCAGGGATGGGGCATCCATAACTTCTCTGGGAAACCTGTTCTGCTGCATCACCACCCTCACAGTGAACATTTTTTTTTCTAATATCTAATCTAAACAAACTCCCTTTCAGTCTGAAGCCATTAAAGGTTGAGCTGTCTAAAATGAAACCTAGTATTCCAGAGGCAGCATTGCAAGTTTCTACTACCACAGTATCATCATTTGTATCAGTTTGTTGGTCACACTGTTGTTAATACAACCCAACATGCATTTCATCTTTATGCTGCAAAGGTATACTCCTTGCTCCTGTGAGGACTGTGGTGAATATCCCTCATTGACAGTTTAGTTTTTATAAGGCACAATTTTTAGTATGCACTGAACATATTCTTTCTCAAAGGTGGAATCCTCTTTTTTTTCTTTCCCTTTCAAACTAAAAAATAAACCCAAATTGAAGCACTAACCTAAGCTGCTAATCACTTCTAAGTTTTTTGACCTGTGTAGATACAGGATAGTGTAGTCTTGAAGATGTTACTGCTGTTGCTCTTCTTGTGTCTTGTCTCCCTTTTAACACTCTGTATCCCAAGACTACAGCATTTATTCATCTGAGGCTGACCAATTCTGACTTCAGTCTTGAGCTTCCTCATAATTTAACACTGCTTTGGGGGTTTATGAGCAAGCTTGCAGAGAACTGCATTCACCTGAGGAGTAACAATTTCTCTGTTAGGAATCTCAGGTGAGAACTTCTGTTGAGCTATTTTGCCAGCAGGCTTTCTAGTGGACTAAGTCCTCCTGACTTTTTTCTGTCTTTGAAATGCAGTTCTTGCATCTTCTGGTTTGAAATGTTACATCTGTTGATCAATTAGCTGACTTTCAAGGCCACTTTCCCCTGCTGTTAATGTTGCTGACCTACGGGAGGGTTCACTATGTTTCATCCTTTCTACTTTGGGAAGACATAACCTCTTGCTACATGCACAGGTCACGTATATCCTAGAAATCCCATTTCTAGTTCAATAGGCTGGGCCTTGGTCTCATTTCAGTCACATAGAGATACAAGGTGAGAAAAACCCGTAGTTTTTATGAGTTTGAACTTTAGCATTCCTAAAATCTATTCCAGTCTATATATTTAGTTGTTTTATGTGAATCAGAATATTTAAAAAGGTGTTCAAGGTTCTTGGGAAAGTTTTTTCCTTCCATATGTGATTCTTTTTAAGGTGATATTCTCTGACTCATAATCTCTGTAACTGTCATCTATTTCAACTTTACAACCACGTTTCCAGATGAGTTTACACTGAGAGCTTTATCTTCTGAAACTGCATGTTTGGTGTTTTCCAGGAATTGATTGTGGCCAAATATTACAGCAAATATCTCTGTGTCAGTGTCTTCCTAACAGTGCAGGAGTACTCTCATGTTGGTATTGGCATTAGTGCATCATAAGTCTGCTTTGAGATCCTAATCCTACTATCCTAGAATTTGTACAGATGCAGGGAAATGATAGAGGAAACAAGTTCATTCAGCAATGATTTGTGTAAGTAGGCACCTAACATAGGAACCATCTAGGACATCTAATGAGGCATATCAGCCATATGCTCTTTATTTTAGCTTTATGTGGGTAACTAATAAATCAAGAAGAAAAATATTTTGGAAGGCCCAGAAAAAGTGAGACTTGCCCCTTCTTCTTAGCTTCATATAATTAGAGAGGAGAGTTGTATCTATTGCATCCAGGTGTTGTGAACTAAGCTCTTCTTACTCCTCCATCATTTATCCTAACATTCCAGCACTAACTACTGACCTGTAGCCTGCGGATTTCCATCACATCCCTGCCTTCTTTCAGGATACTTTGAATTCAAAGTATCACAAAAGTGGACTTCATCTTTTCAACCTCCAGAAATTAGGAATTTGCTACAGTTAGTAACTTTTTGTGGCTAAATGAAAAATATCTCCATCCTTCCTTCTCTGAAAATAATACCGGCAATTCTAAGATCCAAATTTGATTACAACAGAAAAGAAAATATCTTTTCAAGGAAATTAGTATTTATAAACCATCTACATGAAACTGGTTTTTCCATTTTTACTTAGACATATGCGTTTTCTTCAGCAACCACAAGATGGGAGTATTGACCCTTATAGCTGTCATTTTGTTCTTAGGTTTTTCTTTTTCACTCTTGTGGTGTGCCAGGCAGATACTTAGAGAAAATGTTTTGTTCTTTCCTAACAAGTTCTCTGCAATGAATTAAACTGAAGAGAGTTTCTGGGATGTTTAGAGAATGTTAGTCAGCCTTATTCTCAACATGAATCCAGGAGACAAATGTTCACATGTACCTTAAAATAATTTCTTGTGACTAAGCATCACATTTCTCTGATACAAGTTTCAGAGTGGTTTGTTTTCAGTTCTGCACTGATCTACCACCTTTTCAGGTAATGGGTTCCCTTTAGTACTCACACCAGTCTGTAAGGATGAGTGGAGCAACAGATCAAAACACTTCTTGCTGCATTTACAGGTCACCATCTGTGAATCTGAAATAACACAACTTATGTGATAAAATGACCAACTCAGAGCAATTTTGGGAATGAGAGCTTATGTTAAGAAAACATTAAGAACAAGAAAATCCCATTTAAATGTTATTATATGGGCAGCTGGACAACTACTTGTTCTGCCTTTAGGCTTATTTCTGAAAGGTTGGAGCATGCAGGGATGTCCTCCTATTTGTCATGTAGCCCACAGCACCTACGAAGGTGCTAAAAGAAAATGGACTAATTCAAAAGTTTCTGAGCATTGAGGAAGTTCAGATATGAACCTCCTTGGCCTGTGCTCAAATCATTCAAAATTTTATCTGCATATAATGTGGCCCATACCCCTATTACATCTGAGACACTGCATCATCCAAGCTGCCTTTTATTGTTTGTTCAAATTTTCCTTGTCATACCAGTCCTCCCCTTGTCCTTCAGTTAGCGGCAGGTATTTTATGAAGGAATGTGTAGGACGTACTTGGATAACTTTTTACCTGTTAGAGGAGTTTGTACATGTATTCAGAAGTCTGTGAACAACCTTGAAAAAATGTGAAGTTTGAGCAGTTGTCCTTATGGTGATACCCCTGGTACAGAGAAGAGAGAAAACAACTTAACCATTTCATGCTTCATGTGTGCAGATATTAAAACAAAAGTAATCAGACAAAATATGATTTCCAGTTTTGTTAATTAGATGCATGCTATAAACAAGTAATACTCTAATACATTTCCAAAGAGCTTGAGTCCTATTAAAATAATGAAAAGGTAGGTTTTCTTCAGAAGCCACAGGGAAATTTTAAATCAGACTGTAGGGTTTGGTTTTTTTTTTTTCGGTTTTGTTTTGTTTTTTTTTTTTTTTTAAGTAACATGCTAAAGTTTCTTTCTGTTTTGTTCTTTTCCATTAAAAAGTCTTAAAATTTATGCTGGGTTAAAACTAGTTTATTGATAGTAGGAAAGAAGACACCTTGTTAATTTGGTGTTTTTCTTCTCTTTGTATAGATGATAAAAAACAGTTCAGCCATTACACTTTGCCTTGGTAAATGCCATCTTTTCAGGGTGTGACAGCTGTACCTAACTACAAATAATTAGTCAACTTTGATCTTCTTTCTAGCAAGATGAAAACTTGAATCTGCTTGCTTCTCTATTGTAGACACTCTGAGAACTTTTGTGATAATGTTCCTTCCATGTACACAATAACCAAAACAAAGACTGAGGTGACTTGTGGCAAGCAGTAACAAAACTGCAGCAGATATATTCATGCTCTCCCCACATGCCTGGGCCTCCTGCTAAATCTGAAACCTTGTCTTTCCTCATTGTGATCCTGCTAGAAACTTGATATTTTGGCCTCTACAAGGATAAAAGAAACTTGTCATAGGCATGTATAAATAGGTGAGGAAATACCTTAGACATAGAGCCACATTTAAGAAAATACAAAAGAAGTTTCACTAAGAGAGGAGGAAAGAAGTTGCAGCGTTTTTACAGCAAATAGCATGGTGTCCCTTTGGCAGAAGTGACGTTGGAAGAGTATACTTTCTGCCCTCCTTCTCTAGTTGCTTGTTTTTTCCTGAATGTGTAGTACCATGATAAATGGCTGACAGTAGGTTTCACAAAAGATTACTTCAATGCCTCCTGAGTGTGACACTACAGCTCTTCTGCAGAGTGCCCTTTCAGGCCTTTCTAAGGCCCTCCTCAGCCATCTGGTGCATATTTATGTAGGAGAGGGATTAATTCCCAGGTGAGAAGCAGACCTAGCTCAAGGAGTACAGAAAATTTAAAACTCATTGTTACTTTGGTTACATCTTGGGAACTCCTCAAGAAAAATGAGCTGGTTTTCCTATCCAGTACATTTTAACAGGGATTTGAAGTTCCTGGATGTTAAACTGCCTGGTAGGAAGGCATATATTAATAGTTTTACTTAAATGAGAACTCTTTTGATGTAAATGTAGAACAACTGGATCAGAAAAGATAGTATTGGAGATGGCACTTAAAAATGTTATCCGAGTGAAGCAACCTCCTTATAGCACCAGGCTGTGTTACTTCTGAAACGACTTTGAGTAGGATCAATGGTTTCTACAAGCATTAAAATTGAAGGTAATCAGGAAAATCATGCTGTTATGTGTCCATAGGTCTGGGAGGCTGAATTCAAGTCCATTTTCACACTCTGTGATGAGATCGGACCCAAAGGAGAATCACAAGCTAGGTGACACAGGAGGTGCAAGTCAATAGGCGAGGCCATGTGTGTGTCAGTTAATAACCATGAGAGACTTCAATGTGCACCTCATTTTTGGGGGGATTTAATAAGGTGTTTCTAACTGCCTCACACAGGGCACTTTCTACTGGATAAGCTGTCTTTTGTGGATTTTATTATAAGCAAAACAATTCCATACCTGCCTCAGAGCTTATGAGACAATTCAGCAAAGCATTAAATGACTTCCATCTTTTCTCTCATATACAAATCCATTAATTTCAAATACAGTGGTAGTCCCAAAGAAACCAGTGGTCCTTGTTAGATGCTTTTATAGAATAAGAGTCTTGAAGGGTATACTGTATTCCTGAGATATCACCCAAATGTAAGAAATCATCCTATTTCAAGGACAACATTGATGAGATATGACTCTTTACTGCAGTTGGATTCACCTGGTTTTGATTAGTTATCTTACCATAATGAACTTATTTTTGAGTAGCATTTGTTCATTATTTATTTTCAGTATGATGAAGAGTACGTCAGCATAACAGCATCACAGAAGTATGAGAGAGAGAGGCATAATGATGTGAAGAACTCTAGAGTAAGCCAGTTTTTCATTGTCAGTGGTAACTAAAAAGTAGCAAGAAAGACTTTTCGCTAAAGGCCAAGAAGGAGGTGGATTAAAATGCTGATGGTGTTTTTGGTTCACTGAAGGCTGTAGACAAACAAAAATATTTTCCATACCTTGTAAAAAGTGTTGTGGAACAGATCTATAATACAAACCTTGTAAAGGTGGAACAACAACAATAAAGCATCTCTGGCCTTAGTATCTCCTCTCTTTTCTTTCTGTTCTGTTGTCAGTTTGCAACCTGTGTGTAGCTGTACTGCACGAGAAGCCTGTCTGATGGATCGAGATCACATGGGCGGTGTGCAGCATGGTCTGTTGCTTTTTCAAGCTCCCTGGAACAGTCAAGGCAGAACAAAGACAGAACAAGGCAAATCTGGGCTCCAGTGGAACTGAAATTCAATTACGTCTCCTGTAGACCTAACTTCAGTGTAAAAATTGGCCTGACAATTTTACCTTTAATCGTGCCTATGTGAACTCTCTTTGATGTTAAAGATGGGTTACTCTCATCCGCCTTTTTTGTCATGTTGTGAGCAAGCCTCACTAAATTAGGTAGCAAGATGCAGACTTTCAGGAAACCCAGACATGAAGTGAACAGCTTTCTCCAGCCCTTGAAAGTACATGGGATTGATCTGTTTGCTGTACAATCCCCAAGCCCCAGGCTATGGATAAAATTTCTTAGAAGAGAGGCAAAGTAAATCAATTCTGTTCTGTTGCTGGGGTAAAGTTGGTCAATAGATGATATTTTAAAGCACCTCCATCAACAATTTATGAGATTTATTCAGTTTATGCGAAAGAGCACTCCATAATCATCACTACACAGCGATGGCCCAACAGGGTGTTGCTAACTGGATATCATTTAATAAAAGTTTTTCAAGTGCTCAGCATGCTTTCATCAGAGGGTGATTTTTGTTTTTATCCTTGTTTTGTATGAACATTAGGAGGTAATCAAGAAGTTATAAAAGTTGATGATTTATGAAGCTTTTGAAGCGGTGGGTGAAATTGTAGGCTAGATATAATGCTCATATTGATCACACTGTTGGTAAAAGCATGATAAGACTGTTGACTAAAAGTACTATTAAAATAAATTTCATGACAGGCTGTCAAATAGAGATCTAGTATTATTTAAATAACTTGACTTTGGTTAATAGTGGTCATGGTCAACACTGGGCTGTATTGTGTTGATAGGTGCATAAACCTCACAAACATTACCATATTGCCACTGTGTTTTCAGAATTGGAAAAATAGTTACATAGTTACCAAATGTCTTCTACACAAACTCTTTAATTTCTTGTATTTCCAGTGGTATTCTTGTTTCTTACACTAGTAATCCTTAGACATTTTTATTTCATGCTCATGGCTTCACCCCAGTCTGCTTTTTCAGTAACTTCTCTTGCTTTGTCCATAGGTTTTTTTAATACAATTTTACTTTTTCTTCCTTTTGCTTTTCTCATCTTCTGAAATTACTTTTATTATGGTCTTGCTTGTTCCAGTTTTAAAAGCACAACGGCAAAAAAAGTCATATTTTTTCTTTTTCATATGTAGTCCCCTACCTGTTCATTCGTATCACATATTATCCACAATTTTAAAAGAATTTCAAGAACCTATTTTTTAACCTTTATCAATATCTCTAATTAAGTCTTTCTTTTTAGCCCTTTTCTACTGCTGTTTTTGCTTTTTCATTTCTAGCTACTTTCATTCTGAAGAGAGCATCAAAAATTACAACTTTTTTCATGAAAAATCACAAAAAAACCTCACCCCAAACAAACAGAAGAAATCCCCAACAAACAGTCAAACATCCAAAAATTAAAAAAA
>VZRN01006634.1:622766-635523 GCA_013397935.1 Dasyornis broadbenti | reverse complement strand
AAAAAAAAAAAAAAAAAATTTGGCCAAGTGTTTTGTTCTCATTTTGATGTTATTTTTGCATCTACTTCCTCTAATTTATTTATACTCTGTTACACTGCATGAGCTAGTATCTTTATGTCAATGTCTTTTCAGTTTGCTAGCTGTTATTTAAGGGAATATATGCAAAGAACCTCAAAGTTCAGAAAAGAATCCAGTGTTATGCATCAGGACTGCTCAGCTTCCATCTCTGTCTTTTTAATGCACAGAAGTTTGTTTCTTTGTTTTTCTCATATTGGTGTTGACTGACATTTTTCATATAAAAATGCTGGTTTGTATCCTTTTGGAATGAGATCTGTGGTTTTGGGCTCCTTTATTTCTCACATGTCTGATCTACACAAAACAACCTAGTCATGATATGAGAAGGTCCAATCTTATTAAGAAAACCTGCAAATCTGTATTATACTCTAAATTCATTTTTCAAAGTAAACAGATGTTTGACATGGGAAACACTTTTCAAAGACCTCATCCGAAGACACAGCTTCCTTGGCCTCTATTTGTGGGTGATCATCTGAGGCATGATACAGATCTCTACAGGATGTGCTGTCTTTCTCTTGAATGATTGAATGATTCCCCTTCAATCTAATCTACACAAGCTATTTACGTTTATGCTGTGGTCTTTTCATATATAAGTAAATTAAGTAAAAATCAGTAGAATAGTTATATCAGTATCATAAAACCAACATGAAAAGGATTAATTTACTCTTTTCAAGCTAGAGTACATATTTTGCTATTTTTCTACAATCTTATTTTGACAATAATTTTAGTTTTACTTCTTTTAAAAAGCAGTTCACAAGCTCATTCACTGATGTGAATAAAACAACATTCACTGGTGTTAGGTATTGTGTTCATTATATAACTGAACAGATGTCTTAGGAGTAAAATTGATGAACAGATACAGTGCAGTTGCTGGAGATTTTTAGAAATTAATTTAGTAAACACTGCTGCCAATAGAAATTTCTTCATTATTCTTACAGGCATAGATATCAAGATTCCTATGGCAAAATCTTAACATGCCAAGAAATGCTGTCAAATCTGTATGTAGCTTTCAAATCTGTTGAAAATATGGTGAGTTATCTCTGGAGTCCTTCTGAAACTGGGGAATTCTAGGTCATATTGCAAGGATTTTCCAAACCAACAGGTGTTGGTATGTCTCTATTCAGAGGTTTGATTTCAAATACCATAGAAAACCAGACTGGAACTCTGTGTTACATACACAGAAGTTATATAATATACTAAAAACTAGACTAAATTTGTGACTTAAGATGAAGAATAACTTTTATGTCTGTTGCTGTTATACTTTTAGTATAGTTTTTCCTGAAGCACATAAAGTAGTATGGAATATGAAAAAGTAAACAATATCAATAAAGCGGGACTAGATTTCCCAGAAAAGTTAGTGAGCATTACTCCTATAGTAAAAAACAACTTGTTCAAGAATTTATGCTCTTGTAAAATTATTTTACCTATGTGTGCTGAAATTTGACATAGCAGTATACTCATTCCTCTTTTCATAGTGAAGGAATAATAGTGAAGAGGAACTTACCTTGTAAAGACAATAGGTGTTCTAGGGTTTGTTAGGTATATGTATGCAATGTCAATTTGAGAACAAGAAAGCTGTGAATTTAAAAAGGAAGAACGTTTAAATCCCTGACTTTTCTGTAAGACGTGCAATGAAAGGTTAACAACAGTGAGAAAAAACTGCTGTGGTCATTAAACATCAGGAAAAAGTTGTGAAACAGCACACAAAGGGTTGAGGAACGGCTGGCATAAGAATGACGTTACATCATATTTGCATGTGTGGACTTTAAATGTATGTCTGTGTTTATGGAAATTAGATAAGTATGCAATCCTTTGAAAGCTCATCTAAGCAATATGAGAGTTGTTCGTGTTTTCATTCATGATGGCATAAATGATAACAACATTGATAAGCCTAAGATAAAAAAAAAAAGGAAGAGAAGATTATATTAATGTTGACTTCTTTTTCATTTATTTTCTTTTTTTTTTCTTGCTATAACATTTAACTGAACCATCCTGTGTAAATTCACTAAGCTGCTGGATCATCTGGCTTGAACTTTACAGGTTCAAGCTAGGGAATTGCACCATGTTCTCTTCATAAAGGTCCTTATTCTCACCTGAACAGATGTGAAAATAATCTTTTGAGGTGCGTTAGAAAATTGGCAATAACTTTTCTACATTTATGCACTGGACACTGATCTTTTTTAGCATGGATTCCCACATGATATAAACCAGAACAGCTCTGTTGAAGTCACTGAAGCAAATCAATCAATACTGGCTAAGAATTTTGTCCCCAGTCTGTGTTTTGATGGGAAGGCAGAAAAGAGGCTCTTCACTGTCATGTACTGAGAAAAATCATGTGTCTTACTGGGTTCGGCTAAAGACTGTCTTTTGGAAAAAAAATATTAAAAAATCACTGCCTCTTGGCTAAGCAAAAAAATTATGCAGTTTTGAGTACAAACAATAGAGCCTTTGAAGTAAGGATATGCAGGCATGAAACTGTTTATTTACAAGGAAAAATGACCCACTTCTCTAGGAACATGACCCAATTTAATGTGCTAGGAAAAAAAAAATTGAAATGCTATTTGACCTAAATTTTCTGAAGCAAAAGTTGTGTGGAAAACAGAGAAGTGTCTATGTAGTTCATGAGGCAGCTTCATTTACAGGTCATTTGCTCCATGTGTCAGAGAGGATTGTGTTTCTTATAATAGGCTGTGATTAGGATTACCTGAAAACTTCCACAGAGCTTTGATCTGTTGTATCACTCTTTTGCAGCTGTCTTAGGGATGCGACTACACTGTAAACACTGGTATCACTTAAGTACACTCAGAGTCCCAGGACAGGCTAAGATAACATTTGGTGAGAATGAAGTACCTTCCTCAGACAGATGTGCAGAGGCAGTAAGACCTGATTGTTGAACTGTCACATCTGAGATAATTTGGTTAAAGATTAATCTCAGTATGGTTTTCCTAAGAGATCAGCCTACAATGCCTCTGCTTTAAGAAATAGGCTGAAAAATTATCATTTGATTAGTTTACATGGTCAGTATGGTGGAAATCTCACATACTTCGACTAAGAAATTCATTCTCCCTTGTCCATGCACGGGTCTTTCCTGGGAACAAACCTCCTCTGACTTTGACCTGTTTCTTTTTCTCTACATGTCCATGAATGTACTGAATCATCAGAGACCGGCAAAACTGGGTCACTGCAGGAGTATTTATTCACTGTATTTCGATGGCAAGTCTCTCTGTATACTCTCCTCAAAGTGAATACCAATCCTGAAATTTTAGACAACAGTACGAGTGACCTGTAGTATTCAAATCAGGCTATAGTTTTAATTGAAAGATCAGATATATCTGTTTCTCTTCTCATATAAATCAAAAGCTGGAATGCTTGTGAGTACTTGATGGACACTTCTCCCCGCCTCAACAAAACTGCAAATGCAAAATGACTAATAGCTGCTTCATACATTTTGCTTGCAGAATTATGAAGAGATCCAGTAATTTGGAATAAGGAACAGCTATGAGCACACTATCATCCAAATTTTTGGTAAAACTGACTATGTGAGATAGCAGTAGCAAAAACTGTTTTGAGACTGTGACCTTCGGTCACACTGAGATCAGTAAAATTCTTTGAGGTGTGAGACAGTCTTCATGGTGTAGATTTCAGTATTTACTCCATAGTTGTTTCTTCATATGTGTGTGTAGACAATGTGCAACAAATAGGAGAATGGATTTTTTTAATAAATACTTTTACTCATTTGTTATTTTGTAGGTATTTGTATTACCTCTGTTTGATACTTTATATTGCCTCTGGATGGGCAGCAAAAAGACTCATATGAACTTGGGAAGAAAGGGAAAGAAAGATGCTGGGAAATAAAAGAAGAATGAAGAATACCCTCAAAGGACACGGTGACCAGAGGCAGGTTGTCATTAAAGCACTGTGTTAGATCCCAGTAATCCTACTTTTCTTGGTAATTTACGTTACTACAAGTAATTCTTTTGGTGTCATAAAGCTTCAGCTTTAATTGTTTGATTTAGTGGATGCTACTGCTAGGATTTTTAATGCTATCTTGATAAACAAAATGATAACCTTCTTTTTTTGAAGGCATGCAGTAAAATACAGCAGCCTGCTGGAGAGCAACAGGTTTTCACTCTGCACAAATCTCGACTTTCTCTACTTCCTTTAACAGAGGATACACTGTGTGGTTCATCCAGCCACAGAACATGACTTTACATAAACGTATAGATGAGGCTGTGTGACACATACAAGGCCTGAGCTGGCCTTTCCTGTTACCCCTACTTGTCTCTTGTCTATACTGCAGAAACTCTAATAAAAGTCAAATGACTCCAGTAGGATTGGCAGAAGTAGACAGTAGTTATCTCAAGCACAAAAGTGGAGCACACAGAAAATTCTCTCAGCCCGGGTGTGCATATATCATCAGTAAAAATGATTTAGGGATATCGTCAAGTCAAATTCACTCCCTTCACTTGAAAAGATTTTCAGATACAAAATAACTTTCAGGATCTGTCCAATTTGTGCAACTGAAATGCTGAATAAATATCTGAAGTGATAATTATCTAGCAGTCTCAATTTTGAAAGTTATTCTCAACAGACAAATGATTTATTACAGAATTTTTTAGTTATCTGCAGTGAAATAATGTTGGTAACTTTCAGATGCAGTGTTTAACTCCCCTAAACTAAACAAAGCTCTCTAATCAGTGTTTGGAATTATTTGATTTCTTCCCAATGCTCATCTACAAGTTTTCCACTTTCATCTTTGCCCTTGTATTAAGTGTGGAGCTAAGCATTTCTTGTATGTCATGATGACAGATTTGCAGCCTTGATTACTCATAGTTTTCTTAGTCATCAACAATATGCATTTGCATATGAACCTTTCACAACAGACTCATCTTATTTACAGATAGTATGTGGCTTACCATGGCCTTTTTAATCTTAAGCAGGAGTTTAACATTAGAAATCGAAGCTAATTAAGTAAAGATAAGAGCACTGCCAGTTGTTATATAGTTGGAAATAAATAATTGAGATAAGTGACAGAAATTAGTGGAGTATTGGATGGTTGAGACTAAGAAAGTTTTTATTTTTTTTAAGGAATACTTTAAAATTATTAGTTTAGCCAATCTAACTACTAAAAAAACCCATATGTTCAGCATTTCCTCTGACAAACACATAGTAAAAAAGACCTCTATGCTTTTAGAAAAGTTTCATATTGAAAAAGGATTGTGGTGGTACATGGTTGACAAAAGCCTCCATCTTCAAGGTCACTTCTGCTCAAAGTAGTGCTTGTAATGTAGTAAAACTCCAAGAAATTATGCATGGAGAAAGCTTCTTATGAGCATTTTTGATATATAATTGTACAGCTACAATTTTTCTTTTATATATTTTTTTTAATCAGAGTTATTTCTTTTTATTCAATATATATATTTTGCCTACTCCATGCCTCCAGTATTTACACTTAAAAAATCTGAATTCTAACACTTATTTCAGGCATGTTTACCTAAAAATCATTATTTCAATATTTTCTGCCTTTTTTTTCTTTTTCTTTGAGGAATATCTATGGTTTATATAGTATTAGTCAATAGAATGTACTTTCCATTATTTTGTATTTAAAAATACTTTTTGTGTGTATTAGCAGCTGAATTCTTTAAATTCCTCTCTGAAGAATTTATTTAAATGTAACTTCTGCAGGTGAAGCATGGAAGGTTGTTTTTAAGAGAAAAAATTGATTTATGCATGCACTAAGTGCTTCTGGAATAGAGTTTGCAGATTCAATCTTACAGTACTGCACAATTTCTTACAGAGCTGTGAGTCAGCCCCTGGCTTGGGAGTAAGGAATGAAATAAAAAAATACAAAAAAAGGAGACCCTTCTCCCCACCATATACACAAGATATAAAGTAAATTGCCATTTACCCTGTTCTCTAAATCATCTTCTAGAATCTAATAATGTCTTTAATAGACATAACAGCATGACTGCTTAATAGCTTTTATTTTCCACTGTAACTTTAGTGTCTTACTTTTTGCCAAATCCTCATTCCAGGAGTTAACAAATATTGCTGCTGAGAGTAGAAGTGTGGTTTATTCCCATAGTTTGCTGTTTGGGAAGAGAAGTGAAGTAGAAGCTGTAATAGTCTTAAGGTCTTCATCTTACTCAATTTGTATCCAGCCCTCTGCCCTTCCTCCTGCTGAATGAAACCACAGCTTGCCTTCCTCTACTTGAAATTATCGCCTCTCTTCTGGTGATTAATGTAGTTATGCAGATTTTGTTCTGCTTGTTTTTGAAGCTACAGCCTCCCTGAGCATTTAATAATCAAATCTGTTGCTCATAACTCCTTTTCCATGCAGAAGTTTGCTACCTCTAACATGTGTGGTATATTCTAAGCAGTGCACCCCTCACTGAGCACTGGAGGTCACACCACATCCAAGTCTTCATGGTCAGTTTTGATGTGAGCTGTTCACCCCAAATTCAGCTCGTTCCAGTTCATCTTCCTGAAGTACTCCTTCCAATAACCGGCTGTCTTCATTCCAGACCGTTATCCAAAGCTTTCCTTCTCCAAAGTTATTTTTTGCCAAATCCTGGTTCCAGGACAGATCACAGAAAATCAACAATTCTAACCATTGTTTACTTGGAAGGAAATAGGATCTTTTCCCGAGTTTCCATCTGGGAGGCGATGTGCTTTAGGCCCAAAAATTTCCTTCATCATTTGATGACCCTACCAGCAGGTTATATGTTCTGCAGCTTCCCCTCTGAGAGAAAAAACCCAAACATTTTATTTTAATAAAATATCTTCCTCCTTTCCAGTCAGCCTCACTAGCATCCTACAGCTCTTTTTGCTTTTGGCAGCTCTCCCAGAACTCTGGGCTGAAGGCAGAAAGAAACCACACTGATTCTGTGGTTTCTAGAAGAGACCAAGGCTCCTTGTTACATATTTCATGCAGCTGTGCTTTCTTGGCCATCTCTCTCACTTCCCCAGTTAAATCTCAGTCTTTTTTTCTGCATTAGCACATATGGTTTTCTAAGATGATCAAGTCAATGACTCATTGTACACGCTTGTTAAAGGGGATCATTTTGAAGGTGCTTTGCTGTGAAGTGGTCTGGTTCAGTTTGGGTGTATTGGAGTAAACAATTGCTAGTCTTGACACTGGAAAGAATATTGGAAAGCAGCTTTTCACACTAAAATACACTAATTTATCAATATCCACACTGTATTAATCTCCATTAAATACCTTTAAATATGTTCACTTCCTTCAGGGATCTGTTAAGGAGATTATGGAAACATGGATTTCATCTCTGTGACTGTGTATATGTGTGAAACTATGTATTTCCATACTTGCGTATACAGAGAAAACATTGATGCTTTTACTTATCTTTTTTTCAAAATGTAAAATGACAATAAGTCACTAACAATGGCTGCAATATAAATTCTGAGAAAGTCTTTAAATTGTTATTAGAATATGTATCAGATAGACAAATAATACACACACACACACACACACACACACTCACATACAATATATTTTTTGAAGATGGGTAATCCAAATTTTATTTGTATTGTAAAGGGGAAAAAGTAGAGGTGGTAAAATTTGTCCATTTACATTGCAGCAATTCCAAACCTCTTAGTAGATTTTTGGAGAAAATGAGACATTTTACAAAGGTAAGTGTCTATCTGCAGAAATATTTTGGGAAAAAATGGTAGTTGAACAATATAAGCCCACATTTGAGTTAGAAAAAAATGTATCTATTATTGAAGGTTAATGAAAATAGTTTTAGATTTATGTTTTCCTGTGATAGTCTCTTTGGTTTTTCTTTCATAATCACCATGTTCCTACAAAGGAAACGAGTGGTTACTCTGCATTTGGAGGTGATCAGAGAGCAATAGAAATGTGTTACAGGAACCTGTCTCCCTGTGAATTCTCAGAGCTGGTTCCTGGTGCAGTTCTGCAGATTCTATACAAGTGAAATGTGGTAATTTGAAGTAATTATAAACATGTGCTTTAGGAAGGAGAAGTCATCAGACTTTATGAATTGAGGAATTGTTATTATGACTTAGTGTCACAGGCTTTGATACAAAGATTGAAATGGCTCTCCCTGTCCAGATGGCTGCCCCCATCTCATCCCTACCTTCCAGTCCCTTTTGTGTGCAGGTGTCAGTCCAATTACTTTTCCTGACACCTGATAGCTGTGTCTAGCTGTGCTTTCCAGATCACAGATTTTTCAGTGGATACAATGAAAACAGTAGGGAACAAGCATCAACTTCATTTATATTTAAAGTTTGCATTCTAGATGTAAGGAAACACTGTTGCTTTGAATAGTACTGTATTACGAGAAACAGGAAAACAAAGAAAAATGAAAACAGTTTTTAATAGTGAACATGAGTTGTTTCTGTACCATCGAGAATGGACTCTCCGTCACGCAGCAGCTGTTGCTTGAGCAGATCAGGGTGCTCTATGAAGGCTTCTGGAAAAAATAATAGCTGCTGCACTGCAGCTCTGAGGTTTGGGGTTGTGCAGTTTGAACAAACGTGCTAGGTTCTTTGCATATTTTACGCCCTAGGGCTGACATACTGAGAGAATGAGCTAAGGACTTTACAGAGCTAATTACCCATCCTGAATTTGTCTTGAAAAAAAGGTAGAAGAATGTACCTGGAATTTTGCTTCATTTGGCTGACTAATTCTCTCCCCATTTCGTTGACTGGTTTTGTAGTTCATCTTGTACCTCTTCCTAGCCTATAATACGTCTTCCTAATCTCTTGTATGGGCATGGGTCTCACAGTATTTCTTCGCATTTTTGTAAATGCTAAAATTCACTACAACATGTGGTTTTTATATACTTCATCTTGAGGGTGTGATATGGCAGCATATGAGCACTGGGTAAAAAGATTGTATGAAAAGGAAAACCACAAATATTTACAGCAAAGCTGTGCTTTCTTATTTGGTACAGGATTTCTTGACCCTGTGACACACCAGGGAAGACACCCTTCAGATTCAGGCTGCCATTTCTTTGCAGCTGTACTCGAATATGAATTTTTGAAAAGATTTTATGAACTATGGCTGAACTCCTTTTGGATGTTTTGCTGCTGAAAATTTTCCTTCATCGCAAAACTCCCAGTTAAGTTTTGGTTCATAAATGCCCCATAGTATCAACTAAATGATTACTGGACGCAGCTATGTGTGTTAATTACATATGAAGTTCAAGAATATTACATTTTTAATGGGATAAAACATTCTTATATCAGAAAGGAAAGAAGTACCTTACTTTCATTTATAGTATGATAGCCTACAAGAGTTGGGAAGAAATTTTTCTTCCTTTATGTAATTATCTAGTTACTTTAAAAGGGTGAAAGGGGATTTGATTTCCACAGAAATCTCAGGTGCTAGCCTCTGTTGGAAATACGATGATGACTAGATTAGATGAAGTAGCAGTCTACGTTAGGATGGAGACACCGATTATTCATAGGTTTTAAGACCCAGAAGGGACCATTATGATAATTTAGTCTGACCTCTTGTATAACATAAGCCTTATAATTTCACACAGTAATTCTTGTGCTGAGCTCCTAACACATTCCTGTGCATTAGTACACCAGTCTTGAATCTTTACTTTGCCATAGAACAGAAAGTGCAAGTCAATAAGAGAGAAGAATATTTTAGGTTTTTCCTATTTCACTGGAATGAATGATAATTTTGCCTGAGTACATAAGAAAGGACAGTCAGTCCAGGTTTTAAGAGCACAGGTCCATACTTACATGCTGAAATCTGAATACTGTAAAAAGTATATTTCAAAATTCAAATATAGTAGTTTATTTTAAATTGGTGAAGAAAATTATAGAATATTATAGCTTAGACTAACTGTGCATGACTCATTACCATTTCTGAATTTTTTTTTCTGTATCACCTTTAGGACCATTGATAGAGCTAGGGCACAGCTGTTTTTTTGGTGATGGAGGAGGCAGTGTGCTTTTCTTTTCAATGTTTAAAAATCTATATTAGTCCATTTTTAGTTATAATGCAGTTTAGTCTTAATTGCCATGCTAAAATATGAATGAAGAGGAAAAAGACCATATTCCTGGGTTCAGGTGGATCAGATCAGCAATATTCAGCCCATTTGCATATAATTGCTTCTGTCCTTACTCCTGCACTCAAGGTCCTTAGAAAGAATTTGGGGAGGTAGGGATGTGTGGAAATGTTTTTCTTGTCATCTATCTTAGCTGGAGTTTTTTGTTTGTTGGTTTTGTTGGGTTTTATCCCTCTATGTGTTGTTTTGCCTGGAAAATAAATATCAACAGATTGTTTACCCTTTCACTTGACCCTCAGTTTCCTTCCTGTATCTCATGTTCTCTGTGAGTGTGTTTTCAGACCTTTCTAGAATCAAGGAAACACATATATGCCGCTTTTTGCTTGTACTGCCTTTATTTAAAGTGCATAGAAAATGTTATATTGTGTTCACAATGTGCTATTTTCTTCAAAATGCATACATTAAAATATTTTTTGACAAATCAGATAAAGAGATCTCAAAAATGTTCTGACTATATGAAATGAGATGCTAATGCCAGAATAAAATGTAAAAGAGAAAAAGGAAATATATATATGGGTTACATTTTTATTTATTTTGCTGCTTCTTGGATGGCCACTATAGAAACTACATCATCTAATTTGAGGAAAATAGTAGGACTAATCTGCTGCATCATTAGTTCTGAACATCTTCCTTTTCTTCTGCTGATACATACCTGTTGGTCATACGTGCCAGGACAGTCTGAGCTTTATACAAACATAAGCAAAATTAAAGAGAGACACAGCAGATTGTCACAGAATCCTGACACAGTCCCAACACCTATGCTTCTCTAGCATAAAAATTTGTAAGTGTGGATAAACTCCACTGTGTGTCGCCAAGCTGTACGTGGGTCTGCAGATATGTCAGCTGAGAGTCATCAAGTTTGAACATGATGTAAAGTTTTAGGCTCTATGAACGTAAATTTTTATTAGAAAACGGACTGTTCTTTGAAACAGGGCTTCTCAGCTTACAAGCTGAGTGCCTCAGGCAGCTTGCCAAGAGAATTCATGTGATGTATCATTAACTTCCAAAAATTTGTTTCTTGAGCAGTTTTGAGCTCTGATCTAGGTAATACTCGAGATATCAGTGATATTAACCTTCTCTTGATTGCTTTCTATCCTGGATCATTGCTCAACTCCTTTGCGTTGTTGAACAAACACAGGGCAAATAAAATGTGTATGAATTGTGCCATACATCATTGAATGAACTAAATTCTTCTATTAACTAGACTACAATTGCACCAGCAGGCAGAGAACTGGCGGCCATTGTAATATCCCGAGAACAGGACTTAGGAATAAGTCTCAGAAGGATGAGTATGTTCCATTGATGCCCATCATCATGTAATTGCCTGTTTCAGAATGGTTCTATCATTATTTTTATGTTTTTTTTCATTATTCTTAATTCACATGAACATAAGCACAAAAGAAATGTTAACTGCAGTTACTCTTGCCACCTAAGATTGTGATACCTTATCTTCAAGATAAAATGTCTGTATTTTTCCTGATTTTTCTGATTTTATTATTCCTGATAGAAATAGCCACAAAGGAAGACTATCACTCAATTTATCATCAATTGATGTTCTCATCTCTGCAAATAAAATCTCTTTTGCTTTTTATGTCCAAAACCCTACTACATTTTATTAATATTTTATCATATTTTTTTGTCCCTGAGTTTGATTTTTAGGAACATAAATTTTTTCTGTAGCTACCTCAGGTTGCTAACATAAATAAGCAACATGCAACATAAGAAATAAAGAGATAAAGAAGTCAGAATTCTGCCTTAGCCTTTGTTGATTCTTAAGAAGAGAATGAAATGTGAAGATATTTGTGAAACTTTAGCCTGTTTCTGAATTTGACACAGAAACATATAAAACCAGGATGGAACAACTGTTTGAAACTATAAATAAGTCTAATTCCCAGTAGTTTTTGCATCCTAATTCCTCAGAATTAGTGTATATGTAGTATGAAACGTATTTGCTTAGAGGAAAAAACCCCATCCTACCACACACACAGTCAGATCCCTGCCAAGCAGAAGAGAAGGAACGCCTAAAACTTAACGTCTAAAAAAAGAACCAGAGCTTTCTAGTCCGATGCTTTCACAATTACAAGCTAAATAATTCCCCATTTCACCCTCACTCTTATAATCTATGCAGGGCTAACTACCAAAAGGAAATACCAGTGTGCTGAGGCAATGAAAATGAGGACAGACTGTGTGAATATTGTAGATGTTTCAAGATATTTCCTACAATTCACTGTAATTAGGCTCCTGCTGTCACATTGTCTGTCTTCCAGTGGTGATTCTCACTTTGAAATGAATCAGTCAAAACTATGATGGTCCAAAGGAGCATTGGGCTTCTTGAATGATGAGAGAGGAATCTTTACTTTTTTTTTTCAGATGTCCCTCTCTATCACCAGAAAGAACCATCTTCTGTGTGCTTGCATTTTCCATGTATCATGGGTTTACTTGGAAGACAGCACAGCAGATGGCTGGGGACATTAGGACATCATGCAGCATGATATGACTCTTACTAAAGGCCAGTCTGGACCAGAACACCAAAAGCCAAACAACAGAAAGTGTGATAATACTAGGAAAAAAAAAAAAAAAAAAAAAAAAAAAAAAAAAAAAAAAAAAAAAATACA
>VZRN01006634.1:568560-622671 GCA_013397935.1 Dasyornis broadbenti | reverse complement strand
AAAAAAAAAAAAAAAAGGGATTCATTGAAACTGCATAGTGCCAGAATAAGGGAAAATGGAGTGGAAAGTTCAGCCTTCAATGATCAGAAAAATTGTAATTTTTCAAAAGTGTAAGCAAATTTTTCTTTTCATCCTTTTGATTGATTTAATAATAAAATTTTTTAAAAAGTGAAAATAAAAGGAACATGAAAGATGCATAAGGTTTTAAGGGTTTTTTTTCCATAATTTGTTCAAAAGCTGTTTCCTCTTAGTTTAATTACACTTTGAAATCTAAAACATTGCTAGTAATATAACATCCATATTTAGGCATCATGGTTCACCTTCTGTTGGGAAAATGTGAATTTTAAATCATGTAATGTATTGTAAAATATCTTAATTTGTTTAATGTGGTTTTATCTCTTATGATCATATCAACCCCGATTCAATTATCTCAGTGGTGACTCCCCAGTTTTATTGCAAAAGGATTTTTGTATTTGGCATATCTGATATGCAGAGGAGTTACCTCCTGTCATTTCATTCAGAGATGGATGGAAATGCTAATTTTCCAGGGAGGAAATCTTTGTCTGCTGTTTTATTAGTAATATGACTCCAAATCATATTACAGGTGTTTTTCAGTGGTGGGGTTAGACTCCATCTCAATCTGATAAGGATTTCCTAATAAGGGGAAATTAGGTCAGTACATGTAGAAAAAATGAAGTGCCATATGTCCTGACTCTTCATAATTATCATTAAATCCTGAAAGGACATCTACACAATACATGCCATTCTGAGAAAATAAAGAAAGTCTTCATGAAACGGTTACAGTTTTCTAAGAGCTGATTAGAATCAAGATATTAGGTACTCTTATTAATATGAGAAGACAAAAAACATGCCTGTAAACAGAGAATTCTGCAAACTAATCCCTTTTACCAATCTTGATATGTTTATTGTTATGCATAAGCATAACCAAATACAAAAAAAAATTTGTACATTCTAAAATATAATTTGGAAAAAAAGAGAATTATTTTTCCATGCCATTTACTTGCATTGCTATGTTTATAAACATTTTATAAAGATGTCTTTCATTAAAAAAAACCAAACAAAAAAAACCTACTTCTGTTTGTAGATGAGAGTTTTCCAAATCTCACAGACTTTATTTATAAGCAGTGTGATACAAACTGTTCAGGCACTGTAAGTCATCCATTACTTCTTATAATCTAAATTTGAAGAACGAAATATTCCAAGTATCTTGTAAGTTCATTTTCACTTTATATTTATGAAATTATAAATCATAAAAACATGGACATTGAAGCCAATGTGAGATTTTATACCAGATTTTAATGCTACATAAATTTGTGATCAGATAATGGTGCCTTTTAGCAGCCTATCTATGAAAAAGAGAATCACTCTTCTCATGAGACTCAACATTATCACAACCAGCGTTCCTCCAGTGTGTTTTAAATAATGCTTGTATTCATGTTACAGTTTAATTTTAAAGGAACTATTGGAACTCTGTTCTTTGAAACACAATTTAAGTTGGTCTTTATATTGATACTACAAAATGGCACTATATTTCAAATTGGTAACAATATATAATGGAGTAGATAGAAAATGAAAAATACACTATTAAGGAAATTCAATTATCCTGCATTCTGCAAAGTAGCACAAAATTGTGCAATGCAGAAATTTTTTAAATACAGGTAAAAGTAAAACCCTACAAACACTGGGAATATTTTTTCTTTTTAGACTGCAATGAAACACCAACTGCAAATGTGTCATAAATATAACTTAAAAATTGTAAATGCCATCTGCAAAAGTCAGTTGCTTTAGTTTTCAGCGGAAGTAAAATTTACTAAAACAACCATTCAAAAATCCTAAATATACTATGGAAAATAAACAGTTAACTGTGTTAACGCATTTTGGAAGGGTAAGGGCTAATGTAGATGCTTAAACTCAGAGCAGATAACAGAGAAGCATAATAAAACAGGGTTGCTCTCTGAAAGAAAAAGCCTTCCCTTATTTTAGGAAGACACATTTTTCAGTTTCAAACTAAAACATGTATTCTAAGGAAGTATGATGGTGCTCTTTGTCTTTGATTTATCTTAGCATGAAGACACTATTCAGAGAGAGATTTATTAACAGGAGAATTGCATTTCCTTGCTCCTAATTAGCTCTAGGGACAAATTAAAGTTTATAACCTCCAGGAAAGTGCAGTGTATATGTAAGTCAGGATGATCCAGTGGTGCCATTACTATTTCTACATAGATCATTATTTCTTTCTAATTTAGGTTCAAATTTGGAAACATTTTGGTTAGAATTGAGTGTTACACAAATAATTTTAAAACGTTTTTATATTCTCACTACCACCGAAAAATAATTTAGTTTAATGAGGTCTTGTCCTGGTTTCAGCTAGCATAGAGGTAATTTCTTCTTAGTAGCTGTTAAAATGCTGTGGATTGGATTCAGAATGAGAATGGTGTTGATAACACACTGATGTTTTGGTTTTAGCTAAGTCACCTCTATCATAAGTCAAGGACTTTCTGCCTTTATCTCATGCTCTGCCAGTGAGGAGGTATGCAAAAAAATCCCCCAAAATCCCAAAACTAACTGTGAAGGAGCATAACCAAGACAAGTGACTGGAACTGACCAAAGGAATATTCCACACCATAGAAGTCATGCCCAGGATAAAAACTGGAGGGAGTAACCTGGAAGCACAGCTGATCTGGGTTCAGGAAGGCGGGATCTGGTATCAGTCACTGGGTGGTGAGCAATTGCTTGGTGCATGACCTTTTTGATTGTCATTATTATTTATGATATTATTATTAATAATAAAGATATTTTTATTATCATTATTATTATTTACCATTATTATTGCATTTTACTGTAAGTATCAGTTATTAAACTGTCCTTATCTCAACATAAAAGTTTACTTTGATTCTCCTCCCCATTCCACCAAGGTGAGGGAGAAGAGAGGAAGGCAATTGAATGAGTGGCTGTGTGGTGTGTCATCTCCACCTGGGCTTAAACTGTGACAGGTCTTTAGCATTAAAGTGTTTAATTTGAAGTTTGAAGAAACAGGGATTATATTTATGGTGTCCATGAGCTCCTGTAAGAGAATTTAGATCTTGATCATTTTAGTCAACGAAAAATCAGATTGAAAATTTTTACTGTGGAGTTCTGGCTTTGGTTCATTCCCAGCACAGTCTTTTGTGATTTTCAGCAATTGCATTACGGAGAGGTCTAAAGACAGATTGTTACTTCATGTGCTCAATTATATATGTTTGTAGAGAGTAAAACAATATATTTTCAGTACTGCAGGAAAACTGTTAATTCCTGTAGAAGATCCATAGGTAAACCCCAAAGTTCTTTTAAACTTCGAAGGTTTCAGCCTGTGAAGAGCTATAAAATTACTATCACTTTCTACAAAAAACCTGTTTTGGTCTCTTGAACAGACTCCCCAGGGAAGGGATAAGAGTTCAAGAAGTGTTTGGACATTGTTTCAGGCACATGGTGAGAATCTTGTGTTTGTCCCTTGCAGGATCAGGAGTTGGACTCAGTGATGCTTGCAAGTCCCTTTCAGCTCTGGATATTCCATGATTCTATGACACAATCAGGCCTTGAACATGCCCAGGAACTGGGCAAGAAGACTTCTTTGGACCATCCAGTTCCACCCTCACAGTAGCCTTCTGATCATTCCCCCACAGCCTCCTCTGGACCTACTCTAACCTGTCTGGGCTCTTATGTTGGTTGCCCCAGAGCTGGATGCAGCACAGCAGGTGGGTCTCACCAGAGCAGAGCAGAGCAGAGCAGAGCAGAGCAGAGCAGAGCAGAGCAGAGGGGCAGAATCCCCTCCCTGGCCCTGCTGCCCACAGGGCTCTGGATGCAGCCCAGCACAGGTTTGGCTGTCTGGGCTGTGAGTTCTCATTGTTGGGTCATGTCCAGCCTCTCATCCACCAACATCCCCAAGTCTTTCTCCTCAGGGCTACTCTCAATCCATTCTCCACCCTGCCTGTGCTTAGAATGGCCCCAGGTGCAAGACTTGGTGTTGAACTTCATGAAGTTTGCACGGTCTCACCTCCCAAGCCTGTCAAGAATCTTTTGGATGGCCTCCTTCCCTCCAGTGTGTCAACAGATCCGTAGAGCCTGGTGTTGTCTGCAAGTTTGCAGAGAGTGCACTCAATCCCACTCTCTGTCACCTGTGAAATAACCTAGCAATCCCAATACTGACCCCTGAGGAATGGTACTTTCATTGGCCTCCACTCAGGTATCAGGCCACTGATCACATCTCTTGAAGTGCAATCATCCACCCAGTTCCATTTCCATGGTGTTGTCCATCCGTCAAATCCATTCCCTCCAGTTTAGAGACAAGGCTATTGTGTGGGACAGTGTCAAATACACAAATCCAGATAGATTATGTCTTTTGCCTTGCCCACCAATGCCATAATCCCATCATAGAAGGCCACCAAATTTATCAGGAATGGTTCACCTTTTAGTGAAGCTATGCTGGCTGTCACCAATCACCTCCTTATATTCCATTTGCCTTAAGATCATTTTTAGGAATATCTGCTCCATGATCTTGCTTGGATCTGGGGTGACACTGACCTGTAGTTCCCTGTGTCTGTCTTTTTCCTCTTGTGAAAGGATGAACTTTCTCTGACTGTGAGCAATTTTTGTACTTTGGAGCATACTGATGTGAGCCACAGCTTCTGCGATGGATTTGAATTTAATCTGCATGTTGCATCTCTATTGTATTGCCGTGATTCATTTTAAAACATATGCTTTTGAGCATGGCTGGTGTTTGAGTATGGCCTTCACGATAGCCAGATAACAGAAACACTTCACTGCTGGGTTTTTTATGGCTTATATCTGGAAGGCAAAATGGTTAAAAACATTAGTCTCTTTGCTATTCAGAGTTTTGACTGCTTTAGCTAGGGGGGCTGGATTCATGATCCATTTACAATTTCCTGTCCAGCATCTAGTTGGTGCATTATGTTCCATGTCTCATTTCATTAACTGAGCCCTATATGATGTCAATTGAGAAAAGCAGTAGCTGTACATAATAAAATCCTTGTAAAGGTATGACAATGACAGTGTTATAGAGGTTTTTTTTCTTGGTTCCAAGGTACATTTTACCATTAAATTTCATTCCTTCTGCTCAGATGCAATGATAGAAAAAGATTCAGCTATAGCTTGGCAGGAGCTGTAAAATTTTCCTTGAAACATTACATAAGGGAACACTTGATAGATGGAAAATACTGATATTGCTTTCAGTTTACCAAATGTAGAATAGCAATCTTGGTAACCAGCCTGACAACATCATAGATACTCACTTCTTTTTGGGAAAAGAAAAAAAAATAGAAGTTATTTGTTGAAATATGTTTTTATTTAACCTTTATGTCACAGAGAAAGAATTTTTGATGAGGGTAAATTCAAGGAAGTCTTATGAGAGACATGGTTACACTTAGATTTGGGAAAGAGTTGGTGCAATTGTTAAGACTGTAGAAGCAGGAAGGCAGTGTCTGTTTTGCAAGAATTGAAGCTCATTCTGAGTTGGATTGCACTTAGACTGTATATTTACCAAAAGAAGAATTATAGCCACTGTGAAGCTTATGACCTCTTATTTCATACCCCAATTTATGTAAAAAAATATGTAAGATGGGAACTTGTTGTAGAAAGCAATTTTTCATTGACTTAGCATCTACTTTCAATAATCACAAAAGAAGATTTACACAAATCTGAAAAAGCAGAGAGAATAATTGGGACCGAATCTTCACGTCTGTGACCTCCTGTACCCAGAGCACCCCATTTCTGCACAGGGTTCTCCATTTGCTTCTACTGTATGGGTAAAATGAGAATGTAAGTAGGACTACTGGGCAGCTATGGCACTGTCTGTGGAGATGTATTTGAAAGTATCATGAGACTCTGCAACTAGACATGCATTTTCTACTAACCAAATCCAAACTTCTGTGAGATTTACTGGGGACAGAGTATAGAAATACCTGCTTAGAGCTAAAGAAAGGCCATTCTGAAAGGCCAACTTCAATTCCCTGTAGTTTTTTTCAGTCTTTTATCTTGCAAACAGGTACTTTCTAGATTCATGTGCAAAAAGTAACAATTTTGCTCCAAGTAAGGCAGGTGGGATGTGAGCATGTGCATGTGTGTGTGTGTGTGTATATTTCTCACTATAAGAAAAGAAACCAAACATTTTTTTGAGAAATTTACAGTATTTTGAAGTGCGTCACGAGGAGAAGGAGACACTCTGGAAGCAGCTGTCAGAAGAAGAGGAAAGTAAAACTGGACGGCACATGTTGCAGCATTAAATGTATACTGACCTGTATTAAACAGGATAAATGCATACAATCTTGTATTTTTATAAAATATTGTGATAAGGAAATATCTTTGTACACATCACAAAAATGCTTGCTTACTTTATTGTATCATCAGTGATAAAATCCAATGTATTCCCAAGAAGTTCACCCCACAAAAACTGGCCATGAACTCCTTTTAACATGTCACATTTTTCAGTGTTTTTCATTTGAAAAAGAAATGGGGTTTCTCTTGTCTCCAGACAGAATAGATGTGCACAATCATTCATTCTTTCTTCCTTCCACATAATTTGCTTTATTGATAGCTCAATACAGATTTACATGATTACAGGAAAACAAAACCTTTTCTCCAGTCTTCTCACTTCATGCCATGACACTTTTTAGTTTTGCTGCATATTGATCTGTCCTGATGCGCCAATATCAAGGCCCTGATTCTTTACATGGATATCAGAGTCCTTTTTTATGTCTGGACTGGAGCTCATGAGAATCACAGAAGCAGCTGATATTATTCTGTATGTTTATAAACTTTACTAAACTTTGAGGCTGCCAAAAGAAATTAGAAAGTTAAGCTATTTTCTTATTATACTAGTAGTTATCCAGAAGCAGACTATTATAGAAGGTAAACTCCTAATATCAGAAAAGATTCCACAGGTCCCCTGGTGAGATACTAAATACAGACAAGAAATGAAAAACTGTATAGTCTTGAAGATCCTGAAAACTGTGAAATTGCTATTATTATAGGGTTCATTCCTAAAGAATGTTTAAATCTAGAAGAGAATATATGTTTATATTGCAGAATATATTTTCATTATGTTTGTTAAAAGAGGTTATGCATTTCTCCCTTCCAGCTTTTCCTTGTGTATTAAGAAAGCACTCTTAACTGTATAGTATTTTGTAAAAGTAGTGGACAAATGAAGATTTAAGAACAGATAGTTGCCTTGTTGCCATGGTTACCAAGAGTAATTGACACTGATTGCTGAATACAGTAAAATAGAAACAGAATGTACCATTTTAAAGAGGGTACATATAGAAAATTTAGAAGCAAATTAACACTTGAGAAAAGAACAATAGCACAATTTATTTTCAGCTGAGTTCCCTACTCAATATATTTTTGTGCACAAAGCGTATTTTCTTTGTGGCAGGGCGATAAAAATAAAAAACCCTCCATCAATTGAAAGTGGTTTTAAATAATGTATTTTTTTCAATCCTGTAGATGGAAGTGTGTGTGTGTGTCTGTGTCTGTGTCTGTGTGAATGTGCAGACATGAATATCTGTAGTAGGGCAGCAGACAAATAGTGTCCTTTATTCCAGATACTGATAATAGCATACAATTTCATCTATACTGTGTGTGGTAAAATGCTTGGTTATTATTCTAGATTATAGACAATTTAGGAAGTCAGGTTGTCTGTTTCCAGAGTTCTGCTCCATGCCATAATTTCAGATGAAACTCTTAAATAAGGTGTGTTACTTCGTATAATAGAAACAAACAAATGGGGAGTTGTATGTCTTCACACACAATGAATCTGAGTACCATAAGAAATAGACTTATGATTTTGAGCAACTAGAACAGAGAACATATCTGAATTTTTGTAAAAACAACAGTGTGTTTAGCTCCTAGAATTTATGCATAATAATACAAGTTAAAGTTGATTGCGCTTTAAGGTTAGGACATGGGCAGGTGTGATGAACTTACAGCTCACTTATCTATGATTTTCTTCTACTAGAAAAGGTTTTGTAAGAGACAATTACACCCTAAGCCAGAATGTAGGAAACTATGAGATTGTTTTAGTACTTGTTCAGTACAGAAGGTGGGTTTCTGCAGCACTGTAATTTTTTATAAACTCTTAATTATCTTGCAACAGTTACAGGCTACATAGAAATATTAGACCCAATGGCTGTCACTAAGGAAAGTAAGGTAGATTTTAACAGTATGTGTGATGAATTTTTGACACAGAATGTAATCATTTTCAAAAATCTCAGGTCCCCTTAACGTTAATTTTTTAAATCTTGCTGGTTACTGGTCAGTTTTCAAAATCTGGTTTCCTACTTGGGTGTCTGGAATTCAGCTACATCATTAGCAGATATAAAAGCTAAATTCTCAGTGTTGAACCACAAGTATAATCTATTTTAATATTGAACTGCTCCATTTTCCTATGGTAACTCATGCATGTTGTTTAGTTGGCAACCAGTTTAATATGTTCGCTTGGCAAAATACTTGAAATGCTTACCAATACAGCTAGAAAATTTTTCTCTTCAGTAAAAATCAGCCACTCAAGGTAAAAAACAACCTGGATGCAACTTAACATTAGTTAAAGAGAAAGATTTCATCAAACCCAGGGACTTTCTCATGCAATCCTAGTGAAATTACTAGAGGAATTGAAATGATGAATTACAGTGTCAGTGAATAAGAAATAACTGACATTAAGACACCTCTATGGTAACAGTCTTGACTTAACAGTAGCAAGATTTTCAGGGGGCTGAATCAAAACTCTCTATGCCCAGATTGTTGTGATGAAAGCCTTCCCAGGCTTTGGAACTGAAATTCTTTGGATGGTCTCTTTTGGCTTTCTGTAGAGCTCTACCATTTCTTACAACTCAGCTGGATCCAACCAACATATTTCTTTATGCAACAGTATTGAGTAGGAGACAACACAGCTATGTATATTTATCCATCTTAGGCTGGGAACAAAAGAACATATTTAAAAATTAGGGAAAGGGATGGCTGGACTAGTTTTGTCGGTACACCAGCCTAATGAAGAAAAGGGTTCAGAGCAGGGAAAGTAATCACCTGAGTCTCATGAGTTACTTAGGTAAGTAAACACCAGTAGAATGCCAGTGCTTTCTGGCACTGCTCTAGGCAAGTGATATTTGAACAGTATCATTTAATAACAAAGACAAGAAGATTAGAGTGAGTCCCCTGAAAAACATGAAGGAGGGGATTCCCTAGACTTGCTTCTTGCAAGGGTAGGAACTACTTCAGCTGCTGCAGTTAAGAAACTGGAGTGATAATCCTCTACCTGAGAAGGAGACTTCTGTCTCAGTTTAACTTTGATGATTTCTTTGCCATTATTCCACTGGTCCCATCACCCAGGGACCTGGGATTTACTTTGTGTAAACTGAAGTTTACTTTTGACTATAATAATATTGGGGTAGCTATAGATATTTCATTATCCTAATGATTGGCATTAGCTTGAAGAAGTGAGGTGAGCTGGCTTGAGGTGCTAGCCACTAATGCAAACACTCAGGAGACTGTTTCTCTGCAGAGGGAAGCTGTGTGAGAAACCTTCTCCATTAACTGCCACTGCTTCTCCCTAATCCCCTCAGGGTACATCTATGCTTTCAGTCATATGTGATTGTGATGTTTGCTGTGTGTGAAAATGCACATTAGCTAGGTTCAGAGGTTGAAAACATACCCCAGAAGCAGAGTAAATAAGCTTAGCAAGGGTGTTCTCTGTGTCTGCACAGGGCTTGTAGCAGTAACCCTGTTCTGTGTACCTGATCAGGATGTTAGTAACAGCTCTTATGCACAGGCAGGGTGAATTGAACTGCTGCTGTGACAGCAGCACAGACAGATCCCTGGCTGTTAAGAGGGATTCAGGTTCTATTCTGAAACTGTGGATTTAAGTTCTGTTAAAAAAAAACAAAAACAAAAACAAAAACAAAAACAAAAACAAAACAACCATATTTTTTCCTCCTATTTTTTCCTAATAGTCTGACGTCATAAAAACCCCACATTTCTATATCATGATGCTTGATCGTAGAACTAGACAATTGCATTTTTAGTTTTAAAAAGACAGGCTAGCTCTGATTGTAGGTAAATCTGCAGGAAGCATCGTGTAGCAATTACTGTTTCACTCTAGATAACAAAGTATTATCCACAGGTTTAATTTTATTATTGCTCTTAGTTTCTTCCAAGTATGCCTAATAAGAAAGGTCAAGGTATCATCAAAACATAGACAGATTTTTGCTGAATGACATAAAACTGTCAGAGATGCTGAGCTTTGATGTTCCATTAAGTGATCGATGTGGATTACTGACTTTTGGCTAAATGTTGCTCAAGTCTATAAGGTCAATATTTGTTAGTTCATTGGTAGAATAATTAATCAATCAATACAGGATGCTTGAAGTCAGGAAAAAAATATTGCCAAGACTGTATGTCTAGCATTAGGTACTAAAATGATTTCATAATACTTTTGGAGTGTTATTAACTCCCTGTTTACAGAATTTATTCGTAACCATCATAGTTCTAGTGGAAGGAAGGAAAAAAGCTAAGCAAAGAGCACTTGTAACCTTGAGCTCCAGGAAGGAAATACCTCTAACAAGCAGAGTGCATCATCATTAGTTCGTCCCTTTCACATCATCACACTCAGCTTGGAAAATAATTGCATGCAATTTTTCTATTTTACAGTTGGGCCACATGACACAATGTTCTTTCTTTAGAGCTCCTACTCCAGTTCTCCCATTTTGTCTTTTTTGTAGTCTTTAGCACTGCCAGTAGCCTCTCACATCTCCACTGGAAGCTTTTACAGCGCTGCATGTACAGTGCCTTCCATGACAGGGCTCTGAATCACCAGGCAGAACTTTTAGAACACAGACTGCTGCAGTAATGTTAATGAATAGGGATAAAGGGCATCAATAGGCAGTGTGTGTATTTTCCAGATATAATAGCTTTAGACTTCATAGTTCTATTAGAGTTTATACTCTAAAGCACCTGACATTGCTTTCAACTTACATGTAAAAAAATGTGTATAGGCTTCTTGTCTAGAATGCTAAGATGGGCACTTCTTCACTCAGTTCATGTGTCCAGAGTGCTTTCAGGCTCTGAGAATTGAAAGAAGGAATTCTTTCTCAGAGATTTACAAAAGATGTTTTTAATGAGTATTTTGAATAATTTAAAAACAAATTCCTTCTTTATATGCCTTGGTTTTGTACATTCACAAAATAATTGCAGGTAATTGGTGGTGCACTCAATAGTGAGATCCAGATGTCTTCCTGAAAATTTAGGAAATGCCATGATGAATGTTTGCTTAAAAAATAGTTGCCATCCTTCATTAAGAAAGGGCTGTTTTACTCCTTACCAAATGTAAATATCAAACTCAAATAAATCAATATCAAAACTACTTAGCATAAGTGGGAAAGGGAGTTGCCATACAGAGTCTAGTTTTTCTAGGATCAGTCACTTAGGACTTGGAAAATGTAGAGAACAGCTTCGTGGTGTTTTCAATGGTGAGAGCATATTTTGTCAGACTTCCATGCTTACTTGCTTGCAAATTCTAGACCTTAATAAGAGCATCTCTCTGGCTTTAGTCTTTAACTAGGCCATGCTCTGACCTTATGTAACTCCCTCAGTCATTCAGCGTGGTAGAAATATTCTGCCAGGGTGATGATGAGCACTGCTATGCTGTAGTCTACTTCTTGTCATCTGACTCAGAGGGCACACTGTTCAGAGCAACTGAGGCTGTGCTGAGCAGGAGCGGTGAGAAACTGTGGTCCTTTAGACCCCACTCATTCTGACAGCAACAGTATGGACTTTTTCTTCCATTTTAGCAGTGGAAAACGGAAGCACTAAGAGCCTACATACCTGGAATTTAGAGCAGGGCAGGAGACTTCACCCAGAACTACCAAGCCATGGATTTATCTTGAATCAAGTGAACATGAGTAAGCCTCTTGGTACTTTTTAAAAATTATTAGAAGTATGATAAATTCTTATAAGAATTTTGATTCAAAGGGTATGAGAGTTATATCACACATTTTCTCACAGTTACTTTAAAACTATGTATTTGTGGGGTGTTGTTAATTGGTAACTATAGAATTTGGTTTTTTAGAGATATTTTGTTACAGGAATAATAGTTTGTGGTTTGCTATGATGGAATGCAAAAAAGACAGGCTCAGAGCTTTTCTCTCATGCTTTTAGTTAGTTTAAAGGTTGTATAAAATCAACATAAGACCACAAATTACAAGAAAATTCCCTTACATAACTTCTGTGAAAGTTTTACAGTTTGGCTATTTCACATAATTCTTGAATGATTTATTGCTTTCTGTTTGTCTGTGCAGAATTGAAGAACGTACTTCACACTTTTCAAATTTGGTAATAACATCATAGTTCCACTTGCCTTGCAGTGTCACCTACTCATTCAAATTGAGATGACTGTAGGTGTCAGGTGGTCTGAACTTTGTATAAGGGAAAAAGAGCACTTGAAGTTTCCTAGGTACCATGTTTCACTGGATTGGACTGGGTTACTGTGCCACAATTTGTTATACCATGCTGCAACTAACATGGCATGACACAAATAAGTCAATAAGGACTCAAGGTACCACAACACTTAGCTCTGGCAAATGTATACAAAACTAAAAATGAAATGGCACTGAAATTGGTGTTGTATCTCAATTACTATAGATTCCTTTTCACCAACAGTTTTCATACAATGACTCTAGAATTTTACACTGACAAAAGGCTGGCATGAATCAAACCGTGGTTTCAGGCAGAGGTTAAGCATCTCTCTGAAATGGGAAAACCTGCTCTGTTTGAGAAACAATTACTCTGAAAGTCAGAATTCTGAAAAAAATTTTCTCCCTAATAATGGACTTCAAAAACCTCTCTAAATTTATACTTTACTGTTATTATAATCCCTATTGCACTTCACCAGGTTGCAAACATCTCAGTACTGTGTGCACATACAGCAAAATATATAATGTGACTCAGTGACTAGAATATATAAGTGACTTGAAATTTCAAAGCGTCAGAAAGAAAGCTGGAAGTATTAACAACCTACTTTCACTGACAATCAATAAAAAACTTATTTTGGTTCTGATGAGGCTGTAAGTTACAGCCCAATAATCTTTTCTATCAGGAGATACTGGAAAGCTTCCCAAAGGAGGTAATGCCATTGTCTCTGTTTTATAGAACAGGACAAAAATGGATCAATTTGTTCAGAATGACCCAGGAGATGAGTGGCCAAGTCCAGACCATGGGTAATGCCATCATAGAGCTGAATAAATACTACTTTGTCTGCTCCATGGGGTGCACTCTCTATGGTTTCTGATGAAGACACTTTCCTAGGAATTACAACATAGAAGACATGTACTCAAATGTCACATGTTAAAGCTGGCTGCCTGTAATATTCTTCTTCTTAATTTTTTTTCAAGGAAGGATCCCCAAAACAATTATGATATTGCTAAAATGTTATATGCTTCTAAGAATGTTAACTATTAGAAATAATCTATTTTTTGAAGAATTTTGTGCAGATGAAATTCTTGACATTAGTAATTTGCCCATTTTTTCCTTTTGAAAGCATTTACTTGAGGCAAACTCTATTTTCTTTCTGAGAATATAATTCTAAACCCATTTTTTTTTTTTTTTAAAAGACAATGGGTCAGAAATACAGGTCAAAAAAAGCCTTCAAGAAATGATTAATCTTCTCTACTTATCCATCTTATTTTGTGTTTGGTTAAAGAATGCATATATGATTTACCGCTATTTAAAAGTGAGTTTTGTCTTGAAGCCTGTGAGAGGGAGTAGCACTCAATACAAAACTACAAAATCAACAATTGTTAGGAAGAGTTCATACAAACAGCATTAGCAGATGTCTCAGAGATTTTATCCAGTAACCTGTCTGGATGCTATGGTATATGGTTTATATGCAGGCGCATCTTCATACGGAGATTGATAGTTATGTTTCCAAGTGGGATGACCAGCAGCTAATTTTTAAGACAGGTTGCCAATATAGAAGGACAGGAGTAACAAAGGATCCTGTGGGTATGACTTTGTCCTGGATTACTGAACCTATAGTCCTGTGAAGTTTCCTTTGCAGAGGGCAACTGGACAAAACTAGACATTTGGAACTTAAGTACATATATATATGTTATTCCTCAGTATACTGGCATATAGTTTCACATATTTTTAATGGGCAAATACAGAAAGGAAATCTGATGGCACACGCATTTGCTAGTATCCATTATATCCAATTAGGAAATGCTGCAATGGTAGAAAGGATAGGCAGCCTCTATATTATGAATTCTGGTGGGAGGCACTAAACATGAAAGAGTTGTTCTTTGACTGCCTGAGGGCTGTCTTAAGTGCTAGGCTTTTGATCTTAGTGACAGTTTTAAAACCCTTAAGCAAACCAGAACTAGGAATAAAAAAGCTGACAGCTGTGGTTCACCTCTCTGTGTCTCTCTTTGCCTTCCTATTATCCTAAACCCTTGAAGATCTCTGGAGAGGGACACAGCTCATACTGCACATATGATGAAACAGCACTCATCATATGTCCCCTGGAAGAGCACTATATATGTCCTTTTTACTTCTCTCAGGTTATTGAGACTACTAAAAGGTATGACCCTAAAGAAATGAACACATTACTGAAAGAGCTAAGGTTTTGCAAGTTTTTATTGTATATGATATCCTTATGCCTTCATGAATATCGGTATCTTGTTGCTACAGTATAGTATTCAGGCAGCTTGCAATTTATGGTATAAGTAAATTAAACTATGAAGCCAATTAACTACTTTGTGGGGGAAAAAAAAGAGCTTTTGATAGGAACAAGGAAGGCTTACAGGCTACATAAATAAAAATACAGTTTTATGATACAATAGTTATTATATGTTTAGAAAGTTTCAGTTATGGTTGATGAATGAAAGAAAGCAGATAAAATCTGAACATGTCAGGTTAATAGTAAGTCTATTCTGGCTATACATGCTGTTGCTTTAATTATGACATTCATCATCACTCTAGGAAAAAGCCCAAATCGCTAAGTGTACATATACATACACTCAGATTTTATGTGCAAACACAAATGTAGGCTTTTTACCAATGCAGCCATATAACTGTGAATTTTGCAGTTATAGTTGGAAAGATATGTTCAAAAGAGGGTTATAACAGCCACTACAACACAAGCTATTAAGATCTTTTATGGAAACTCTAATGCCACCTATACAAATTCTTTATCACAATCAGTTCTGCTGAATAGCTACATGGGGAATTGTAAAGACAGTAGATGAGCCATTCCACTGATGGCCTTGGAGGACATTGTAATGATCTATTGTCTGAGATTGTCAGTGCTGTAGCTTCTATGCTCTCTTCTCCATATACCATTTTCTAAATTCATCATAGTTTATTGATGACAGTGACTGATTGTATATTTGGAAGTGCAACTGACAGAAATTATGCTCTAGTTATGGCCGAGAAAGTTTTCAAATTCCTGACTGCAGGTGAAATGGAAGTAAAAACTAAATAAAAATAATTTTCTATGATAGCAGAGGATATATCTTCACTAGATTTCTAATATTGATGTCTGACAAACTAACAAATCACTGCAGACTCCATTTAAAACCAGTTAGATTTCTCTAACTGTAGGGAAATTTTCTCTCGCCTTCAAGAATTAGAACAGAATCTTAGACTGAAAGGTGTTTGTGGTAGATGAAATTTTTTTGGGTTTTTTTTTTTTGTTTTTTTTTTTTTTTTTTTTTTTTAACTTGGTAGGCTTACACTAACATTATTCACCTAGTTCCTGTACTATTAATGGACTCACATAGTTTGTCAGAATTGCTTCTACTATAGTACACATGCACACATAGGATGCATAATATACTAGCAAATAAGTTTATAATAATAAGCACTGTTAATGGTGATATAACAGGCAATAAAAATATTTTTCAGGTTTTCCAAAACAAAAAAGTCTGTGGCAAAAAAACAAAATATGGAAGAGACAAAATGATTCAAAATTTTTAAGGTGGACAGAAAAAAACACTGTTATTCCTACTAAGTCCAGAATTAACATGGAAAATGACAGGATAATTGTAAGGGTTGTTTTGGTTCCTGGGTCCCTCTGAGCAATCAGAAAAATATTTATACTGCAAAAAACCATGAAATGTATCATTGTAATTTTGTGTCTTAAAGCCAAAATATTTCTAAGGTTGAAAGCTTAATAAACTGGTTAGTAATGGAGAAGAAATATTTCAGCACTGTATATAATCCAAGAAAGCTTTAGAGTTCTATGTATCTTTTTAACTTGCTCCCTAGAAAGTAAGCCTTGTTTAGAAAAGGTACAGTATAAGAGCTTTACTTAATGTTTCACTGAATAGAGGCTGTAGAACCATAGCATTGAATGTGCCAAAATTGTCAATATATAATTAACTCTTAAAAGATTGCAAGTCCCTTGCAATCCTGTTCTGCATATTTGATGATGTTGATAAATCATTACCAAGATAAAAGTTACTTCAGTAGTCTCAGTGACAGAAATCACACCAAGCAATGTAATTAAGTCTAGACTCACACAGCTTACTAACTGTATTCTCTGACTCAGAACCAGCCAGTTCACAAATGTCTTACAAATGTTACACCCCTAGCAGAATTAGAATTTGGAGCTTGATAGAGCCTGGTCTAGACATCAGACAGACATTGCATGAAAGTCCGAGAGCTACTACCTAAACACAAAAAATAGTGGTCTCAGGATCTTGCTCTAAGGTTGAGATTTGTCATATAAGGTAGAGAATTGTTTTAGTGAATTCTATTATAGAGTGCTTTTGTAAAGATTTTGATAATGAAAGAAATTGTCTTATTATGTTTTTACAACATAGCATGTGAATTAAAGCATAACAATTAAACAATTATCAACTATAAAAATGGTATAGGATAGTATTTTTTAAGAATAAGAAGGATTCATTTAATTTGATTGAGGTTTTACATTCCAGAAATTTAAATGACAGCAAAAATATTTTCTGTCATACACAGAAAAGACAAAAAGACAAAAAAAAATAGGCCAGGAAAAAATATTGATAGAGATTAACCTGTGTGTACAGTGATTGTAGTGTAAATGGACTTTCCTGCATGCATACAATGATATTATCTTTAGCAACCTATGTTGCTTAGTAGAAGCTCCTTAATTTACTACCATAACTGCTTCAAAGCACTCCTCATTGCTTTCTTTTCAAACAGCCATTTTTTTTCTGGTACAGTTCTGATGACCTTGATGGGTTTTATATCCTGTTTCTATTGTCCTAATGCCCCACTTACAGTCTCTGATAAGTTGCTGATAATTTTCTAGCTGTGTTTGTAGGTAATGACAATTTTGATAATGTGCTTAGCTTTCTGTAGTATTTCAGATTAAAATTTTATGTGGCATCTCATTTGATTCTTAGTTTATTAGTTCTAATATTTAGTGAAATGTCAGGTCAAAGTGAAGGCAGAATCACTAAAGAATAAATAATGAATAAAGAGTTATTAAGCAAAAAGGAACATTACTACTCTTCATGAATTATTTTTTCTGTTACAACAGAAAGACCAACTCTATTATTTTTTCAAGGACACTTCACACACTTCACATATTTGCATAAAACCATTTTATTAAAATTAATAGAAAAAAAAGAGAATTATCCATTAAAATAAATGCTGAGTTACTCAGTTATTAAAGAATGTGTTCAGTGTATCCAAATGACCTATGCACCTGAAAAATCCATCTCAATAATCTTTTTTATGTTTTGGTGTAATTTTAAGTACCTAACCCAACAATGAATTTTTAATTCAGTAAGCCAAGAAGTTGACTAAAAATCCATTGATGTGAGGAACGTGGCAAAGAGAAACGTCTGATAAAAACAAAACCACATTGAATCATCTGCTCAATCTTCACTTACATGTTCCAAAAGAGGGCAGCAAATGTCTGCCTATCTGGTGCTTTTCAGTTGTGGTCAGCACTGGTCACTGATGGCAGGCTGGTGCAGACCTTTCCTATATTCACATCTTAAAGCACTTGTTATGAGCAGGAGGGATTTTTCGGGGAAGGAATGTAAGCCTGATTGGCTCATCTGTGCAATCTTTCAAAACGTTAACAGGAGGAAGTCACTGCATGTTAGAGGTTTCCTTTATCACATTCCAGGTGTGGTAAAATACAATTCAGAGCAGATACAAACAAAATAATCTGTGCAGTTCAGAAAAAACTCTCATCGTTTCTTTTGCACCAATATTGAATTTTTCCTTTGTTCTCTCATCTAATGGTGAAAACATTGTATAAACATAAATAGCCAGCCCTCCCCAACCCAAAGATACATGCAAAAAACAAACAAAAATATCCTTTGAAATATGGAATTGGATTTACAGTACAGTAAAAGGCTTGTAGAATCAATGTGCATTTTTAGAAAGGCTGACTAGAAAAACCAGGGAGAAAATTAAGACTTTCTTATTATTATTTAATACTTTTGGTCCAAAATGCTTCTTCTCCAAAAAAATCTGAAAATCAGGGGAGATGTAAATGACTTACTGCATATTTTAATGCTTACATTGCTATTCAATCTAGAGATGGCTTACTAACTCTCATCATTGTGAATGTGTATTGTTACATTCACAATTGCACACACTTATGCATGCTTTTGTGAATTTCCTTTCAACTACTACATTTTCCACTTGTTTACACGGATGTTCATTACCAAAGTAGCTAGTCTTTAAACACAGAATAATAAAAAGGACAAAAAAAAATACTACCTCATAGGAGTATAGAAGTAACTAAAATAAGTTTCTTTTTAATAAGGAGAATAAAATTGGATTTGTTAACATTTTTAGAATATCTCTGACTTTTTTCTGAATCTAGAGTGACTTTTAAAAAAATTAGAATCTTGATTATAATGACACAATATGCTGGCTTTTGAAGAATTGGAATATATTTCATAGAAAAGAGTGTAGGAAGGGGTAGCAAGGATAGACTACATCTATAAGCTAATGTCAAAAGACACATGGTGCATTAAGAATAAAATACCTTGAAATATGTTGGTAAATTCTTGTAGTGTTATAGTATTTGAATTCTATGCTTTTGTTCAGTATGTGAGAAGGCTTTCATCCTGTCCATTTGTAGTCAGTTTTCCAGTGTGTTAACATTATTTGTCTCTCCTTTAAAAGCATTTGGATTTTCTGTCTCTTAATTCACTTACTACTAGTTGCTGAAGGTTATGATTAAGGCTCCATATACCTTTCAGACATTCTGAGAGCAGGGCTAAATTCCGACTTAAATCAGGTTTCCTGGGACTTTGTCCATCTGAGGTTTCAAACCCTGCAGGAATAATGGAGATTTAAGAGCCTTTCTGAATAAGTAACCTATTCCAGTGTTTAAACACTTTTTATGGGGAAGGACTGTCTGTACGTCCAGCTGGAATTTCCCTTGTTTGACTTCATATTTGTTGAACATTTATATTCCACTCTGCACTGCCTAGAAGAGCGATCTGTGTCTTCTCAATAACTCCTTTTCATAATACATACATCTACAGGAAGGCTTGACTAGGAAAACAAAAGATGAACTATTTTTTAAGACATTATCCACTGGGTGCCACTCTATATAGTTACTACCAAGCCAGCTAGGCAGGCAGCAGACTGCGCAGATGTAGGAAGGTACTCTCCCTCAGGGCCAGGACATTGCATTTGCCTTTGTTAAGCTTCATGTGGTTATTGTCTGCCCATTCCATCATTTGAGCGTAATGACCTTCAAATATGCACAGAGGAAGGAGAAATGTACTGTCCATAACTATGATGGACAGGAAAAGAGGTCGTGGCCTAAATTGTAGCAAGAGAGTCCTAGGGTGCTGTACAGTCCTAGTATGCTATACAGACAAGACAAGTGGTAAAGAGGGTGAAACACCAAAACTAGTCACTTAGAAGACCAGGGGCTCTGTAAAGGGAAACAGAACCCCTCCAGTAAAACAGTTTTTAAAATGGGCCTTAAATTTTAGCCTTCAGGTTGATTCCCTAAATGATGGAAAACTTCAGATTTCCTTATGCCACACATTTCCATAAGGAAATGTTTCTTTCTTATAAATATAACTATAAAAAGAAACTCCTGTATTTAATTTATTCATACCTTTATTTCATTTATTCACAGAAGAAAAAAATCCATTTTCTAATACTAGACTAAAATTGTCTATACCACCTAATTTAGAAGGAAATGGAAGTTAGTCCGCTTGGATAGAATGGGAAGTTGTCTTGCTTTCCTTCTTAATCTTTTTTTCATTTATGGAACAATTGCTCATTTCATTCAGCATTTTTTAATTCTCACTCAGTAACTAAATAAATGTAAACAATTACAATGCTTATGTTGCTACTGCAACTAATTGTAATATTAAATTCCCCCTGTGAATGGAATTTTAATGTTCTTGGTGGCATTTTGTCAGCAATTTTCCTGCTGTTTAAAAGATCAGTGTCTAATGGGATTAAGGTGGATAATCAAATCTGAAACTGGAATTAGGCTATGAGGTTTGAATGCCTGGGGAATACCTCCTTACTAAATATGAATGAAAGATGTTCAGTGCACACAGTGGACAAAAGTAAATGGAAGGCCATATTTTCAAACTGTGATGTTACCTCAAATATCTTGACAAGAAACTTGGATTCCTTTCCTGACAGTCAGATCATTAGACAATATATCATCCAATATTTGGGACTGAAATAACATTTCAAAAGATTTTATAGTATATTACATTTATTGGGGTACGTTCCAACATGATTTCAGCTACAACTTTTGAAGCAGCATTGAACCTATTGCTGCTGTTTTAAAAAAATAATAAGCATTATTTATGGAAGTACAATATTGTTGGGAATGATTTTAATTCTGATATCTGAAACTCAGTTCTGGGCTCTGTGCAGGTTTGTGCAAGTGAGAGAGTTGGGACAAAAGCATATGTCTGGTGGTAGGTGTTATCACTTCCTCCATATGATTAACATGTGGGAGCTGTGAAACTCACTTTTTAAAACTGAAAAAAAGAAGTGATAAAAACTGATTTCCATATGGGAGTATTGTCTTATGCAAGTTGAAATAATAAAAGGAAAAAAAATTACACACCTGCAAACCCCTGTCAATTGCTATCAGATCTGTTTGAGTACAGTTTGTAAGCTGGAACACAGTGATAGACAGAAGTCAACCTGTAGAAGAGTGTAGGCATCAAGAAATTGTCTTCTGTGTTTGGTTTAGTATGACGTGTGGGTATAAATTCTGTAAGGTGTCTTCTCCCTCAGCTTCCCTTGCTTTGGTGTTTTATCTAAGGAAAATATTATTTTCCATCAGAAATGAAACGATAATAGTGTTTATTTAGATGATTGTTATCATAGCAGCTGACACAGGTATGGAATGGAAGACCATAAGACACATCTGGGGAAAAAACTTGAGCTGAATGTTTGTATGCTCTAGCTGAGATCAGCAGATGACACTTGTCCTTTGTAGTTTCTGTGGAGAAAAACATATATAAGACGTTCATTATTGCTCAAATGCATTGTTCCAGAATATTTTCTAAATTATTCACTGCAATATTCTTATTTCTAAGCTAAGAATTGTCCTGCAGTAGTATAGAGGCCATCTTCCCAAACCCTGTAAATTTTATATACTAATACCTGAAACTATACTGGCATGTAGCAGCATATATCCTGGCAGTAATACATCTGTAAATAACTGTGAAAATCGATTTAATGGGCATTAAACTCTGATTATATTCTGAATTTTTAATATATTTTGTCCAATTGTTTCATAACTGGTTAAATTCCATTCCTGAACAGGGCAATTTAATGAATTTCGATGTATTTAGTCTTAACTGTTTTAATACAACTATTTTAACTTAAATAATAGGCTGATTGTTCTATCATAACTCTTTAATACTTATATGACTCCTTTATAACATTAACTTTAGGCTTGTTATTGGTTTCTGTAAGACAGAAGAGTGTTAGAGCTTTTTTTTTTTTTTTTAAATGGGCCTTAAGAATTTGCCCTCAAATTGATTCCCCAAATGATGGAAAACTTCAGATTTCCTTATACCACACATTTTCACAAGGAAATGTTTCTTTCTTATAAATATAACTGTAATATGTTACTCTATTAAATTAGTTTCTAAATTTTCTCTGAAGACACTTAAAAAAATTGAAATTAGTGGGAATATTCCAGGTACCTCTATGGTAGCTGAGTAATATTTTTAGCATTAACTGCTTTAGTCTACTCTTGTTTCAGAATGTTTCTTTGTGGAGCTGTCCCACTTTTGTTTTCAGGACTGAAAAATTATATTTACCAATGGGGAATGGACTCTTCCTTTCTTCCTTTCTTTGTTTCTTCCTTTCTTCCTTTTTATCTTCCTTTCCTCTCTCCCCTCCTTCCTCCCTTTCCTTCTCCCTGGTTGCCTGTCTGCCTGCCTTCTTTACTTTCCAAACCAAACCAAACCAAACCAAACCAAACCAAACCAAACCAAACCAAACCAAACCAAACCAAACCAAACCAAACCAAACCAAACCAAACCAAACCAAACCAAAGCAATTAAATCTTCATTTTAAAAATATCTTAAATGCTTTAATTTGAAAATATCTACTACAATGCTGACAACAGCATTTCTTCCTATATTTCTCACTTTAAGGATTGAAATTTTGATTTTATGGAAGGTCTGATTAATTGTGGGATTTTAAGATTTTATACTGAACTGATTTACAGGCATATCACCATAAGAATTAATATTTACAGATGTAATTCAGACATAATTTCTGACACTGAAACCTAAATCACGAATGAATTAGAGAAAAAAAAAAAACAACTTGTTTTGGGCTTTGAACTGTTAATCACTTTGATGTGGGCCTGATTTTTCCCCTAGCAAATGAGGAGAAACTACATTAATATCCTCAGATTGTCCTGTGTGCTCTTAAGATATGTCATAAAATATAGTTTCCACAAGAGTAATTTACTGAGGCAATATAAAGGGAAAACCAAATCAATAACAGAAATGGCAGATGTCAGCATTTAAAATTATGAGGATACACATACATATGTGATTTAAGATGGATTAAGTTTCATTAAGACGGGCTAAGTTTTAAAGGAAAAAAAGGCTGAGTAGAAAAGTTATTGCTGTCAATTTAGAAATCACAATCCATATGCTACAGGTTTCAGATAAGGACTACTGCTCTCTGTCTGGTACAAAAGGTTTTGCTTAATGACTTCCCTTGAGCTATATTAATGTATATTGTTTGAAAATATGACCCACTGACTCCAGGCTTCAATGCCTCGACACTGCAAACCATGTGCAGTAGAACCGTGAATGAATAAAAATGAACCATCCCATTTTCATGTGGTCACAATCATACAAAATAAAAACTGATCCATGAAATAGGGGTGGAAACACTTGGCAGCATTGAAGTGTCAGCAGCAGAAAAGGTCTTACATTTGAACAGTGTCCTTTTCACAGCATATTATGCTCTGTGTAATATATTTTTTTTCTGGATACATTTGCCAAGCACAGGGAAGACAATGGATACAGAAAGACAAATTTTATATCCTATATTATTCAGCATATTCTCATACACACACAGCTAAGGCATTGAAAATACAGACTAAAATGGTCTTGCAGGAGCCAGAAACCCAGGGCCTGAATGTCTTTTTAGTAGTGTGGCCTTGAAGCTCAGACAGACATAGCTAAATCTGTCAGCAGAAGCTGAGGTCTCAATCTCAGAATTATCAGGTCAATTCTCCCACACACCGGATGTTCATTAGCTTTCTGGTGGTTATTCCAGTATCACATGTGTATGTTAGTAATTTAAAGCACTGCGTGCTTTGTCTTGCCTTTTCCAACACAGAATATTATATGCAGTACTTGGACACCTGTTGGGATAGGGTATAACCGTGCTCCAGCCATGGTCTCTGTGGGCATTCCCCCGCTGATGTACACAAGAAAATTGATGATAAGTGCATTAATGCACATTTTGCTGCTGATGTTACTGATTGAACAACCTCTTTCTGTTGTTCATCTCCACCATTTTCCTAGCCATTTTGCTGGCCTTCTTCCCCATTCCTGTTTTGCATATCAGTTGAGCCATCTCTGATTGCCGATTAACTCTGTTGAGTATCCTGAAACATAAGCAATTTTCTCAACTTTGAATGTCATATGTTCAGATTGCAAGTTATGATGATAATAGTACATTTAGTTCTAAAGTGTTTTGCACCCACTTTCATTGCTTATTCAAGTCCTACAAATAAGAAAATTTGAAATGCAGCTCTTTTCTACTGCTATTGATTGACTGAGCCCCCTGAGGCATAACTGTCCAAAGGGCTTAATGTGATGACAAATTGTCCAGCATTAAGTTTGTGGGAGATATGCCATGAACATCAGCACTGGATTCATAATTAAGAAATGCAGATGTGATAACATTTACTAGCTGTGCAAAGAAACAATACAATTTATTGAAACAGTGAAGGTTAATAAGGTATTGTAAGTACCTCTCCTCTCCATTTCATTTCTTCCCTCTTAATGCAGATTGCAAGCTTTCACCTATCCATCAGAACAACAACAAGTCCAACACACGCTCTGCTTACTTTTTAGGAACTTAGTTCCTAACTGGGCCCATTTCATGATCTTTGTTCCTTTTTTGCTTGGTGACAGTAAAATCTGCTGCTTTCATCCACAAAGTGGGAAGTCTCACCAGCTGGGTGTGGTCCTTTCCTTGCTTTCTTGAAACAATCCTCATCCCCAACAATAAGAATGCAAGCACAATTGAAGGGCCATTGATACTTTTTATTCCTTTACAGAACACGTCAAGAAGAGTTGGACAGGTGCCACAGTAAGACAGTGCCGCAGTCTCCAGAGTTACACCCCAAACTACTTCACTGTTGACCAGGCATAGAAACATAACCCTCATAATACTAATAAGAAATACCATTATTAAGGCAGTTGATCTATCTATCTATCTATCTATCTATCTATCTATCTATCTATCTATCTATCTATCTATCCATCCATCCATCCATCCATCCATCCATCCATCCATCCATCCATCCATCCATCCATCCATCCATCCATCCATCCATCCATCCATCTATCTATCTATCTATCTATCTATCTATCTATCTATCTATCTATCTATCTATCTATCTATCTATCTATCTATCTATCCATCTATCTAGAGTTGTGATGACTGAAAAAGCATCCCACTGCTGAAAGTGAATATTAATTGTCAGTATGACCTGAATTTATAACAACACTGGCCAAATGGAAATACTCAAGGAAAAAAGGAATCAGAATCACTGCACTCAGATCTGTAGCACTGCATTCCCTGTGGCAACATAATTACTTTGAACAATAGATTTTGCTGAAAGTTATGTTTCTTTTTTACTTGATTATAAAAATCAGTTTTAAAGTACAGTTCTGTAAAGTGCTTAGAGGATACCATCCAGAGGGACTCAGACAAGCTCAGAGAGGGGGCCCATGGAAATCTCTTATAGTTTAGCAAGACCAAGTATAAAGTGCTGCAGCTGGCTTGGGGCAATCCCTGGTATTAACACAGGCTGGAGGATTAACAGGTCGAGAGCAGCCCTGCCCAGAAGGACTTGGGGATGCTCGTGGATGAGAAGCTGGATGTGAGTGACCCAGCCATGGAACTCACAGCCCAGAGAGCCAAACCTGTCCTGGGCTGCATCCAGAGCCCTGTGGGCAGCAGGGCCAGGGAGAGGATTCTGCCCCTCTGCTCTGCTCTGCTCTGCTCTGCTCTGCTCTGCTCTGCTCTGGTAAGACCCACCTGGAGCACTGCATCCAGCTCTGGGATCCCCAGCACAGGAAGGATATGAACCTGTTGGAGTTCAGAGGAGGCCACAAGGATGATCAGAGGGATGGAACAATTCTATTAGGAAAGGCTGAGAGAGTTGGTAGTGTTCAGCCTGAAAAGGAGAAGGTTTTGGGGTCATCTAATTGTCGCCTTCCAGTACATGAAGGGACCCTACAAGAAAGATGTAGAGAGACTATTTACAGGTGCAGGTAGTGAAAATACATGGCAGCATGCACTGGCACAGGTTGCCCAAAGAAGTTGTTGACGCCCTATTCCCGGAAGTGTTCAAGGCTGGTTTGGATGGAGCTCTGAGCCACCTGGTCTAGTGGAAGGTGTCTCTGCTGATGGCAGAGGGGTGGAACCAGGTGATCTTTAAGGTCGTTTCCAACTTGGCCAATCGATGATACTGTGATGTTACGCTATGTAGTGATTGCCCTGTAACTACTGTGCAAACAAGTCACTTACAACATTAACTGTCTTTACCACTCCACAGCTATATTATTTTAAATCAGAGTGAAACAAGGCACCAGGAAAACTTTAGATTTTAATACCAGGAATGTAAACTTCATGAGGATCTTTAGATTGAGAAACTTACTATGTGATATTTTAAGGTGCAAATCCTTTAGATTTCTCCTAGTCTCCTGCTCCATCTGAGAATAAGGGATAGAACTTGAAATATAATGTTTTTGAGAATTATATTTTATAATATAATCTTCTAGCTAACAAAATGCCACTTTTGTAAGAAAGATCTACATTTACAGAAGATGTATATTCTGAGGAGATCCAAGGCCACGTAAATTTGACTTAACTTCCTGTCTAGTTTTGTTTTTTCAAAATTTTATTTAATTTCTCATAGATTCCACTAGGTGATAGATAAATTCTGCAGGATAGTATTTTTTCCTTTGGAGAAAAGGAGTTAAAGAAATAGTTAAAAAATTAATCATGCCATCTATTTTTAATTCAATATAAGTTCTCTGAAAGCATTTCTGAAAGGTAAGTGTTTGGGACCTTCTTTGACCTCTAATAATATTTTTTAATCTTCAATAAGCATTCATTTTGCACAAGAGTAAAGTACAGCGTTCTGCTGTACTAAAACTACCAATCTGGAAAAAAAAAAAAATCATAATTGTTGAAAATCCTTATGAATCCTCAGGAAAATACACTCAGTGGGCCAAATGCTATTTTCACTTACACCTCTATGTACACAGAACAGCTTCACTGAAAACTGCTTGATTCCTTATACCACAGTGCAAGGAAAAGGCTTACTTTGGGAAAAGGTTCTGCATCCAGTTAAAAGTATTAAATAGTAACATTTGCAGCTCAGTATTTATATTAACAAAACAAGGGCATGGATTATGAGAACAAATTCCTTTTACTTTTATGAACTAATATCAATAAGTGCAGCACTGCAGGAATTGATTCCTCCCACAATTGACTGCAATTTCAGTCTGTGCCATGGCCTGTTTCACCTTTGTTGCACAATATAAACTGACCCCAGCTGCATTTCTTCATCGCTATTGGATTTGCTGTCTCCATTCTTTTTGTCAGGGTTTCTTGTGAGTCCATTTGGTCTTGAAGAAAGGCTTTTTCTTTCTCCCTGTATTGTTTAGTGATGGAAGTGCTGTCTAAAATTTATTCTTTCTCACCTACCTGTGTTTTTGTTAAAATTTTCCTCCCTCCTTTGTACCCTTTCCTCTCCAATGCTCTGCCTGACAGTTTCTGGTCTCCTATCTCTGTTATGCTGGACCTCCTGGTAGGTGTGAGCACTCCACCTTCGAGGGCTGGTAGAGTCAACTTTCAGAGGCTCAAAAATCATATTCGTGTTTTGCTGCCACTTCTCCATTCAACAGGGCTGGAAAATGCTTCTGTACTTTTCAAATGTGTATCAACCATGATCCAGATTTTTAACCAGGTCTTACCTGACAGTTTTACAATAAACCCTCCTGTGAAATTTATGCAGATAACAACTATTAGGAAAAGCAAAAGGAAGTTTTTCAAAGGAGTATATCACGATTCAAACTCTTAAAAATTGTATCCATTCATTCTTGGGGAAGTATTAGAGTTTTTTAATGCGTAACACAGGACATATTACCAAATCATTATCTTGAAACTAATCCTAAAATAATGCATAATACTTGAGAGTTGACCAATCTTGTATTTTGCGAAGTTTTGGTATTTCTGTAAAGAATTGCTAAAACTGAATATGAAATAATATTTGAAAGTAAGTTTATTAGGAAATTGTGAGAACAGTGAATTTAAATTGTAGTTAACAAAAAGGAGATTAAATTTCCCATAGCATCTGCACAGCAAAGGCTTGTATGTGACTACTTCCAGTTCCTCTGGAGGGTAATGATTCCTTTTTTTTCCTGCTTGTTCCTACTTCCATTCTTTTATGTACTTTACCGTGTAATATGACAAACGTATTGGGTTTGCAGGAAGGAAACCCTCTGAAGATCTGAACATGTAATAGGTTCATCACACTATCTAACAAATATCATTTCAGTTTACGGACTAACATTGTGCTCATGACCTTACACAGGGTTTCTGAACTAGCAGTTTGATGTCCACCACTCCTGACACACGGTGCACAGCAATAATATTGCCCTTCCAAAAAGTCTAAACTCAGCTTAGGTTTGATCTTTCTTCAGACACCATCTGCCATAGCAGTAATCTGTGAAGATTTAAATTTTCTTTTTTAATGTCAGCTTCACAGTTACTGTTTATACTAGTCGATATTCTTCATTTTCATATTAACATAAATAATGAAATTCAAGTCTTTATTTATCAGTTACACAGATATAGCACGAAGAAACCTTGCATTCATTGGGCTGCCTTAAGCAAGCAGAACACAGTCATTTCTTAAAAATGTTTAATCTATTTCTTTTTTTCTAGTGGAAGCTCTGAAAGGACTGCCTGAGATATATAAGGTTGCAACAGGTCGCATTGGGGAAGACTAGGGTCTTCTGTCCTTTATTTACCCTTTTCCCTGTACTGACTTAAGGACCAAAATATTTTGATTCTTTTGAATGTCAAAGACATATCATGTAAGTGTGCTAAAATTTGTTTTTTTAAATCTAGTATGTTTTCACAATTTTTTACACCCTTACTTTTCCATTCAGCATACTTAACTGTATATATTGCGCTGTAGTGTGAGCCCTCATCCAAGCCAATGAAATCCAATTGCAAAAACAGCTACTTTAGTGAAAAAAACCCCAGCCAACCAACTAACCAAAACTGGAAGAAAATTTATTTCTGTCTTCCTGAGATGGACTTTTGATGAAGCACTATTTAGTCTGGGTTGTTAAAGGGACTATCCCAAACTACAAATGACCTTAGCTACTCTTTCTGTTGCAGATTTTAAGGCAAACTACTACTATTTTGTGCTTTACTAATAGATGTTCGTATCACATATTGTTCAGTTACACTTCAGAGTTTTTATGTTAATACATGCTTATTAAAAGAAAGCAAAAGCATCATGTCACTACTGGAGTATATTTACAGCAAAGTTTTACTGAATCCATTTCTAATTTTTTGATGCAGCTGTCCACAACATAGCCTAGTAGCTTGATCAAGATGTGAAAAGAAAAATAGGTAGGTAGGTATGAATTCTTCTGCTTCAGATCTTTCCATGGGTTTGTGTGATTCACAGCTTAAAGCCCCTGCTGAAGAGCTGGCTACTGCAGGTGGATGATCCCTTTTTTTTTTTTTTTTTTTTTCCCTAATGAGAGAGTAATGCCATAGGCTTAAAAAAGGCCACTGGAAATGTTTCAGAATTCAGGAGGAATAGGGAGTACTTAGCTCCTCTAGACAGCAGGCCTGTTATAAGTCAAATGTTGGGTAACTAAAAGTTACAGTACCAAACACAATAATTGCTCTTGAAAAGTTAACCTCTCTTGCCTGCATGCATCAATAAATGGTTACTATTTTTAGTAGTAATAAACTGTGGGTGCTCTGACACCTTCGTCAAGTTAATGAAGAATGTTTTGATCATATGAATAGAGTAATAGAAGATATGAAAATAATTATTATCAACATTTTAGCTCTTATGACTATTTTTTTTATTCTAATAGTCTGTATTTTGTTTTCTCTGATGTCTTTCAGAATTAGCTTATTTAAAAGGTCTTTTTCTTTCATCCCTTTATCTTTATTCTTAGACGGTTGGAGTTTATAACATCAATTTAGTCTCTCTCTCATGTTTTTCTCCTCTTATTTTAGTAGTAACAAATTTTCTTCAGGAACGAAGCTTTAATGTCTTTTAACGATGTGTCATTTACAGAGGAGTGCTTCGGTTGTAACATGTCCACTTCTGGTTTAATTAGACTGCTGCTCTTCTAGGTTCCTTTCATCTTTCAAAATATATCCTGCCATTCTCTATGTTCCCCTTGCACTTCTTCTATCTTTTTTCTAATTATCATGAGAGTTGAAGAGCTTGCTCACTTTTAATGTTCTTTGGCTTCACAGAGCCTGTATCCTAGCTTGCAGATAACAGGTGCTGGCAACAAACAAACCTGCTCAGCAAACTCAGATATTTGTTTATCCACAGCAAATAAAAAAATTAAAAAAAAAAAAAAAAAAAAGAGAGAGAGAAAAGAAACATGCATCAGAAAAAAAGAGTTTCTTCACAATATCACAGAGAGAGAGAGAGATACTGAACTAATAAAATTATTTATTTTGTAGTCCACTTGTATCTACACTAACATAAACTTTATCATGTTTTTTAACCCTGGAGAGTAGCCATATGATATAACACTAATGAGTTTCTCCACATTTTTGAATGCTTTGAACACAGCTAATCTCCCAAGTGTCTGTTTATCATGATCTTCATTTTCTGAAGAATATCCAGAGTCACACTTTACCCTCTCTTTCATGGTTAAGATGAAGCATCTGCTGCCTGGTTTCTTCATTATCATTATAAAGAGTGAGAGTTTAAAAGCTAGAAGGATGGTGAAAGAGTGTAGCACGCACTTGAGATGTAAATGTCCTGGAAAACTGGCAACCTGTGTGTGTGCAGTTTTTAGTGGGCTATCTTCTCTTCCTCTGCCTTTTTTCATCTTTCACAGAGCTAGCATTGACAGTGGTACGGTACAACTGATTAGTGCATGACACATAGACTGTTTATTTGTTTTTTGAAACAGATCTTTTATTCCTTCTTAATTTTTTTTTAAATAATGTTCTCCAAGGAAGATGGGAGAAAATTTATTTTTGTTCTGAGTCGTCCAAATTTCAGTTTTCTGTGATCTAGATGAAAAATTAGAGCATGTATATTTCAAAGATTTTTATCACTGCTGAAAGTATTGATGGTTTTACTTCATAAATGAGAGAGGACTGACTAAAGAAAGATTAAAAACCTCTGAGTAGTGGAAAGCATAAATCTATTTGTTTCATAACACTCTGTTATCAATGGCTCATATTCAGTTGCAAATATAATAGATTAAGATTTAACACTCAGAGAACCACATTACTTATTTTAAAATTATTGACAAATAATCTGAGATTAATTTCTATCTCTTTTTTGTAATCTTTATTATTGAGAGAACTCTAAATTATTGAATTGAAATTGGCAGATTTGAACAGCTATTTGATCTTTAGTCAGTGAATCCAAACTGTACAGTGAAAGTCAGGGCTTCACTGCATTTTGCACGAAGATGCAGTAGCAGGTAATTTAGGAATAAACTATTTCTACGCGGGAAAAAAGACAGAAAGCTAGAAGCAGTCAGAGCTTCACACAAAGGGAACTGGAGCAGAGATGCAGTGATTTGCTTAGAATTTCTCCGCAGTTTGCACAAAAATGCAGCATCCTGCACCTCAGTGTGCTCTTCCCCACAGGGACATCTGGGCAGAGTTATTCACGACACATAAAAAGAAAAATCACCACAAAATGATGTGGAAGATATAGGCTTTCTCCTGCTTTATGGAAATGAAAATATATCCCAACACTCATTTTCACGTTTTATTTTCTATAATTCTGGACTGAAACCTTCATGGAATCTCTGTTTTTCCCATCAATACTTAAAATTAAATTTAACCAATATCTGGCCATATTTTTCTCTTTTTTTTTTATGGGCAGTTACAGAAAACAAGTAGTTAAAACACTTCATGAAATATTTCCTTCCTTTTGGATAATCCTTTCAGTGATGCAACATCGGCAATTTTGTTCTGATCAAATACACACAATAGGAGTATTGCTTTCCAAATGCAGTGTGTTTCCAAATGGCTACTTGAATTAAAGTTGTTGCTGTCCTCAAGTGTTAATTTTAAGGAGACAGCTGTCATACAAATTATTTACATAAAAGTTAAATATAAACAAATCCCTTCTTGAAGTTCCTATTTGAATTGGTAGTAGTGTTTTGCATAGATTTTAAAAATCACTCTGTAAAACAGGGTCTCATAAGTCATACCATTAAGTCTCTGCAGACCTGTAAGTTTACACTAGAATTGAATATATATATATTTTTCTTTTTTAAAGAAAAACCCCAAACCACTCCTGTTTCATTAAGAGAAAATTAATACTTGCAATCAAGGTTGTGAAAGGCTAATGAGTAGATTGGAATTGAGTAGAAATGTATTTTCTAATAGTGCTTAAATGTTACTTTATACCAGTGCAGTTGCAAGATGTGTTTGAAGACAATGTGTTCTGCTCCATACTGTATTCAGCCAAGAGCAAGAGAGACTTCAAATAAACAGATACTATAGATTAACATAACCCAAACAAATAAAAATAAATTATTATTCCATTTGTGATATGTATATTAATGAACCATTGGAAGAGTTTTGTTTTCAAAGTGCTATATGACAGGATGATGGCAGATGGCAGATGACATGTCCAGCTTCCACTAATCATGTTTGATGGCAGCCCTTCAATGTCACATGAATTTTCACATCAATAAAATATTAATAACCAACTTTATCTCTAGCAGACAATGGAACTATAAGGTCTCTTGCAAACCAAGCCATTTTATGGATGTATGATTCTAACTTCATCTGTGAAATTTATCTGAATGAGTGCTTTTCGTTTGGCTACCTGTGATTCAAGAATGCTGTCTCACATTAATTAACTCCACAGTGAAGCCAAGGTTTAAAGGACTTCAACAATTGCCCTTGACACTGCCCAGTTCCATGCAAATGCCTGAAATTTCCAAATGTTTGGCATATATATCTCTCAAAAATATGGTCACTCCATGATGCAGGCAATGTGTACAGGTGTAGTAAATCCAAGATGATACATGCAGTTCATGTACCTGTTTTGCATGACAGAAAGATATCAAGGGACAAGGATTTTTAAATAACTAATGCAGTCTTCCCCGCTTTTATTATATTTAAAGAAAAGAGAAATCCAAAAGGAACTGTCATCATTTCAATAGTGGAGTCATAGAACCACAGAATTATGGAATGATTTGGTTTGGAAGGCACCAGAAAGATCATCTAGTTTCAACCCTACTGCCATGGGCAGGGAACCTTTCACTAGACCAGGTGGCTCAAAGCCCCACCCAACTTGGCCTTGAACACTTCCAGGGGTGGGGCATCCACAGCTTCTCTGAGGAACCTGTGCCAGTGTCTCACCACTCTCACGATTTCTTCCCAATATCTAACATAAACCTACTCTCTTTCAGTCTGTAGCCATATCCCTTGTCCTGTCATTACCTGTACACCTGCAAGGTGAAAAGTCCTTCTTCAGCTTTCCTGCAGACATCGTTTAGCTCTGTCTGGAGACTTCTGTTCTTCAGGCTGAGCACCCCAACTCTCTCATCCTGTTTCCATAGGAGAAGTGCTCTAGTACTCTGATAACTTTCCTGTCCCTCCTCTAAACTCACTCTAAGAAGTCCGTGTCCTGCTTATGTTGAGGACCCCTGAGCTGAATGGAGCAGAGGAATGGAATGCCCTCCCTCACCCTGCTGGCCACACTGCTTTGGATGCAGCCCAGGATAGAATTGGCTTTCTGGGCTGCAAATGAATGTTACCACCCATCAACACCTCCAAGTCCTTCTCAGAGCTGTTCTTGATGCATTTTTGGCCAAGCCTGTACTTGTGCTTGGGATTGCCCCAGTCCAGGTACAAGACATTTCACTTGGTGGTGTTGAACTCCATGAGGTTTGTACGGGCCCAGATCTCAAGGCTGTAAAGGTCTTTCTGGATGGTATCCCTTCCAGCAGGTGGGTCTTCATTCTCCCAGTCCCGGCCTTTTCCTTTTGTGACTTGGGTGATGTGGCTGCAGCACTTGACAGTGAAGACAGCCAAAAAAGTCAAGTACCTCAGCTTTCTCCATGCTGTGGGGAAGTAGGCCTTCTGTCTCCTTCTGGAGAATGCCCACAATTTCCCATGTCTTCCTGTTATCATCAACCTACCTAGAGAAGCTTTCTTTGTTGCCCTTAACTTTTAGATAGATATTTTATCAACATCTTAGCTTTCCTAACCTGATCCTTGGTTGCTTGGACAATTTCTATGTATTTCTCACAAGCTATTCTTCCCTGCTTCTATTCTCTGCAGGCTTCCTTTTTGGTTTTGATTGTTCATTCACACAGGCCTTCTAGATTTTTTTGCCTGGCTTGCTCTTAGTAAGGATGCATTTTTCCTGAGGTTGGAGGAAGGGATTCTTGAATATCAACCAGCTTTCGTGGGTGCCTCTGCCCTCCAGGGCTTTATCCCATGGTATTCTACTGAGCAAATCCCGAAAGAGGCCAAAGTCTGCACTACTGAATTCCAGGACAGTGAGCTTGCTATGTGCCCTCTTCACTGCCCTAAGGATCTGGTTCCCTCCACTATTTCATGGTCATTGCAGACTAGGCTGCCCTAAGCTTCATATTCCCCACCACCCCCTCTTTTTTGGTGTGAACAAGATCCAGCAGAGCCCTTCTCTTACACTCCTCATTGAGGAAGTAAGTCATCATCTATGAATTCCAGGAACTTCCTGGGTTGTTTATGCCTTGCTGTGTTATTGAGGAGTTGGAAGACCCCCACGATCACTAGGGCTTGTGAACATGAGGCTGCTCTAATCTGTCTGTAGAGGACCACATCTGCTCAGTCTTCCTGGTCAGGTGGCCTGTAGCAGACCCCAACTAAAATGACCCCTGTCCCTGCCCTGCCTTTAATCCTGACCAGTGAGCTCTTGCTCAGCTCCTCATCCATCCCCAGGCAGAGCTCCATGCTCTCCAGCTGGTCTCTGACATGGAAGGCAATGCCCTTCTCTTCAACTCCCCTGCCTGTCCTTCCTAAAGAGCCTGAATCCTTCCATTCCAGCACTCCAGCCATAGGAACCATCCCACCACATCTCCACTATGACAATAAGATCACAGCCCTCCAGGCACAAGCATGTCGCTAACTCCTCTTGTTTATGCCTAATTTGGGAAACCACTTTTTTTTTTTTTCAATTTTTTAGCATGGAAAAAATATATTATTTTGAAAAATCTTAGACGATTCAATAAATTTTATTTCATAATACATGGAAATATAATGAAGGTAATGAAAAACTAAATAAATATAAAATTCTTTACTTGATATATAATTTTCTAAAATCTATAGATGTTTCACTGATATGGAGAATCTAGAAATGAACAAAACCCCCTACTTATAAGGTCATCCAACACATTGAATTAGGGTGAGATCATTGCTTAACAGTATTTTCTAAATGTCTGATTCCATTAATTTAAATTTGTTTAGAAAACTGTAAGATTTCTGCATTATATCCTTATATGCCTGCTAGCAAGGTTTACTTTGCAAGGTTCAGTATAGTGCTTTGTCAGTTTTTCCATTTTAGCAAAACTTCAAGTAGCATCAGAGCAGCAGATGAAGAGGAAGCTGAGTGACCTGGAAAATATTTTGAATGGGAAACTTTTCTGTACAGAGACAAGAAAAACAAGTATAACATAGCTTCTTCTTCACCTATTTTGGAGTCAGTAGAAAACTGAAAATTTTGGTGGGAAAGGAACTGTTCCATTATGTCAATACATTTCAGCTAAGCTCTTTAGGACAGATTGTGGTGACTCTGCAATCTGTGCTTTTCACAGACTCATTAAAGAATGGAAAATCAGGAAAATCTCAGAAACTTACACAAATTGTATTGCAGTATATTATTCTTTGTATAAAAAATTAAATCCTGTGGGAATTAAGAAAAATAATATAAAAAAGAATAATTTTACTAATCTGATGAAATTGTATATTGCATTTACAGAAGAATGTAGATGTCTGTCAAAGCAGTAGTAGTGCTTTGAAAAAAAGAAAATAAATACAGATGTTAAAAATTCAATCAGAAAACTGAGGAAGAAAGGACACAAATTTAATGAATTATTTTCTGGCATTTTTTAGTAAACCATTTCTTATTGATTTGGTCTTATTTATGTCTTATTTCCTGCATAATCTTAATCATATTCCTACTCAAGACAGTGTTCATGTACCTAAATAAATGAGCATGTAAAACGATAGCAAGTTTATTTTAAGGATTAGGGTCCTTTTAACTAGGCCATCCAAAAGACATGGTCTGTTCTGCTTCTCTAATTTATATTATTTTCCCATGCTGTTGAGACAATTGTCAATGCATGAATCAAAAGCCAATTTCCTGTTGGTCAGTATTTACTTCTAGAATTTTGAACCCTCTTGCTGAAATAGAAATTGAACCTGCCACCACCTGAGGTGAGAAATTAAACCTCTGACTCATGATAGGCGCTGCTATGGCCATGGTTAAACTAAAGTTTTACACTATAGTCTGTACAGTCTGTATTCTGAGCACAGACCTCAGATGAAGGCCTGCGAAAGCACAAAGGGTTCTTCTTCATCTTTGTACAATACTGGTACTTGAGGTATTTAATTCTGCTAATCACAGAGGCATCTCATCCTATCAACACTGAAACCTTCTGAAGAGTAGAAATGCTGAAATTGTAATTCTACGCTCAAAATTCTGTCACCTGCAGACTTTCTTTGCTTTTAGGATTAGGGGCAACTCAGAGATTTAAAATTTGTGTTGTCTAGAGTGCTATTTAGTTATTTAAGGATGATTTAGTTACTAGGGGCTAAAGAAAGGAGAAAGGATGCAGGGAGAAGAAATGATGGATTACAAGCTTTGTGAAATAAAAGCTTAAATGTATTTCTACGCTTTACAATGTGACTACCCCTAAGGAAGGAGTGCTTACATAAAGTGCGTACATTAAAGGACTGTGCACATGCTAGAATGCATTTCCCTTCTCTTAAAAACACCACTGGAATGTGAACCACTATGTTTTCTTCCCACTCTTTCTTTCCCCAATTTTTCTGTTACTTCCTTCTACCTTCACATCTATCTTTATTCTTCCTTTTTCTGTCCAGCTTCTTTATGTTTCATTTAAAGTTCCATGACTGGAAAATGAAGGCCAGGGGTATTGCTTATGGGAGTGTGGTGTTCTGAAAATAACATTATTAGTCTCACAGTTAGAACCATGGCAGTCCTTGCCTTACATATAGACAGACTAAACCTGATGAGTGGGCTGTTTACAACTCACAAATCTGATTGGAATTAACAGAAGTAGCTAAATAGCTCATCTTAAGAAAGGATTTTATTTCTTCCTCTCTAAATCTTTGCAAAATGCAAAATGATAGGCAGGCTTACAGTACAAGTGCTTCAATCCATTGATCTCATCTTAGAGCTTGTGAAATGAAACCTAGCGAAGTGCAGAAAGGCACAAAGAGGTTATTATTTCATGAATAGCTGTATGCAATAGAAAGTTTCAGTGATTTCTGACTTCTGGGAAATTTAGAAAATTAAACTGAAGGGCAAAAAAATTATAAAATTCCCACCAAACATACAATCCATGGCATCAAATATCGAAGTTCTGATTTCACAGAAAAACAAATCTAAAAATCGCACAAAATAAAAAAAAAAAAATCTGTCAGAACTTTTGTATAGGGCTTAGTCATTTCATCTCAGAGCTTGCAACAGGATCATTTTAAGATCCATCTCTTGAATAGCAAGAGATTATTATCTTGCAAATATTTTGACAGGGAACAGTGAATATCTGAACTATCACAACAACCTACCAGGGACCAAATATTTTCTAGACAAAAACTCAGTGCTTCTTCTACAATTGTGAAACTTTCTGCATTGTTCCCATGCCTTTTTGGGAAAACAACTCAGAACATCTCTGCTTGGCCAGTGAAAGAGAGAAACTGAGCTTTCTATGCCCTTGTCTGTAGGCAAGGTTGGGCAATCACCAAAGACTTGATGAAAGTGAATTACAGGTTGTAGTCCTTATTGACTGCGTAAATGTTGTACGGGGTGACAATAATTTCTTGCACTAGATATCAGACTGACACCAACTAGTAAAGGTTGTTTTAATATTGCTGAGTTGGAAACACCTCATTTTGCAGCAGAGTGCAAGTCACAAACTGCATACTCTTCCCTATCAAAGAACTAAACTGTTCCGTTGAATGAGAAGTTGCCAACTATATTTTATCCTACCAAACCCTACACTTCAAGTGACCACAAACTGAGGCAGGTGCAGCCTGCATGGCCCAGCCCAGCGGTGTGCATTTCAGCTGCACTGCAGCAGAAGACAAGACAACAGCAGCAGCAAGAAGTGGCTGCAATTCTGTGCTATGGGTAAATGGCACTCCTGTCTTCATACTTGTGTGTGTCATGTGAGCATCTGGTCAGAGAACTCCCTGGTCATTGCAGGAAATTGGACTGGATGGCCATTTAAATATCTGTTCCAACTCAAATTATTCTACAATTCTGTGATTCTATAACATGTTCCTCAGCTGCAAGATGTGCATTGTACAGTCAGACTAAGGGCAGATATTGTGAAACAGAAGGGTCCTGTGCTGTGGTTGGCTTATGCAAAACGATGTGAACACTGTGACTGTTGTTCAGAGAATATATTCCCAGGATATATGGAAATGAGAAGGTTGATCCACACATCTAAATCAGGTTCTACTTATTTGTAGTTTACTGTATTAGTTCTGCTAAAGTGCATGTTTTGCTCTATATACACAATATTGTTAAATTACAAAAAACATAATTGCATGGTAATTGTGATTCCATTCCAGTGTAGTTATTAAAGAGCAATAATTGTGGGGAGTTTCTCTAGCAAATAAAACTCCCTCTGGCTTTATGTCTTTTGAGAAATCAATAACATTCACTTGACAAAATATAAAAAATCTACAATAGTTGATTGTACAATTAGAATGAAATGGGAATCAGAAATTCAACCAAGTTTATTAGCACAGAAGAAAAAAGTTTTTTAGCACAGAAATATTCTTTTCAGACAAAAAGCAATAGAATTAAATCCAGCCCCCAAGTGATATAGTTGGGCAATCTTAATTGCAATATGTTAGTCCTAATTTTGGTTTCTGACTTTATTGTATCTGAGATCCCTCAAACAGTCAAGAATGCCACAGTGATGAAATAAATTAAAGATACCCCTGATACACAGAGGCCACTCCTGACATAAACTGTTAATAATGAAAATATGGATCAACAAAGGAAACACACTGATATACTATGTCTGAAAGCTTATTGATTCTCCAGTACATTAGTTTTTTTTACCAAAGAATTATTGCCAAAGAATGAGTCACTGGACAAAATATAAGAAGCATTTTTCACAGTTTTCATTTACAAGATTTTTAAAAAGTGATTAATGTATTTTTGATTTATTGTATTTTAATTTAACACACTTAAGTCTAAAGCATGGGTTCTGTCTCAGACAATATTACATATCAGCTGGTCACACTGGTATTTGGTAAGAAAATTCAGCAGAATATCTATATACACATAAAACTACATCTATAAATACATACTCATATGTACATATATGTACATATGGACATAAGTACATATATATAAAAGACAGAAGGACAAAAAAACATGTCATAGTAAACAGTTCAGATAATCCAGGCAAAGAAGGTTCTTTTGAGAAGTAGGCAGTAAAAGACTTGTCTAGAAAAGAAAGTAGCAGACACAACTACAAATTGTCACTAAGAGAAAAACAGAGCAGTTTATGTCTGCTGAGTTTATGTTTTTCAGTTTAGTTGTTATTCTTCCTTATTAAGCACACTTAAAATAAGTTTGATTGTGTGAAGCCACTGTGAACTGCCTTTTCCAAAGATTTAGGGAAAACTGCTAGCTTTTACACTTTGCTTCATTGCCATTTTATCATGGGAAAAAATCCCATGTTGAACTTGGATTAGGAATTCTATTTAATAGAAATAATGTGAGTGAAGAAAAAAGAAAAAATTGTTAGTGAAAGTGCAAATGCAAAAAACGTGGTATGTCAATAACTACCCTGAGCACTCAAGAGTTCTCCTCAAACTCTTACTTTATTCCAGAGATCCATCATGATGATCAGCATTGACTGAAGATACCTCTTCCTCTATTGATTTCTTTGATAATAGCTCTCCAATAAGCCTCAGAGAGCTGAAATGGGAAGACCCTCTAATATGTCTGTCATTGAATTGTCTGGATATTTGCTGAAGGATCACAGGGCTCTGATTTTTAAATTGTCCATATAACTTGTCAACTCATTTAAGACTCAAAAGGAAAAAAAAAAAAATAACATTAAAACCAAGAAACACCACCGAAAAATTATAAAAATATTTTATCTACTTTTGTGAGACAGAATCTGAAAAAACTTTATCTTTCCTTGTCTTCTCCATTTCCATTGGACTTGCAATTGACTAATAGGCTTCCATATTACACCTAGGGCTGTTTATGCTAGGGAGATTGCTTCCCTGATAGAACATGTAACTCATGGACATGTCTAGATTTTTTTTTTTTTTTTTTAAATATTAATGCTGTCACTGAAATTTGTTCCTTTCTCTGTGTTATTCCCACATTTTAACTGAGCAGAGTGGTGGGACAAAGACTTTGAAACTTTTGGGTCTGCTGATCCTACAGCTCTCCAAAGCTGAAAGGTGGAAGTCTTGCTCACTTGCAGCTTCCATACACTGCTCCTCATCTGTGGTCCCAGGCTCCCCATCGAGCTACGTCTCTCTGTGAGCTGTTTGGACTCAGCTTAAGTCAGGGTAACTGGTGAGCACACAAGAGAGCAAGTTGGACTTGTTACTGCAGAGAGATGATGGCAGGTTTGTTCAACCTGCCTTGACAGCCTAAAGAGTCCCCTGAGATGGAAAATGAAAATATCTTCCCAGGTTAGGTGCCACTTTCTGTGCTAGACTGACCCACTTACAAAGAGAAGTCAAGGAGACTTTCCCCACTTCTGTGACCAAGGTTGAAATTTTATGAAAGAGTCAATAGAGACTAGTGAGGGAAAGTTGCTAGTGTGGCTTTTTCAGACCTCAGGCACAACATTCTCAGGTACTGGTATTTCCTAAGACTCGTCCTGTAAGTCTTTCTTTCTCTTTTGTTTTCCTGATCAGAAAAAGACCTACTCAGCCTTGAAACCTGTTGAACTTTGCAGTCCTCAACCAGCTAGCTGTTCTGCTATAAAGATGAACAAAAAGAAGAGTTATTCACAGTCTCTCACAGTCTGCCTCAGGGCACAGCCTCAAGGTTATGTACAAGTAGAAGTGTTGATTCTCTAAAGTCTGTATAGTAATACTAAATGTGGTTAAGGTGTACATTGGTTGACTTGGCCTGCAGAAAACATGTAAAAGAGTAAGAATTTTTCCATAAATTTTTTGGAAATAGTTTTTTTGTTGCAAAACAGAATAGCAGTGCTTCATACTGATATGAATGTATATTGGTATATTACCTTTCTATCTACTTAATAGATTTAAGGCTATCTGGTCAAATAATCATGTCAGTTCAGGATTTAATACTGCGTTAACAATGGCTATAGTATTTCATGGAAATTGGAATTACAGGTTTTTTTTTTCTACTATTCCATAAAATTATTTATACTGCTTGTATCCTATTTCTTACTCAACACAAAGAAAATCAATACAGTTTAGTACACTTTAAACATTTGATTGTAAATGTTGTACAATTAATCAGAAATAACAGAATGTGAGAGAAGAAAAAAAAAGATTATATAAGTATTTTTCACCATCAAAATACCATGAAGTTCAATTATCTAAATGACTTTCAAAAAAATTTACTGAAGTAGCACAATTATAATATTAGTCACATTTTCCACACTGTATGTGAGTTGTTCAAAACCTTGACAATTTTATCTCACAGCAGTTGAATTGCTGTTATTTAATATGAAAATTTTGGGCTAGTGATTTTTGCTCTAGGTCAGTATTACTGTATAATTTCAAATATTTTCAACAACACCTAATGTTAAATGCTTCATTACCCAGATTCTCAGGAGAATGTGGTGTACCAATCTGGTGTTTCTGTCAGTGAAAGAGGCCCTGCTCAATTATTGTAAGAGGTGAAATTTGATCAGAAAAGGGATGAAATAGGAACATTGCAATATTAATTGTAAAAATTAAAAAAAATATGGTTTCATCAAAACAATAATTTGCCAGTATTATGCTATTAAATTGTGGTGTTTGTTAGTTTTTCTAACCTTTATATCACAACTGAGATTTCAGTATATTGAATTTAATATCGACAGAATTTGATTGAAATATAAAATAGGAATATTCTCATTGAACATTGTCATGCCTGATAAATTTCCTTTTAAGTGAGTACAATTTAAACTGATGAAAATCAGTACTGAAATTGCTGCAGTTGAGAGCAATCAAAATGGAGCTAACACAACCCCTATAAGCTTGAAACTAGAGACAGTTAATCAAGCAAAATTTGTGGCTATCTATCTCTATAGCAAGCAAGGCACTGTAGGCGTGGTACTCTTCCCTAAAACAGCACAATCTTCTCGACCTTCTTTACAACCCTTTGCTTGCATTTCATCCATAATCCACATTTCTATTCTCATTGCAAGGGCTGTGAAGTGCTCTCCTGGAGTCCAGATCTCTTCACTGCCTGTCTCTGTGGTTAGGACCAACGGTTAATTATAGACGGGTGTTTTGGTTCATCCTTTAATGATAGCTCATTTCTGTCATAACCTTGACTACAGAGTTGAAGAGAAGGCGGAAAACATTCAGATTTTAATAGCTTCAGCCTCTAAATAAAGGAGTTCTAGACTGCTTTTAGGGGTCTTTTTGGTAGCAGTTGGTGACTGTTTCTCTCATTTTATGATAACTAGCAAGAAATACATTTCCTATAACTAATGCATTTCAACTGTCCCAATTTACCAGTTATCAGTGGTGATTTAAAGGCATTTAATTTAATAAGTTATAATAATGATATTTTACGGTCTTCAATTCATATAGACTTTTTGTCTCATATTTTATGAACAGTGAAACAGCTTTCCTGTGGCTCTTCAGAAATTTGTGTATATTTTATGAGGGAATAATTTCAACTTTCTTAATGGGAGCTATGTCTCTTCATCGAAATGCCTTTTAATTGGTAGCTGGTTTTTACATAAGAGATAACACCTCATGAGCCACTGCAGTTTTGTTCATATTTTGATGGTCTACCCAGCAGTACAGGATTTCTGTACGAAATAACATAGCAAACAATGTTCTTTCTTAGCTGAAGAACCTGAGAAAATGTGGGCAGTGTATAATGAGCTGTGTCTGAGGGATGATGAAAATGAGCCCTTGAAAGCAAACTAATCTTTATTAGAGGAAGTCTGGCTCAGATACTGGACCTGGATGTGTGCTATGAATATAAACCATCTCTTTTCTTAAATGTGGCTGTCAGAAAAGTATATGAAAACAAAAAGATTAAGATAAAAAACACCTACCAAAGTCATAAAATATTTCCGTTTCTCTGATGGTGCTAAGGGAAAATGGTGTTTGGCTAGTTACACTCTCTTGAAAGCTTTAAGCCTCACAAAGATTGCAGAAAATTGGATAAAAAAAAATTTACATAGTGACCCTTATTCTTTAATGTAGATGTGAAAAACCTGTTTTCAGTTATTGGATGAAATTATAGAGATGTCTACATTGACAATTGCCTTTATTGATCAGATTATTTGTTCATTTTATGATAGTGTCACAACAACCTGGGTTGGGCAGTTAATTTCTAATATTCTGAACCAGATTCATCAATCAGTGGGACTCATCAATTACAGCAAACATAGTTCCCTGCTATGTCCTCCCAGATATCTGGAATTAATCAAGGAATCTCCAGCCCAGCTTAGCAAACACCACTCTTCTGATAGTGGCACCCATCTATTTGTATTGCTAGGTCGTACCAAATCACAATAATGGATCTCCTGGATGTTCACCAGAGCCTGCGTCTATAGGCAAAAATTAAGACATGTGTAGTGGTATGATCTATCATTTGATTACTAGAGCTCTGTGGGCAAAAAGAAAGAGCTGATCCACCATAGTTGAACAGAAACAGTGCCAGTGATTTAACAGAGTCACATATGAATTAGTATTCTATAATCTCACACACATCTGGTAGCATTGTCTAATATTTATAAATGCCTTTGGTTTGCCTGACATATCTTCAGTACAGAGTGAATGATAGTCCCACCCTTAGTGTGGAATGCTCAGAAATTCAGCAGTACGATCATCGTCTTGATCACTGAAAATGTTGCATGGATCCCAGGAAGGATATTATTATTTCTCTGTTTTGCTTTGGAGAGATGCTCTCCCTTAACCCCAAACAATGCCTTGGTTTTATTTCTATAAGAAATAAAGGCCAATCTGAATTCTGAAGTGCCACGAGCAGCTTCCAAATATTATTGCTTGTTTTTTTCTTTTTTTTTTTTTTTTTTAAACAGATGCTGTAGATTATAGGTACTTCAGATTTACTAAAGTGCATGATTGCTTTTTAAACTGTGCATTTCTTCATAATAACTTGTTGTACTGTAAAACATCACCACTCTTTCACAAACCTCTAAACTTCTTAAAAGCACTCACTCTTATTTGGCTTTTAAAAACTAGCTATTAATATTTACATTTGTGACTGTGCACAAATACATAAAATCATCATAAAAGCCAGAGGTTTAAGTGCCTGCCCTTCCTTTCACCAGGTCAGGAAGAACTTTTAGATCTGTCTCAGAGGATTTCTTGCTATTACAAATATGAAACTAGGATGTTAAAATGAAAAAGAAGCAAATTTAATAATAATAATAAAAAATACTTGCAAGGGACAGAGCTCAGCTTGATGGCTTCAGAGAGTGGAAGGAGATTATGTTAAAGCATAAATGGAGTTTTAACATTTTTAAATCCAGAAGGTCTAATCTAATCTAATCCTTTTCAATCCAATTTTTTTAATGCAGCCTAGACATCAGATTAAAGCTTGCACTTTTTTAGGCCATTGCAAACAGAATCAGCATCTGTGCTGCCTTTCTAATATTCAAAATTTCAAAGGGGATTTTAAATGAATCAAAAGAATAATTATAAAATATAAACAAAAGAAGAGCTATAAATTAGATACCAGGTATCTTATTTTTACTTTTAGGTGAAACAAATTAAAATTCCTTTTTGCCTTCTCTGGTAAACGAAATAACTATTAAAAAATATAAAAAGGAAGAACCTGTTCCTGAGGTCATATAATGCTATAAGGGCAATGGCTACAAAGTAAGAGGGTTTTTTTTGTGAAATAATTGCTTTTCTTTTGTTGTTTTGTAAGTAGTTTAGTGCCAATAGCTCCATAAAATCAACAATTTGAATTTTATCTGCTGAGTTTTTCAGACTGACGCTAATGAGATACATCAATCAGATAGAAAACCTTGTTTTCTTTCCATTGTTTTTCTGTTTTTTTCTTCTTTTTCAGATGCTGCTGCATTTTGAATTTCTAGTGAATCTTAAATTCTTGTAGAGTTCAAAGCAATATACTCTAGATTATCATGTCCCATACAGCACCTCTCTGCCTACACAAAGATTTCCAAGCTCTCTCTTGACTCCTGTACCAGTCAAATGATAAACTACCTACAGCTGATAAAACAAATCTGACTTGTTGGGTTATCTTTCTTTTAACACACTTTTTTCTCCCAGGGGAACCTCAAAATATTCTATGAGATGTTTTCAGTTAAAATACCAGGTTCTTAGTCATTAGAATAAGAAAGTAAAACTGGCAGAAAGATGACCACCATCTATGTATATTAGAATATAATTCTTAAGACATTTGGGCCTGGCTCTGTTCCTGGTCAAGTCAATGACAAAGCCAAAGTGGGATTCTCTCCAGCAGAAAGTAATTTAATTTAGCAGTGAATAATTTGAAAATACAGCCTGCAAATGCTAGAGTACTACTGACTTGAGATTTGTGGACCCCCTCAAAAATTTGAAGTGGCAGAACAAACTTCTTTAGAAATATCATGCATGTAAATGTGATTTTGTTTGTTATATACATCTTAATAGATATTCAAGACATAATCTTCAGGCTTCATCTTCAATTCAAAGTCTGATCCGAAGCCTAAGATAAAATTCCAAGTCTGAACTTGGATCCTAAGATAAAATTTTTACTTTAATAAAAATACCTGAAATAGTTTTGTTTAAGGTGATGAGCTGTGGTGGACAGAATAATGAAAATGATTTACATTCTTCTGAATTAGTGGTTATTCAAAGAGAATGAGCATGGATTTGGATCTGAGTGGCCTGAACATACAGAGTAGCTTTAAACCTGCATATTCTTGAAAGAAAAAAAAAAAAAAACCAACCAGCCAAAAAAGAACAGTTTAATATTTTCTTTCATAAAGAGAACAAATTTTCACAGCTTAGAATAGCAGGTGGGACTAAAGAACCCTTTTCATGTAAAAATTAGGATAATGACAAATAATTTAAATACACTAGGAGGCACCACAAACTCTTGCCTGTAAATCAGACTAAAATGAACCTTCAATGTCTAATTCTGAAGCCCGTCAAACAGATGAATACCCAAAAGACTGGAAAATTCAAGATCCATTTATTCTCTTTGCCTTTTGTATAACACCCTGTAATCAAACCAAATAAACAGTATAGAAGACAAAACAGGTGCTGTGCAGTGTTTAGAAGTGCACATGCAGGAAATAATCAGGATGTTCTTTTGGAGGTGATATTTTCAAGTATATTCCCAAGAGACACCAAGGAGAGAGAAGAGAGGCTGGGGAAGTACATAAAAGGGGCACTGAAATAGGTGGTATCTAAATCTTAAGAGAAGCCAAATTCTTGTAACCATTTTGACAAATAGCCTTTTATGGTCTCATCTCTCTTTATTGTTTTCTATCTCCTCCTCCTTTCCATATTATTTCCATAAACTTTCCAATTATTTTGAGATGAAGTTAAGAATACACACATAAAGAAACAGCTCACTGCTGGTAAGTGTAGCAGGGATGCTGGACTGCAAGAGCAAAGTGGGGGAACTCAGAAAACTTTCCGTATCTCACTCCAAGTATATGCAGGTTGGCCATTGGAATGAATGTTTGTGCACCATAACCTGCTGGAAAAAGATTTGAGTAAACAAGAAAACAGAGACTTTAATGTGTTTGAATTGGCCCTCTAGCTGGGGAAATCAAAAGACCAAGAGTTTGCATTGCACGTGGATACATACAACCATACTATCATTTAGAAAATATTTCAAAAAGGAGGATGCAACTAATGCTATCATAACACTAACAGTTTTTACTACCAAAGCACCTCAAAAGTGAGCTAAAATGTGGGCTTACCTGTTTCAGTTTACACATGGTAGTATTTTGCTAGTACACTGTTAGAAAGAATACCAACAATCTCTAAAATATTTTAGTTCATATGTGGGAAAACATGCTGGTCAGATATTTTAAGAAAAAGAGGGACTGTACTTAAAAGATGTAGCCATTTAAATAATACATTTAAACGATCAAAATAAAATTCAGTTATTGTTTGGAAGATTACCTAACACTGGTTTAGGGAGTGCATAAGTATTTCAAACACCTGGTAGAACAGTCAAGATCTGAATGGATCTGTACCTTTTTGTCAGGTAAAATGACAAAGACCATTTTTTCATATGTTCTAAAATACATTATAAGGAGGCATAGAAGCATATGAGTTAGGGAATGTAAGCTCTCATAGTCAACACTTTGTTTATATTTACATTTTCCTAATTTTGTGTGTATAAATCTCTGCACAGAATACTGGGAAATGATGAATCCAGATATTCATTTTACATGATGACTCTTTCTTTGTAAGCTGGCCTTTCCACTTCCAAAATTGCACTCTAGACCACACTCCCAACCCGAGAAAATAAATAGATCCACTTACTTGAAATAAGCATGAGATATTCAGCCTATGTCTCCTCCTGACCAGGGAACATTTTATCTGTTTGCACTTCTGGACTCGCAAGGTCTTATGTGTACCATGGTTGGGATCTGTCTAGATATTTATTCATTCATGAAAAAGCATCTTTCATCTACTAGAAATTACTGACATTGGAACAGGACAACTACAGTCTTGATTTTCTATTTGCACATTCCTTTTGGGGGTAACACACGATCCCTCCAGCTGCCTTGCTCTTATTGTACATACCATCTTACAAACAATGTCTACTTTTTAGGCCATGGGTGGTGGAGTATAATCAGAACTGCAAACCAAGTTCTTTCCTTTAAAATGGTGTGTTAAAACTTCATAGTAAAGCCTAAGAAAATGTCTGAAATTCCCTCATCACATCTGCTTTTGCACATTAGCATAGTAAAGTGCATAACATAACCCTAGGCAATTAAACAATGAAAGGCAAACTTCTCTGGTGGTTGCAGAGAGGAAGTTTTTATTATACAACACAGTCATATCTTTCTTTCCCCTGTTTCTGACTTTCTGTTGACATTGTTGTTGCTTATCTTTTCCAGCCTCCCACACATATTGATTACCTCTGAAGCTGATGCCCTCTGTTCTCCCTTGACTTGCTGCTTTATCTCGCTCTGTAACACTTGTACATTTTTAGTTACTTCTATTCATACACATGGGCCAAATTTATCCTTGGTTTTCTGCCAGGGAGTTAGATCAAGTATAAATTTGACCCTCTCAGTCTTTCTTACTGCTTCTGAAATTAGGTTTCCAAACAGAGGAAGACTGGGTACTCATGATGAAGTATTTATAGTGTAAGACTTGACCCTACACACAGAGAGGAACACAAGGTCTCTAACCAAAACTAGAGCTTCTTTATAGGCACAATCACATGATTTTAAGTCTGTGACACACCTTCTGTTCTCCACTTGTTGCCAGAGGTTTGTGCAGTTCCACTCTGAGCACACAGGTTTTGGTGTGTATACTGTATTCTGTGTGTGCCTTCAAGGCTGATTTGAAGCCTCTGTAACCCTGTTATCTTGAGCTGTTACTATGCCACTGAGCTCCAGAATAAGTCTGAGGAGCAGAGTTTCCCCAGGGAACAGCTGAGGACTGTGCCAGGTTCAAGCGACACTTCAGCGGTGCCCTGCTTCTCCTGGGAGTGATATGGAAACGTCTGTGATGGCTTTATGCACATGTGAGCCTTCTGTGCCTCCCTAGGAAATGTCACATCCAAGGAATGCACATCTCTTGGGTCATAATGTAGCATAAGTGCTGGAATTTAATTTATTTTTAAAGCGCAATTCTTACTTTCATATGCAGAAAATACTGCAGTCTTTGCTAACAGAAGTAACACAGTTTACTCAGGTTTACTCGTGTTACAAAAAAATGCAGCTCAATTTGAAAGCATCTGAAACAACAGCAACAATTTTTAAATGAGATGTTCTGATTAATATATGCCCTATACGGCTTTGTATTTAGTACTTCATTCATTGCCCTTGAACTTTACCTGTCTTTAGGGAAGACTGGTAAAAATGGACAGATTTAGAGAGATTTTTTGTTATCACGTTTTCAAATTTATTGTAGTGAGAAAAAAATAGTAAAAAAAGTCATATCAGTTCACCAATAAACTAGCAGATGGTTTAATAAATTCAGTTGCTTAGTTTCTGAGCGGGATAGAAAGGTAACAACTTAAAAAAAAAGGAAAAAATTAAGTATTACTTCTGTTTTAATTACTTGAATAACATAACATTACAAACAGCTTACTAAGGGAAATATTTTTAAAGATGAGGAACTTTTCACATCTTATTACTATGGTGTTCACTGTGATGCATTGCCCATTTTAATATATTTTTCCTGAAATACCAAATATAAGCAAATTTACTCACAGTGATTAAAGATATCACACATTTTATATACACGTCTGCATCTAGACTTGCACGCATATTCAACCATTTAATGTGAAGTTGGAAAATTAGGTTACACATGGGTGAAAAACTTGACTTCAAGAAATTTACATAATTCTTAATGCAGTCACTGAGAAATATGTCTTCTCTGACAAACAGATATGGCAGGCAGGATATAGAAAGCACCTTCTAAAGATATCTCTAATCACTCCATGCAATAATATCATGAAGGGTTTGTGCATTCACGGTGCAAAAACCCACAGGGGATGATTCCTTTCTTTCCCTGGGAGATTTATTCTAGCAGCATAAAACACTCCACTGGCAGTCTTGCGTTTCCCCTTTTTCAAGCATTATTTTATGACACCACTCTCTAACTTTGATTTATTGTACTGTATGTTTTAATTATGCTTCTAGTTGCTTTTGTCAATTGCTGTGAGAATCTGGCTTTTATGGTGTTTGTGAAGTCTCTTCTTTCCTAGAGCAGTTTGGGAGCTAACAGTGATCAAAAAATCTAGATGAGAAACAGAAATTATTGGAAGACTTACAATCTCATATGCAGTTTATTAAATTATATATTTCTATACTAATATTACAGTACTTCTGTGTTGAATGTAACCTGCAAAGAAGGAAGGCATTTTGGAGACAATATATAGAAAGTTAATGTGTTTAGTTTTCCATATTAGAATGAAATTTAGCTGTTATTTTCCAGACATGTATTTTTCATTAGTTTTCACTATGAAACCATGAAGATATTAAAAAAATATATCAGTAACTATGTGAGAAACACAAGATTTGACACCTTGACTATTTTACAGTTTTCATTCTTCTCCTGGTAGGGTTCAGAGATATGACACTGTTGTTATAACACTCCTATTGACAGATGAGGTTCTCTGAAGTCTTGTCAGGAAGCTCTCAGTGTCTACATTGTACTTCACAAACAAGGTCTGTTCAGCTGTCCTATTTTTAGAGCAAGAACTGGAGCACAGGGATGCAGAGTCTCACCTGTGATCAGGAAGATTCCCCGGTCTCTGATCTTAAAACTGTCTGAACTTTCCACTGTTTGCCTTATGCTCCATCATTAGAGAGATCAATGATGGTATTTGTAACATAAAAAAATTACACAGAAACATAATCATCACTAATAGAGCATTGATCTGGAGGACAGAACTCTGACGCAAAGCATTTTCGCTGTGCAGATGTCCTTCCTGGGATCTCTTGTGGCTGATCACCAAAGAACAGATTGGAGAGCAGTTTGCTTTATGATTTGACACTTGCTTTGCTGTCGCTTCCCTTTTTTTTGCAAAACACACTATGTGCTTCTGAAGCTAAGCCATCTTTTAAAGATGAAAAATGTGATATTTTATAGATTTTCTCCCACCTCAGAAGCCAAACTATCCAGCTTCAAATGGTGCACATAGTATCCAGTCTAATATGCGAGGGGGCTTGTGTAAAGCCCCCTGCCAGTAAAGTAGACCTACACCTGTTCTCTGACATCCCCTTCGCTGCTCTAAAGTTTGAGTATGAATATAGTATTCCACTTGTATATTGTAGATGATATCTAAACCTGGGTCCAAATGGGTAACCTTTGCAATGACTTGGACCTTGGCAAATAATAATAAACTCCTATATTAGGCAGATTACTCTCACCACATATGTATCCTATTTCAATATATCTCACACAACTCAGATTTTTGCGTTGGAGTTACAAACTGAAAGATATACCAGCAAAACAATGTTAATGTGAATGTTAATGGCATTAAAATGAGAAGTACAGAAGGTTGTCTGACAGTTTTTTCTGTACAACACACACCACTTTGAGAGTCTTCTTTAAACTCATGCTAAAAAGGGATTTTGTCAGTTATTTTATGTAAAAGTTTATCACTGTATTGTCTGTTTTATATCAGAAGATCAGCTACCAGTTTATTTGTAATAAGGTAAACTTGTGCTCATTTTGGGTGAAATATTCTGGAAGAGTAAGACGAAATACTCCACAGTCAAAAGTAGTGTTTTCTTAAAGCCTTCATGAAAAAAATTATAGTGATTAAAATCATCAGTACTGCATTAAGTGTTATCAATCCTGAACAATAGCAATAAGCATTGTTTGGAATTCATATTCAAGCCCATATGAAGAGAATTTTTGTATTGAGAATTGCTGGTACCAGAAAGTCCATGAATAATCACCATTAAATATTGACTAAACACTTAGGTTCTTTTGAAATCAATTTATCTAGAGATATTGAAATACCCCTGGGTCACATTTAAACTGAACACAAAAAGTTGACCTCCATCTGCTTTTCTATTTAAACTAAAACTAAACCAAGCAGATAGGAGAGATGATTTCTAGAAAATCTCAAGAAAAGATGTTAGGATTTGATTAGGCTCATCTGGTTTTCATAGCCCAGCGTAACTTTCTTGTTATTGTATGAAATGTTGCAGGTGCAATTTATTTTGTTTGCAATTATGCTAATTAAGTTGCCTAAGATCCTCATATTTGAATATCACTAGACGATCAGGAGTCTTAAATGAGGTATATTCCTGCTTCTCCCTCATATACACATCTGCCCCTACATGATTATGTTTATCTCCCTATCTTTTGATTTCTGAGATTTCTGTGGAATTCTTGGTCACACCGAAAGACACAATCTGAACAACACTACTTTGTAGAAACAAAGGGCCTAAGAAAGAAGCAGGAGAAATACCTGTGGAATGGTGAAAACCTTAGAAAAATACAGATGCAGGGCTTTTCAGCAGACAAAGAGACCAAAAGTTCAAAGGTACAAAGTGTTACCAACTCAAACAGAAACATTGAGAGTAAAAAAGGGGAGGGAATTGGCTGAGGCAGATCTTGTGGTGACTCCATTAGGTTGTATCTAAAAGAGAAATCATCAGACTTCCTACAAACATTTTAAATTTTCAATACTGCTCTGACACTCCATCTGGTAGGGTGGGGAGGACCTCTGGACCCTGCTAAAGAGGTACTTGAGAGGCAGCAGGATGTCAGCAGGAGTCCAGTCTCCCAGGAGGATTTCTTTCTCCACCCAGACTGCCTCTGGCCACCTGAATTTACTGCACTTCAAGTCAGCACTGTGCTGCCCTTCAATCTCTGCTAATACCTCTCTTATTACTTCACTGCCTGTATTGGTCCCTATATCCCACAAAACATTAAGGATAATATGACTGCTTTGCTTCCTCCCTTTGCTGTGAAGCTCCTCAGTAGTGGCACTGGGATTAGCAAGAGCAGGGCGGGAAACTCTGTGCAGGGTAAATGCTCTTTTCCTTACATTTCCTGTTGGCTAGCTGAGTTAAGAGAGAGACTAATTTGCTGGTATTGTGGTTCCACAAGGTGGATGAGCTAAGTGTGCTTGGCACCAGGGGTAGCTGAAGAGCAAAACAGCCCAAGCTTGGACAGGCTTGTTCTGCTGGCACACACATAAAACAGCTGTCCTGACCCTGCAGCATCACAGTCCGTTCTGCCCCTCTCCCCACATTTCAGAGATTATCATCCTTAGCAGAGTGTATCATCCTGTATCAGACTTCCCTCAGAAGGGCTGCAGCTGAGATTTCTCAGCTTCCTGGCTTGTTTTCAACCTTTCCTTCCCCATGCACAAAGCCCACCAGATAATACTGGTCAGCCATGGAACGGTCCAGCAGAAGAAAAGCAGTTGGCATGCGTATGAAGGATTTGCCCATGACATCCAGTTGTGTGGAAGAAATATCAGAGTCTGGTGTTTCCAACCCCTTAGCCTTAAGAGAGGAGGTCTTTCCTAATGAGGAGGTCCTGTTCTTTTTTTCACCTCCACATAAGGGAAGTCAGCAGACTCTTTACATCTGTAAACTGATTTTTGATGTAGGGAAGAGGAAGACCCTCTTTTTTTTTTTTCTGCTGCTTGGCTAGGTAGTGGGAAAAGAGAAAACAAGGCCTTGCTTTAATTAGAGTTTATACTCAAGATATTAAAACACAGGAAGTGTGAAAATAAATAATGTTTCTTTGCATTTTAAACCCAGTTCTGTATATAGTGCCACCCTAAAAATATTAGAATATACTAATATTGGTTTAAAAATTTTATAACTAAGGGGAAGAATATGCTTTGGGTAGCATATAGGAGTCTTTAAGATCCATAGTACCATGTGCAAGACAAGTGCCATTTAATATTTAATAAGGGATTCAGCCTTTATCACTTATGGCTGAAAAGTATATACTACTAGTTGGCAGAATCCCTAAGTAGGACTAACAAAGAAATTTAAAGAA
>VZRN01006634.1:481766-568528 GCA_013397935.1 Dasyornis broadbenti | reverse complement strand
CAAACCTAAACAAACCAACAAAAGGGATCTTCTCATTGGGAAAAATATTAAAACTAGAAAGGCAAAAGTTGTATTAGAAAATGATGAACAGTGGCAACGCATGTAACCCATGTTCTTCAATCTTTTCTATAAATTTAAGTGCACCAAATCAATTAAATAAACCCATCATTCCAAGTAAGACAGGGAAATAGCCTTCACTAAACAAAATGAGTCAGCAGAACCTGTTGCATCCTGGTAATATATAAATGTCACTGAGCTCAGCAAAATGTTCTGTTTAAGCATGGAAAATTGTTATTGCAGGATTGTTTCTGTTAAAACATTTCATATTTCTATGGTAAGAGACTTTTGACAAGATGGAGTGTTAGTCCAATCCAATGAGGTGATTTACATATTTGCAATAGGGCATTCTGAGGTGTTTTCAAGCTGACATGATATGAAAGTTAAAAGGGGCAGCCCAGCCCAGGGGCAACCTTGCCCAGCATCCTTAAGCATCTCCATACATAGGAGTGTTCCTCCTGCTTCTCCCTCCCCAAGCCAACAATCTTCATAGCTGGGAGGACAGTAGGTAAGTACCAGGTGTACCAATAACAGCACCAAATGATGAACAATTGAGACCACCTAGTATAGTCTTAGCATAGCTACAATAGAACCAATCCAAAAAACAGAAGTTGAACAAATATTTAAGAGATGGTTTATTTGCAATATATGCAGGGAGACAAGCTGCACAGCTGTGTCTCTGTAATTCTGCCAGCTGATTGGTCTTCTGGTCTGTTTTGCAGATCCACAGAGGAAATATGGAGATGAACTGTACCCAGAAAGCCTCGTGAGCAAAAGGCCTGTGAAGGGAATAGAGAGTAGTCCAAACTCAGTTGGACAAAACAGTTTGTCAGGGTTCAGATATTCGTGATGAAGATACACAGAACAAAAGAAGAAGATAGTCAAGCAGTTGCATACATCTTTGTCACTTCCTGCTCAATTGCTTGCAACCCAGTTCATGTCACATTGGGCTTTCATATCCTTATGACACTGCAGATCCTTGATCTTGATATAAATGAATGCACCAAATGATAAAAGAGTTGTGGCAGGAAGATGGCAGTTTTTTGATACAACCTGAGACAGCAGGGCCTGAGCGTCAGGCTGGTGAAGAATGAATGTCAGGACAAACAGCATCTTCAGACTGACCAAATTCCTCAGAATTTTAAACCTAACCCACAGTCTGCAGCTTCTCTCTTTACCCAGATACAATATGCAAGTTGTTACTTCTGTTTGTGAAAGGACCACAATTTATTTGTCTCTTCAAATCCTCTGATTTCCTTTATTTGCCTTCACTAATGTGAGGTAAATGTGGCATGGTAAAAGCACACAGAGCCTGTAAAATGTACTTCCTTTTCACCCTGGACATTTGTAGTCTATGGAGGATTTAGCCCTTATCACCCACTCACTGGAGTCACACGTGAATGCACAGCAGAGATTTGTCATTAGGTTAACCATTAACTGACAACCCTCATGAACCTGGACACCAAAATTTGTGGCTTATACAGCTTAGTCATCATCCACCTTGAAGGAAGTGAGAGGGACCGATAAATCACTCCAATCAATTACCCCCTCCCCCTAAGAAATGTAGTCAAAGCACTCCAGAAATAAAACCATATGGCACAATCATGTCAGGTCTGTTTATATAAGCTGTTCCTAGAAACAGCAGTAGTGTAATAGCAGATTTCCATATACTGAATCAATATTTGAGTGTTTGAGACCAGGTGTTTTATAAGATGCCATTAAGTGAGCAGAGCACATTAGCAGGTTCAAAACAGACTGTGAAGGGTTCCTCAGCCTCTGTGCCTCCACTTGCATTCCTCAGTCTCACAGCACCAACATGTACTCTCCAAGTCCTTTTGATTGGATTCAGCAGACCCAAACAGATTGTGACTACAGTGCCTTGTTTTTTCTCGGAGAGTTTCATGCATTTAGGACCAGCAATAAGAAACTAATGAACTGCTTGTTTATTTGACTAACAGCTCCTGGTAGATGTGCTCATTGGGTTACACAGCTTTCAGAGGTCTCATTTTTGCATTGCGCTGTTTCCAGGTTGTGGTGTGGTGGCTTTAGCTTTACATTAATGAGCACCTGCATGGCTGGAGATACTTGTCTGTCATTCTGCTTAAGACAGAAAAGCATAGGCTGTGCTGACTGGCTTACCAAGCACTTGGTGCAATTGTAGATGTATGGTTTAAAATACAAGGTATAAAATTTTACTGCGTTCTTATCAGTATGGGACTTAGCTTTTTTGCAAGAAATATAAGATGTGAAATCAAAATTATATAGAAATTGTTCTGGTTATTTTGTATGACATTGTATATGACTATGTATTTTTGCAATATTTAGCATTTTAAGCCACTATCTGAAAACCAGAATGTTTTACGGTCTACTGAGAAATTTATATTTTCCTAGATATATAGTGCTTTATATGAATAAAATCCAAATTACCTATGTCTATCCCTTCTCTGTGCAGCAGACTGAAATAATTTGGAGAGAGAAAATGTTAACTTTTTCAATACTTTTCTCAGGGAGAAGCAAACTTAATGTCTACCAGGAACTCTTGGAAGCTCCCAGGCTGCTGAGATGATGGATGACATAAATATACATTTCTGCTTTTTTTCCTCACTCTCCTTTGCTTACTTTCAAGTCAGCTGTAGCCTGCTACTTGAAGAATATTGGAGACTTTTGCCTCAGGTAGTTTTGTTGCTTCCAGTCAGTCTAATTATGTGCTGTTAAAGTTCTCTGTTTAATTAATAATATTAACAAATATAACATGATAACAATAATTATTATTTTTAACTTGTAGTTATTTTAATCAAATTATCACCATGTTTATGACAACTTTTGTATGTGAACAGGGATTTCTTTAAAAGACAGTCAATTCTATGGGTTAGAATATGAATTTGAATGGACAGTAACTCAAATTTTCTTTGTTTCCATTTTGATAAAATATTTGAACAGTGGATCCAAAGATTGATAATGGAAAATACTTTTTATCCCTGTAAAACTGAGATCAGGAGTCTTCTTAGGCTTTATTTATCAAAAAACTCTACTCCTCGCCTTCAAGCTTATCTGGAAATTGAGACTTAATCTGACTTTTCATTTTTTCATAATATTCAGTTTACAAAATTTGAGAGACCACGGCAATGTCTGAGTGCCATCTTTCTGAGACCTGATTGTTTTCTAGCATTGTTCCCTGTAACACCAATGCAAACCTAAATCCACTTTTGGAAAAGCCTGGAAGAAAATAACTGGCAAAGGGTTTTCTGGTGGTGTAGCAGTGTTCTGCAGGTCCTAGGCAGCACTCTGGGGGCAACAAGCATAATATCAGCCAAGAGCATTTTATTGTATCAGAATAAGACCTGGTGTATGTGGGCTCCAACAACATGCATTTTTTACAATGTCGTTTCCTAGAGTTGACCTGTAATCTTATGAATCTTTATTATTTCTTTGTGTGTGTGTGTGTAGAAAATATTAATTATCCATCATTATGTCTTCACATGAGAGACTGAGTAATATTTCAGTCATAGTCAGTGGGCACCATTTAGTAAGGTGGTTTTCTTGCAGATTTATCCTGATAACCAATGTGGAGTTTTTATTTTTGTGAGATATTAGAAACTGCTTGTGAAATTACTTAACGTTTCTTTACTTTATAGGTCTTTTAGGAGTGATATTGCAGCATTGAATGAAAACAAAATATTGCTCAATTGTTCATATGGCACTTGGAAGTCACAACAATAATACTGTACAGAAAGAAGAACAAAACAAATGTGAGAACTCAGAAATTTGCTTTTTCAAAAGGTGAAAATATTCTATGAATGTGTCTATTTACCTCGTTTTTGACGAAGAGTTTTGTCAACTTTATATCAGTAAGTATTTTAGTTTTGGGGTAAAGATTATTTTTTCATGAAAATATAATTTCAAATCAGTCCCTCCCATCTACCCCCCTTCCAAAAAACAGATAATCAATCACATTGCCATTTCAGCAGATCTCTCACAATTCTCAGGAAAGTAACCAGATTTTGTGTATTTTATCAAGTTCTGCTGCAGACTCTTGACAGAAATTTTATTGGGATAGAATCTAGATACCAATAAGATTGTAGGAAATTGATAGCTATCCAAATATTATTAAAAACAAGATCCTTTTTTTTGGTTTTGTATCAAGTATACAGTAGCATAAGTACTGTGGCTATTAGCAGAAAATATGTTCTCTGATTAGCCAATGCAGACTAGGCAAAAGATTGAACAACTATTTCATGTGTTGAAATTTTACACTATACTTCAAAAAATTGAGATCAAATATTCCAATTCCTTTTAAAAATGGAAAAAAAAATAATTTGAAATAAGCTGAATTTTTAGGTAATTTTAGTATATTTCATTTACCCTCCCATTCTCTTGTGAGACCAAAATGTAAACAAGATGCACCAAGTCTCTTGTTGGAACTAAGGCGGTCCCTTATAGTTCCACAACCACATGCCATCTTGGAAGACCTGATTCAGAATGCGTCTGTGTTTTAATAAATATAAGGAACCTGGACCAGATCCTATTTAAAACATATCTTTAGAAATGGAAGAATACACAGGTACTGTGATTGCAATAAAATCCCTCGGCATGGTGAGTGATCCACAATACGATTGCTCAGCAGCTGCTGAGGGATGCCCAGCCCATCCCCCAGCAGCGATTGCCCCCTCTCAGCCAGCTCCCCCCAGTTCCTACCCTGGCTGTGTCAGACTGTGTATGGAATGGCCAGTTTGGCCAGTTCAGGTGAGCTCTCCCGGCCATGCTGTCCCAGCCTCTTGTGCACCTGATCACTGCGGAGCACAGGACACTGAAACGTCCTGGATTTAGGCTGAGCACTGCTGAGCAACATCCGAACCATCACTGTGCCACCAACCTGATTCTCACACTGAATCCAAAACACAGCACTGTACTGTCTCCTAAGAAGAAAATTAGCTCTATCCCAGCTGAAATAGGACAGCTGTTAATGTAATATACTGTGAGATTTAATAAGGCAAATGTCAACATTTATCTTATTTGACAAGTAATTTCAATTTTTTTCACCTACATAGTCCTGTACACACAGTTATGTATGTGACTTTTTGCCTGTACATGTTAAACCTTTTCATATCAAATATTCTTTCTGTTTTGCCAGGTTTTTTAAGGAAAAAAGGTTAAAGATGCATGTTTTCAATTGTAGGAAGCTTTTGTGCTTTACTAACATATATTTGTATAATGTAGCAATTTAAAAATGACTATGACACTTCATCAAGAATTAATCTGCAGCATTGTTTTGACCAAAATTTCACAGAATGAATACTATTGTATCATGAGTTCAATTAGATACGAATAAAAGAAATCATGCTTGCTGTGTTTAACCATGGATAGAAATAAAAAAAAAGTACTTAAGAAAAATCCAAAATGCCACTAACATAGTTCTACTAAAGTATGAAAATGAGAAAGGAAGATTTTGAAAAGATACTGTCTAACAAAATCCCACAAGTATTTTATCTATCTTTAAAATAATGGCTTCCTAACTTAAATCCACATAATACTGCTTTTACTATGAATCCTTCATAGTGAAGTGTCCTTCATGGGCTCTTTCTGTCAACAGCAAATACTGGTTCAAAACATTGTCCTAGTTAAAAATATTAAAGAAAATCCTCTTTAGAAGTCAAAAGAATTACTTGCTAGCAGAAAAACACTAAAAAGCACTTAAACATGTTAGTGTGCCTGCTCTCATACCCAAACTATTTTCCCATACATGTTGTGATTGCACTCAACAGTCAACATGCACAAAGTCTGCTGAGTTTTCAGCGGTAATACTTGGGCTTTGATTTCTCCAGTGCCCATATAATCTGCTTAGTAGGGGAGAGGAAGAAATGCAGTGTCCTGGCTGCTGTTAAAATTTAGTACATCCACCGTATTTTATTTTCTCCTTTTTTTTTTTTTTTTCCTACAAGAAATATGTTTCTTGTCCTGTCTATCATAACTTTGCCCTATTAAGCTCTGAAAGAACCATATTTTAAGAAAATTGTCTTCTAAATGACTTCTATACCCCTCTATTCTCCTTGAGTTGGCAGCAAAATCTCCTGGGAATGATCCAGCCCTATTTTTCCCCTTTATAAGATTTACTATTGGACACCAGTGTAACCCTGGAACATATTGACAGTTGAGATCCCTGACATAATTGATTCATGAAAGGGAACACATGAAGGTTCCTTTATTTAAAAAAATTTCCCTTGAGATAATCTGTAATGAAAATGTTTTTAATCATTAGGAGCTTAGCTATTGCATTTCATTTGATAGAATAATTGTTTGAAAAGGATCCCAAGGTGTCGTTCCTTCAATCTGTGTTCACCTAAGTTGCTTGTGAGGAACTGGAAATAAAGGAAAATATTGCAGTCCTGTTCAGAATTCAGCCTTTGGCCTACTGTTTGTTTACTAGGTCCAGTAAAAGCTTGAGTTCAAAATGGAACTGAAAAGATAATATTTAATTTAGCTGCTAGAAATTACTGTGAAGTATTTATTGAACAAAACCCCTCATCTCTAGCCAACAATATATTCTGTTTGTTTCAGTGTTATCTGGAAATACAAGATTATGCCTTGAACTGTGGACTTGAAATTGATCTGGTTTTCACCAGTATTTTCTTTTTTATATTTTCAAGATATATAGAGATGAGATACATATACTCACCAGGAGAATGATCCACAGGTTTATATTTGGGTTTAGTTGCTCATTTGGTGGTTGTGGTTGGTTACTGCTTATCGGTTTTCCTTTCTAAAACCGTAACTGGAAAAATAATAGCAGCTTCTTTTTGAAATAAAGTGCAACTGTAAAATAGTAAGGGATTGTCTTTCCCTCTGACATAATTTTTACTTTGTTCTGTCTTTCTTAAGAATAGGAAAAGGTAATTGGTGCTTGCAGGTGTACTTCAAAATGGGAAAGGAAGAAAAGCAAATCTAATCAACAGTGAAAGGAGAAGGGAAAGATCCACTCCCCAAAAGCCTTAAGCAGTTCAAAGCCCAGTATGTTGGAAGTCTGCAGAATCCCTTGGCTAAAACAGGTAGGTAGCTACTTTCCAGAAGAAATAACAAGATTTCTTAAGAACAGAACTACTAAAAAACATATGATGCCCAGGACATTTACAGCAGGCAGTCTTGGAGAAGTAACTTTCCAAAGACTTACCTCAAAATTAAACATCTAACTATGTTGCAAACTTATTTTCACAGCCACCAATGCTGATAAACATCTGCACTTGTAGACTGATTATTTTCAAGGAAGGCAACAGACTTGAAGCTGAACCATGTATTTTTGGTTTGGGCTTTTTCTTTTTCCAAGCATGCCAAAATAGGGCAGGGTTGAAAACTCCTCTTGCTTGGACAAGTCAAACAAGGCTTTATTTGTATTGCTGATGCCTTCTAGGCATCTCTTCTTTACAGAAAATTGTACATTTTGCATGACATCGGTCTGAGATGATAAAGGAACATCTGAATCTACCATTTGACTAAGGGGTGAGCTAGATGAACTTCTGGAGTATTACATGAACTTTCTGGAGTATGATAGGAACTTTATATTACCATAATTTTATTATATACAGTCTTTGCAAGTACAATCAAGAACAATGCTTATTGGTCATATGCTTGATAAATTACATACCAAGTATAAAGCATTCATATTATTTTTCCAAGAAAATAATTTTCTTTTTTTGTGAGATGACAGTGAATTGAAAATTATCAGTTGTAAATCTTTGCATTTGGAAGAAAAGATATATCAAAACTGCTTCTACATCTACAGTATTAAAATGTTGTCCTTATTCCTCTGTCCTATTGTTACGATAATCCACAGCTTTAGAACACAGGCAACTATTAACACACTCTCATTTGTAGAATTATCTTTTTTGGAGGGCTGGACTATCATAGAGCAATATTTCATTTTACAGTTCAGAACTTTTGTTTCTGCCTTTTTACAGTTTTTTATTTTGAATGTGTCAAGTAATTTTAACAATCTATGATGTACAGACCTGCAAAACCAGAATCCCTTGAGGTAGGAAACACATTTCCATCAACATGAAGCATCAACCATTTTGCTGATAACAACAGACTGGTATGTTGCATCCGGCCTTTAAGTAGTATTGTTGTGACTTTACTGGGGGTCATGAGAACATTCCAAGAATATGAGAATATTACATGAGACTATTATAGTGGCCTGTAACTCAAAATATGCTTCAACATGCACAATCATTGTCATTATTTGAGATAAGATCCTTCTCAGATTATTTTGGAAATGCAGGCATATGTGGTCTTTTGGTGATACGTCCCACAGTGAAGAGTGTCTTGGAGAAGAGTATTGTAAGCAACACTTATCAGGTTATTGTGCAGATAATGCAGAGAACAAACGAAAACTTTGATAGCGATTAGATATATCTGACACATCTACTCATTCTAAGGTGATTACTACCCTGCAATTTTTACTTGTTTTCACTTTACTGAGAGTTGATGTATTTACTTCTTCTAGGAATACTGACTTCTAGGAATAAAGCATATCATAAAGATTTTTGAGGGTATTGAAATGGAAAACCTCAGACTACTGCTTTATATATATAAATACATGTATATCTATACTATATACTTCTATTCACTTTTAATTGAAATTCAATTCCAAAAATTTCAAAATATAGAACTCCTGCTTATCAAAAATGCAAACTCTCAAAAATTCTCCATTTTATAACCTTTATAGACACATAACTAGGTTTCATTCAAAATTTGCTGTTTGAAGCTCATTTTGAAATGACTGATTATACACATAAATGCAGACAGAAAATATTGTACAGAAAATAAAGCATGTGGTCTCTCCCAAAAACAACTCATGGTTTATTAAAGTTTAGAATCTTTGTACTGTTTTTTCATAAAGTTAATTTCGTGCAGAGAAGAAAAATCCCTTATATGTAAAAACTTTAATTTTCTTGACATTGTTTCCTGCTTGATGTAAATGCTGCATATGATTTTCAGTGTAAACTATTCAAAGGGATTACATCTTGATATTAAGAAATCCCTCAACTTTCTCCACATCCTGTTTCTTTAGAGTCACCGCTCTTTTTTTTTTTTTTTTTATTATTGAGTTTTTTTTAAGCTTTAATACTAATGAATATTTTTTTTTTAATTAGGAAAGATCAACATCTCTTTATGCCCATGCTTTTTTTTCATGCCAACACTTAACTGAAGATCAAGACAAAGAAGTATGTACCTTTGTGCTGGTAGAGTTGGTGCGTTTTTTATCAACTCTCTCTTATTTGACTTCTATATTAAACTAGGATAATTTCTTTCAGGGATGTAACAAACAAATTTTCTAGAAAAGCAGCATTCTGCAAAAAATAGTTTCTTTCCTAAACCCCCTTCATATGCTGGCTAATGCAACTTAATTCTTAGTGGAGAATTCCTTATCTTTAGCTTTTGTCTTCAGGATAATGCACTTAAAGGACATATTAGAACAGCGAAAAGATACTGATACTGAATCTTATCTGATAACATGATTGTTTCTGAAGTGTCCTGGCCTAGTGGACAGGAACCACTGGACAAAAAACTTCACTGACTCTCATCTCAGGTATGTATTATTTTGCTTCACAACTGGTACAAGAAGTCCCTGACTTGCTACATTTCTCTCCTGAATGTTAATTGTAATCTTTGGAAGCAGTTTACTAGGATTGGTGAATCCCTTGTCTAACAGATGTTCTTCTCTTTAAAGGTCCTACTCTGACCCAGGACTCACAGTGAGGAAATATAATGACTGAAATTCTTTGCCCCTACAAGCAGCTATGACCTGAGCTATTTGTAAGTTATGACTTTGCCTAAAATAGCAAATAAATCCATGCTTCTAATTTTCTGTGATATTAAAAAGATCAAAGGATGAAAAAAAGTAAATATGACATATGTAGCAATGTTTTCTCTGTACTAGACTGATTGAAGTTTTATTGTAACTCTCAGTTTGAGATATCTGAGTGATGTGGAAAACCTTACAGCCAAAAATACAAAATTCAGCAATTGTAATAACAAAGCTTCAGAAAATTTCCATTTTAAGACTGAAATGTTTTACCAAATTTGAAGGAGTTAAATTGGTTATTTATTTCACTAAGTGTTCCATAATTGTCTCTTTAACCCTACTTTATCAAAGTTTGAGCAACGTTTTTATATATGTATCTCATCAAAGATCTCTTTTACTTATTAAATCTGTATTAGCAAGTACATTTCTCTTCTATTACTACATCTATTTCATATGAAAATACTAAAATTACTTTTTCCTGTTTTTCTACTATTATTAAACACTTTTGTCTATCTAAAAAATCTACTGCAGGTAGCAAGGAAAAGTCATACCTTGTGCATGCACAGATAAACTTATTTTTCTTGCTTAAAATGACACTGGCTACTCAATAATGAATGCCCCTAAGCAGCCAGCAATAGATAGCATGATTTAATTTTTTTCCCTCAGGACATGAAATGATATTCCTAAAATGTGTTAATAAAGTAGGAATGATGATTTAAAAAATATTTTAAAATTGTTTTATATGGAGCAATTATTATTTTATATCAAAAAGTTACTTTTCAGTTTTCAAACCCCTTCTCAAAAGTTGGTCCACATTTCTGTGTTATTTATCTGAAAATTTTAACCTTGTATGACAGGCCAACAGGTAAGTTAGAATGAGTGGGACTAATTTTTCCTGCACAATAACAGGAATCCAGAGCGCAGTTATTGTTCAAGTCAAAACAATAATAATGAATATTTAATAATAATAATGAAGGTACATAGCACTAATTTTTCTTAATTGCTCAAATCCCTAATTTTGCAGAATAGCAGTATGTTTTAAACATTTGCTGTCCACAGATAGAGAGGAAAACTACTGGAGGCATCCTAGGTAAAGTGGATGTGAATGAGTTTGAACTCTCTATACGTATAGATATTGATATCTGTATATCTGAAAGTGCATGGACATCTTTAATTTGTGGATTTTCTCTCCCCTAAAACTAAGGCAAAAATCTGGTGAAACACACTGGAGCAGGTTAACAAATGGACCACAACAAGTAGTTACATAGAATTTCTGTAATCTTGAAAGTAAAATTGTGCACACAATGTTATTGGCTATTTATTTGCACAAAGCCCATCTTAATAAGCTCTAGAATTCTACAAAGCAATATTTTAGAATTCTTTAGAGATGAGAATACAGACTGCTACTTGGAACTCAAGGATGCCGAGTAATCTGTGATATATTGCACAGAGGGCTGGGACAACTCATAGCTGACACCTACTTGTAATGCTCCCAAAGTCAGAGGTCTTCTGCCAAAAGTATGTCTGGGAATATTTAATACATATTAAAGAAACCTGAAGGTGGTCAACTCTAAGACTGAGATGGAAAACAGTAAGTTACAGGTGATACTTTTCTATTCTCTCTCACTGAGTATGTTGATATATGTCTAGACTTTTCTTCCCACTTCACCAGTTTTATTTCTCAGTATTGTTTTGTCAGGGAGGCTGGATATTGAATAAGTGAATAGGAGCAAACTTAGCTGTGCTTGTCAAAGCAGATAGGGCTTGTTTTATATATAGTCCGTTGAAGATTAATGGACGTAAATTATTCTGGAGACCCAGATATTGCAATGATCAGCAATATGGACTGTCTATACAAATAATTAGAAAACATTATACATAATTCACGAACACAGACTACTCTGCACTAGAGGGGCTTCAGTATTGTGGGGATAAGAAATCTAAAAAGACAAATAGATATTTCGATAAATGACCAGTTCCACCCTCTTCTGCAGTTTCCCTTTCTGAACATGGTGCTATGCCTGTGATAGAGCTTTCTGTGCTTGAACCTCCTGCCCTTGCTCTGGTGAAATGTGTTAGTCTCCAGGAATGGCTGCAAAGCCAGAATTTATGTCCTTGGACTGCTGAGACAGACAATCAAATTACTGGACATCTACTGTGAAAAAACCAAGCACTGCAGAAGAGAAACCTCCTCAGTAGTTCCACTTGTATGTTTTACCTCCTATGTATATCCTTATGCGTACTTCCTTGGCTTCAACTGGCTTCAGGAACAGTTCTTTGGATTAAACATAAATTAGTTTAATTGTATGCTTAAAACTAGATTTCATCTAGACCAGTCTGTGCAAGACAAACCATCCTAATATTTTCCTTCCCTTCTGTGCGCTTGCATCCATGAAACCATGACAAAGAGGACAAAGAATTATGGATCAGGTGTACACTCAGCTTAAAGCACTTGTAGTCTCTCACACTTTAAAACCTATTAAACTTTTGAAAATTTAGACTTTTAAAAATAAGTTTAAACCCTATATTTTTAATCTGAAAAGTGATAAGTTCAGACTAGGTACGAGGAAGAAGGTCTTTATGACGAGTGTGGTGAAATGCCGGAACACATTGCCCAGAAACGTGATGGATGTCTCATCCCTGGAAAAATTCATGGTCAGGTTGGACAAGGAGGCCCTGAGCAACGGATCCAGTTGAAGATGTCTCTGCTCTTTGCAAAGGTGTTGGACTAGATGGTCTTTACTGGTCCCTTCCAACAAAAACTAATCTGTGATTTTATGATTCTATGCAGCCTAAAGAGAAAAAATCAAGAGAAAGAGTAAAAAATAACTTTGCTATTAACCAGTAACCCACTTCCTTTATTCCACTTGAATTAATAGGCAGGGAGAGAAGGAAAATAAGTAGTCCTACACCACCATGTCATACAAGGTCATACCACAGAAATTAATACTAATGGGTATGGAGAGGATAGCACCTCCTTAACTTTTACCCTTTGCCACTGTATCTGAGCCCAAAACACAGCCCCTCCGATAAAATCAGTTGGTAAGAATGAAGGACAGGAAGCTAGCCAACTGCTGATATCTCAATTATGAGCATTTTCTTACTATTTCATAGCAAAATAAAGTAGTTTAAAGAAATATTTCTTGATTGCAATATTTCTTCAATATGAAGAAGCAATATCTCTTCTTCAAAACAGTAGGCAAAAAAGAGAATAAACTCTATCAGATGATTTTTCATTTACTTGTTCAGTTGAGCAACAGATATCAGAGACATGTGAAAATGAAGCCACATGGGTTGTATCACTGAATAGAAACACAGCAGCAAAACTATAAACATCATTCAGACACTGAAAATTTCCCAGTCTACTGATTTCATGCTGATAGAGACAGATTTCCCTTGAAAGAGCAAAGATCTGCGTGCCTTTTGATCAATGTCTTGGGATAGTCTGATATTATTTCACTTTAGGGTAAAAATAAGTCTTGGCAATTGTTTTATTTGTAGAGTACTTGTGCATAGGAGAACTGTCACCAAATGCAATTGATGAAACTCAACTTTTTTTATTTGTTTGTTTTGTTTGGGGTTTTTTTTGGTTTGTTTTCACATTTTTTAGTGAAGCTACTAAATTTCACACAGCGAAATACAATTCCTAGATGACATTTAAATATCTGAAATTTTAAGGAAAGCAATAAAAGATATGGAAATAAAATCAAGTGTTTTGTTTTATTTTGATAGATCCTTTCATCTTATTTTCTTGATTATTTTTGTTTCATGAGCAAGATAAAATGTTTTTTTTCCACAACTCTAATAAAAAAATCTAGTGCAACATGTAAATTTCTCAGCCAAACATACTATAAAACTGTTCCAAAATCTTAAAAATTTGAATAATTGGCATTGAGAGAATACAAGTTTTTGTCATTTCACAAGCAGTAACTATTTTTTGTTAATTATCTACACCTCAGGAAATTTGTATGTCAGCTGCTGGATCAAATAATCATAGAAATAGACTGAAAATGAATATGAAGTCTGAGATGTAGCAGGACTGTACAGACAGTTTAAGGAGTGAAAAAGAAGGATGTACATGGTTTCTGCTTATTCTGAAAATCAGCAGTATTTATTAATGTTTTCTCTTCACAGGGAGAGTACAAGGCATCTTAGAAAATTGATATTTTGTTATATCAGGATGAGTGGTTCTCATTTTTTGTGCATAAATTTTCCAGGAGATGTGCTGCTGTAATTCCAGAGTAAACTGATGATGTTTACCTCTAGTCAAATAAATGGAGTTCAAAAAAACCCAGGAGAGAAGTAGCATACTGTTAACAGGAAGCCAGGGTTTTGTATAAAAGAAGTCTTCCATAGGAAATTCCTCTCATATTTTCCTACTGCTTTGTCCAGAGCAGTGGACTTTAAGAGGCTCAACACTTGTGTATTAGCAAGCCATACCTACATGATAGCTTGGAAATTTCTTGAAGCGTTATTCAATTATACTGAACATAATACAGTTATATTTACTTAGAAAATAAATGAGACTTCAGGCCTTTCCTATTTTAAGCAAAGAGATCTAATGGGAAGTAAATTCTCAGGTGTAAAAACCATCAGATGTTCCCTTGGTGACTCTTTACACTGTGCTCTTAGGGGTGCATTGATACCTGACAGTTCTTAAAAAACAGCAAGGTAGAGAAATGCTATTTCTGCAAAGTAAGTATGACATTACCTCTCCTAGCACTGCTTTCACAGGCAAATCTCCCACAGCATGATTAACACAGCCCTCTGTCCCTCAAAGGATCAATTTAAGGCAATGTTCATACATGTCCATGACAATGAACTTTAGAAAATAACAATGTCCTGATTCAGTTCTCCTCCAACAGGAGTCTGTAGCTAGAGTTAGTGTCTCTGAGAGATCAGCTGAAAGGAAGAAAATGGGAAGGCAGCAATGTTACCCTCTAAGAAAGCCAGAGGACACCACCCCATTGGTAGAAGGTTCTTGGGAAGACAGGATTAGTTTGTCCAGTCTGTTTAGTATGATAGATAAAGATGGTTGTGGCTGGTCATTGTCAAATGTTTAAAATATCTCTTCTAAACATGCAAGGAAAAGATTGAGGCACAACGGAATAATTGCACTTCAAGCTGTTGTCGAAGAGAAACTGAGAACTGAAAAACTTAACCTACTAAAATATGTGTTTCCGTATTGGAGGAAGCTGTGTCAGATAATGTTCATTAAAAAAAATATTAAAACCCTTAGGAACAGATGAGTTGTAGGTTTTGTATGTTTTACTGCTTGCTAATATGGAAAATTTAATCACAAAGGAGTAATTTATGTGACTGTAGAGTTGAGCTAGCTGATGCACTCCCAGACCAGTAGACTCCTGGTTTATACAACTACATAGATGAAATGTTCCATATTCAGAGATTTTAAAAACTTATTTTCACATGCAAAATTATCTTTTGAGCTATTTCTTATGTTTGAGGTTTGACCTGGTTGATGTTTACAGTCCTTGAAATTATATTATTTGTTTTGCTTAAAAAAATAAGAATACCAGATGCCACATGTTAGAATTCACTTTGAAATGTAGAACTAAAAGTGAAGGATCTCATAGAGACCTCTTCATAAGAGAGTAAAAAGGACACAACTTAATTTGAAGTTAGATACTGCTTTGTACATACTATAATAAAGAAACCTTACAGTGGCCCTTACAATGCCATCCTCTACTCTTCTTGCCACTTTGTCCTGAACGAAGTCATACACTGTTTTCATACTGAGTTTTCAGAGCTGGGATTCTGTTATGTAGACAGAAAAATAAATAATTTTTTAATGTCATATACTTCTGTATGACAACTCAAATATGGAGTTAGAAGGCTTTAAATTGTTTACAGGCTGTTAAAACTCTGAGCTAGCAGAATAAAGGAAAGCTCTTCTTGTATTTGAAGGTGTCTGAATCTTTGAAGACATGTGTCTTTTGCCCCAGTTTCCTTAGAAGTGCAGATTAAAAAATATTTGTTTAGATTTTCTTGCATTTTATTTTGACTTCTCACTTCTCATTCCAGTGTTAAAATAAATCAAGTATCATGGAGCAGCTAGGCATTTGACTTACCTGATACTTGTGATCTGGAGTGAAATCTCTGATTCTTGATGAATTATCTAATCTTTCTGCATAGTGCCTGGGGAAACAGTGGACGTCTAGGAAAGAGACATGATATAGTCAAGGAGCAGGGCTACACTGAAGGAGAATACTTTGCCTTAGCTCTGCATCCTTTTAAGTCCAGATATGAAACATGGGGAATATAAAAAGAAAAATGTTTCTATTTCATCTATTTAATGTATTTTGATTGTATTGTGAGGTAAAAAATTTCATCTGACATTGGCCAGGTTTTTCTGTCTCTAAACATTTATTCAGATATATGTATAGCAGTCAATACAGAAAATTAAATCTGATATTCTGAACACATTGCAAATAAGCTGATCAGACAGACTACATTTGAGTTGACAATTCTTTTTGTCCTATTCAATCATGATTTAGGCTGTGGCAATTACAAAAAGCAGCCAGGAGTAACCATTAGCAAACTTGATTGGGAAAATTAAAGTATGCACGATTTAAGTGGTCTCTTTTAGAAGAATGAACACTAGGAACATTGGTCCTAGTCATAGGACAAAGTCTGTACAGAATTTATAACTGATGTTTAATGCTGTGTCGGAAGACTAAACTTGTTGCTGATTAAGTTTGTATTTCTCCCCAGACACTGATAGGTCAAATATTAAAACCTGAAATATGGATGATAAAACTGTTCTCAAGCCAAAACTTGAATAAAATTTGAGGCCACAAAGGATTTATTTCTTTCTTCCCTTTTGATTACTTGATAGGATTTTTATTTTGTGAGTGTTCTACATACTCAAATGAGTTTTATCCTGTTCATTTAAAAGTTTTAAATTAATTTTTTAAAACAGAAAAAATGCTAAGACTTTCTGAACTATTTTGTATTTATCATTTTTTGTGGAATAACTTACTGGAAAGAAATTCTGCCGGTAATAATAAGACAACAAATTTCATGGTATTCCTTCTGATCTATTTCAAAGATGCATGTCCTTTTGAAAGATGAAAGTGAAATGGCGATGTGAAATCCATTGAAATTATGTATTCAATTGCTTTTTAAGTGTTCCAGCCTAAATATTACTTGACAATTTAGACAGACTAAATTAGCATTCATTGAATGAGTGGAGTTTTGGCACAAATGCTGATGACAATTACCAGAAATTATCTCTACATTGAATATTTATTGTAAATGTCAACTGGATTACCAAGTTTGCTGTGGTTTCCACAGGATAACTGTAGATTAATATAGGCCTGTGCAGTATTAGAATGCCTCAATAAGCGGAAATTTCTGTTGGGTGTTTTTAAGGTTAAGGGTGAGCACAAAAACCAGAAGGAAAACTTCATAGACGAGAAATAATGGATTGAAGCTATTAAGATTCCTATTGTGATTTTATTTTCCGATTTTCTCAAGATCTTAGATGCATCAGTACAGACTGGGGGCTGATCTGATAGAAAGCAGCTCTGCACAGAAGGACCTAGGTGCCCTGTTGAACAACTGTCCATGAGTCAGCAGTGTGTCGTTTTGGCCAAGAAGGTCCATGGTATCCTGGGGAGCATTAGAAATCATTGGCAGCAGGTTGTGGGAGCTGACCCTGCCCCTCTACTCAGCCCTGGTAAGGCAACATCTGGAGTGCTGTGCCCAGAGCTGGACTCCTTAGTGCAACAAATACAATTGAGGGACTGGAACATCTCTATTACATGGAAAGGCTGAAAGAGCTGGGCCCGTTGAGCCTCGAGAAGAGGTGACTGAGAGGGAACCTCATCAGTGTCTGTCAGTGTCTGCAGGGAGGGGTCAGAGGATGAACCAGGTGCTGAGCAATAGGACAAGAGGCAATGGGCAGAAACTGATGCACAGGAAGCTCCACCTGAACATGGGAAAAACTTCTTTATTGTGTGGGGGGCTGTGCACTGGAACAGAATTCCCAGAGAAGCTGTGGATTCTCCCTCACTGCAGACGTTCAAGAACCATCAGGGCACAATCTCATGCCATGTGCCCTGGGATAACCCTGCTTGAGCAGAGAGATTGGGCCAGATGATGCACAGTGTCACAGGGGTCACTTCCAACCAGACATGTTCTGTAATTCTGTTATATTGTGAGAACATATGATTTTATTTGTGAAACACCTTTCTTTATTAACAAAGTCTCTTGGACAAAGAAGGAGAAATATAGATAAGCTTAAAATTGGGTTTCATCATGTTAAAAATATTGACTGTGTGCTATTAGCATTTTTGAAATCACTGGAAAGTCTGACTTATTCCTTATGCAAGCAAAAGTTCTACCCAAGTAAATTTTATTCCAAAAATCAGATAGACAAGAGTGTTCCTTTTGATTTAACACTGGAATAGTAGTATTCATTATTTTTTCTAATACTAAAATTGGATTGTTTTTTAAAGTTTTTCCTTAAAGAAAAGGGTCTCCTCTCTTATAGTGGAGAAATCAACATCTTCCCAGACAGCTCATCCATTTGTTTTGTGAATTTCATGGTTAGAAAACATTTCCTAGTAGACAGTCTAAATTTCTCCTTCTACATTGTCTGCCCCAGGCATGGGGAATAAAATATTCTTGTTTGCAGCAACTATGGAATATATTTAAAAATTCAAAAAGCATTATGTCACAGACTTATTCTTTTCTAGACTAAACAGTCTTATTCTCTCAGCTCTTTCCTTGCAAGACCATTTTACCAGGTCTCTGATCATTCATGCTGCCATTCTCTAGATTTTTTCCATTTGAGCATGTTTCTCGTGACATGGCAAATCTGAATCCCAAAACACACTCCTTTTGTTAAATGCCACGTTGAAGGGTTTGAGTTGAAAAAGACATTGAAGATCTCATAGTTCCTGTTTATCATAGAAAAGTTTGCCTTTAAAACAATGGCAAGAAACTGTTGATTCACATTAACCATTAAATCCTTTTCTGCAGATCTGACATCCAACCAGTTATTTCAGAGGGTGCTCTTCTGCAAGTGATTATTCATGCCAAGTGCAATGCCTTGTTTTCCTCCATTTGATTAAATTAACAACCATCTCTTCTCTGGTTACTAAGGGAAGTTGTCTTGGTTTGGAAGACAGGTGTCTGCTAAGGAAGGTGGAAACCTGCCTTAGAATAGAGGATATGACCCCTCTCCCTCCAAATTGTTATAAGGTTGAAATCAAAGGCTCTCAGGCAGAGATATGGGAAAAGGAATAACAGTTCTTTACTCATATCTATAAGGAGGAAAACAAGCAACAACAACAGGAGCAATAACAAACAAACAAACCAGAAACCCGGTGGCAGCTTTCTCTGGGCTGCCAGACACCGCCCCTCCCCTTTGGTACAGTTACGGTCACGGCCGGCAGGGGGCGCTGTGGCGCGAGCTCAGCTCCTCGGTGATGGCAGACGGAGCTGAGGGCGAGGCGGCTGCACGGGGACCGGAGCTGCAGCAGGGAATCTCAGGGCAGCAAACTGGGCGGCAGAGCTTGTGCACTCGAGCTGGCGAACAAAAGGGTAGCAGAGACTCCAGCAAAGAAGAGAAACCAGGCAGTGCTGAGCTCCTGCGTCAGCAGCGAAGGGAAAGAAGAAACAGCAGCTGTCTGCTCCAACAAGTCCCGGGAACATGTGTGTCTCTGCCACCTTTTTCTTCTCTTGCCACACCTGGCTATGTTTTTAGTCTCTTAAGTGCGTCTTTGTCCCTTAAGTCCTCTGTTGTTATCTCTTAAGTACCCAGTTGTTAAGACTCATTAAGGTATCTCTAGCCACAGGATGGAAAAATTCCCAACCTCCAACAGTAAAGGATCATGGTTTGTACTCACCGTGTGCAAATATTAGACCCTGTATTTTGATCTTGCAAGACTGAGTTTCCATGGTTGAGCTCCCTTGCCATGCACCTACAGCTGAGGAACCTTCCCCAATACTTTCCACCAGTAGGATGTGGATGTGCGATGTTAGAAACAACACAAAACTAGTACCCCTTATTTCTGGAAGTCTGTACTTCCAAAGAAATATTTCTTCCTCTGTGTTCATCAGAGGCTTCAGTTAAAGCTCATTTTTCTCCTCCTGCCTCCATGCCTTTCCTTTGGCTAATCGTTACCAAAGGATAACAGTGGAAATACATGGGTTAATACAACAGCAGTACCTGGCTGTGGTAGATTGTTCTCCTTCTTTGTCATTTCACATCCAACCTGACATTTTGTCTTGTTTATCCTCTTTAGGGTTCCCCTCACCCTAAAAAGTGAGGAGTAATTCTGTGGGAAGCTAAATATATTGGAGCACTATTTTCCACAGTATTGCCATTATTGTTTTAATGTATAATGAAAAATAAGCTAATTGATGAATGTTTATTCTTTCTATGTTTGCACTGGTTTTGCTTCCTATTATTCACGAGTATGATTGCCAGTGTGAATGGATGGAAAGGGGTCTAGCAGACAAGAATTCTATCAGTCTGACTTAATTTAAACGTGCTAATGTCCACCTCTCCAGGCTTGAGAGAACCAGCATTTCATCTTCTCCTTCTTTACATTATTTGCAATTTTATTTTGATGGAGATTTTTTTTATAGAGAGTATGACCTTTGTGACCTTTCAAGAATTGGTTAATCCAAACTTTATATTTCAAACTGGATAAACATTGCTTATAAATAACAGTCAAAGTTTAATCTTTTTTGTCTATACCTGTATTTGCATTATGTTTCATTACACCCACTTCAGAACTTTCTAGTTGAAACAGAAGCAAACTAGATCAAATCATTACCAGTGTGGCTATTCTCAAATTTGTTTAAAAACTGGGAGAGTAGAAATTCCATTTTACAAAATACTAGATTTAGTATCTTAAATATGTAAATAGTTCCTGTGCAAAAGTGACACATATATTAGATGTCCTAGGTCTTCATGAATAAATGTCACTAAGAGTTTTAATTATGCTACTCCTGGCAGCATGATTATGAATGCACTGATTCTACCAATTGCCTTGTCTAAGCTCACAACACCACCCATGCAGAAAGCAAAGAAACATCAGTATTTTTACCCACAGGTTTATGTGCTACAGTTAACCAGTGAATTGTAAGACATTAACAGTAGTGGTCCAACTTGCAAATGAAAAGTTAATACTGTTAAAGCTGTGTATCTTCCTCTTTTGCAGGTTCTAAGACTGTAAGCATCTCTGACATTCAGATACAGAACAGAGTAAAAGATGACTGATGAGTAATACAATGAATCCGCTCTTTAGAAGTAATCGTTTTTAAAAGAGACCATTAAATTCTTTACGCTTAATATGAAACTTGAGAAAGAAGCTACACACAAACTGCATGTGTACAATAATCCAGGCAGTTCTGGATAGGTTTGAAAACACTGTATATTTTTTGCATATTCTTAGATGTAACTCTAGATTTAGTTCTGTGTCAAGGCTCAGGGATGTGATAACTGATAGTGTTTAACAATTGCCACACTTACTGCTGTGCATTCGCCTCATTCCATTTAAAACTCTCAGCCATTATTTGGGCTTGATTACACTATTAGGGTCAACCATGGGCTGTTCCCAGTAGTAAGGATAAGGTGGCTCTCCTTTTGAGGGGATAGATTTAATATAAGATTTCATATGAGATATAGATCTTTTATATCAGCCCACTGAACCCACAAGGGATTACTGATATTGACACAGTTTAGTACAAGGAAGACAAACAAACAGCTTTTGAGAGAGCGCAAAACACTTTTGATTACTTAGACTGAAATTATTGATTGTTTTATCAGGCTGGGTGCTTGTATGAAAAGGGCAGTGTCAAGGAAAGAAACAACAAAACAAAAAAAGCCCAGAAGACATGAATGGAAGTCTTAAGCCAAGCTGTATTCAGGCAGCCTAGGCACAGCAGCTACTGCTATGGCTTGGCATATAACAGCCTTATACGCCCTTGTGAGGTCAAGTGTGATGGCTTAGAGACAAGGTGTTTAATTTGTTATTTTTGATTGTTGTACATAATATTTGGCCTGTAGTCTCTGATGGCTAGTGCAATCTCTACAACTGTTTTAGCTGGCAACTGCATTAGATTTTCATTTGTTTTTTAACAATAGCTACCATCTTGCTTCAGAAAACTAAAGTTCTTGTTATATGTAAATTTCTGGAAAGATATTTGGTATCAGTTCTAAGTGACCATATTATAAAGCCTTTTATGATTGCCAGTAGTGTTGTTATAAATCTATTTTGCATAATAATTAAATAGTATCACTCCAACCCCGAGAAGTCATAGACCTTTTGTCATCATTAGACAAAATCAGGCTGAGTGTAAACACAGCCTAGTTTCCTCCGTGTTTTTGTATTTGTATGCAGCAATTGTCAGCATGTCGGCAGTGGACAGTGATAAAGTGCATTTTTCTGCTTGGGTGGTTAGCCCTTTCATTTTTACAAGTGACAAAATAAAAATCTGTTGAAGAGTGAACATGCTGCTTTCACTGTGTCATCTCAGCCCTGCGGGTCATTTTATTATAAAAATGTAAAAATCCAGTCAATTTTATTTAATCAGCTGAAAAGGAAAAGTGTTTCCAGGTCATTAATCAAGTGCTCCTTCTCTGTGGGAACTTGTCTCTTCAGAAACTGCCATCTGAATCATTAATAAAGCTGAAAAGATTTTGTGCCAGCAGGTTTTTGAGAAACCTAGATGTTATCAATATAACTGGTGTAAAGTAATTTGAGGTCAACAAATAAAGCTTTATATATTCATTGCTTCAAAAGCTGAGTATTGCCTATTAAAAACCAATTAATTATTTTTTAAAAAGCATTTAATTGTTGGAAAATATACAACTGTTTAGAAGGTATTTGATTATATATTCCATAATTACATGTTTTCTTTAATGTTACCTAACCATATATTTACAGTAAACTTTTATGTGAATTGATCAAAACATGATGAGACATTAAGAAGAGATAATTACTACTGTATCTATAATAATAATGGTGGTAATTAAACCACAGAGAACTACATTCAAATAATGTCAAGCTTGAGACTTAAACCTCTATTAACAAAGACACTGAAGGCAGTCACTGCATTGTTAGAACATTCAGCTCCTTGATGCAGCAGCTTGTGCTACCTGAAGCCAAATCTCTGTGTACTTTTTGTGGCAGGCAAGGAGAATACACTTTCTCATCCCCTGAATAAGTTGTGTGATAAAGTGTTTTCACCCCACCCGATGGGCAAGCTGAAAACCTTACAAAATGCTGGAACTGGTAGTTGGAAAGGAGAGAGGTAGAGTGTAGAGCAAAATAAGTATGAATGCAGGAAATACACCAGCAGCCATTCATGTTCTTAACTGTCATTGGGAGACTAAGCCCTGATTCCCCCATTTTCACCTGTGTTCTAGAAAGAGAGTAGTACCAACACGAGGAAACTGAGTTTCATAAATAAATAGCCTAATATTTATTTTCATTTTGAAAGGGGAGCATAGATGCAGGCATCTGCTTTTCATCAAAGAGAGAAAATATTTGAATCCAGGTTCCTGACTGTTGCCTCAGGACTCGTTTCTTAACCCCAGGCTTCCTCTGAAAACTGTTCATTTGTTTTTGACAAATCTGAACACATTAACTGGAAAACTCCTTCTGCCAGAAACTTCCCATTCTGATTACTTGTGAATACCCTGTTTTCATTTACATCAATGGTTTCTGGAGTTAGGAAGATACGAGAAACTTGCTTGGTTTATATTTTTTGCTTTGGATTGCATCTTTTTTAATTCATTGGATTGGCCCCAATTAAACTAATTAACTAGCTTTTCCTAATTACATCTAATGTTTTGATAGGTAAGAAATTAATTTTGCTTTCTGAAAGTGCTAAAGTTATAATTTCAAAAGCTACATAAATCCATGTCTATTCAGGACAGCAGTATAGTTCAAACTATATTTATATGGGTGTGCACTTACTCATGCATATTCTAGTGACAAAATTCATGCATACTCAAGGGACAAAATGTATGACAAAAAGTAGATCCCATGTCACTTTTTCTCTGTTATTTTAAGGGTGCTTTTAATCACATACATACTATCTTTTATCTGAATTAAGATGTTGATTTCTTCACCATGAAAGTTCATAGCCTATTACAGTATTCTGAGTTCTGAATTCAGAACTATCAATATAACTTAGATTGCTTTATAGCCTTCTTACTTAACAGCTAATGCTAATCATCATCATCCTCATTATATATTGTAGACTGTGAAGACTTTTGCTAAGTGGTCCTGTGGCTCCATAGTGAGATTGCAAACAGTGTAAATTCTGCATAGCGCTGTGGATGTCCTTGCTTACATTGGACTTTGCTTAACGTGGGAGATGGTTATGTTGACATAACTGAAACTTGGCACGCAGGCTGGCAACAGGCCACTAAAGGGGCAGAATCTAATTGCATTTACACTAGTTCAATTCACTTGGACTTACTTGTTTGTACCTGTGTAACGGAGTGAAAAAGAGCCTGCAGGTCAGCAGCAGCAGTAATTACTTGTCCACTAGGATCTGAACTGAGGCCACCAATGCATTTCACACAGTTGACCACACAGTCATTGGATGGTAAGATGTCTTGTCCTAAGGAACAAAAGCTACTCCTAACATGAATTTAGTAGTGGAGGGCTTCAGTCCATTTACCAATCCCCAGGACTCAGTGGCTCATGAGACTAGTAATGTGTTATGAAGTCTCTCACCATCACAAACTTACACTTTTAAGAATATGTGTGTGTGTGTGTGAGCACATGCAGGTTTTTTTCTCTCCCTGTAGAAAATTGGCTAAAGGAGTCCTGCTAGCTTTGGGGAAGAGTATCTTTACCCCACTGTGATAATTTGAGAAGTGGCAGAATTTTGTGATTCAAAGTAGGTTTATTCTTATTTTGTACATTTTTTCTCTTAAAATGAAATGTCGGAGATATTTTAGTCCTAATATATACTAATCACTATAACAGTTGTCTAAAATAAAGTGACCTGTGTAAACAGTATAATTTTATCATTTTATTTTTTCCAAAGTCACTATTTGTATAATTATTCTATATCAAGAAAAAAAAATTTATGAAGTTTTGTTTGAAGCTATAAGGTGATTGAAAACAATGCTGTCTTGAATCACAAAGCTCTGAAAAGTTCTAAATTATAACAGCAGGAGTAAGGATGGTATAAAAATGATAAAACAGCTAGCAAGGAAGCTTAGTCCCAGTACAATTGAAAATTTCTACATATTTTTTTGGTAACAGGTCTAGTAATTTTTCAGTAATTGTTATTAATTATTGTTGGCATGAAAATATCAACAATTCTCATTTAACTACGTCAGTTGCCATTAATATAAATCTTTCAGGACTCATTTTTATAGACACGCATATACTTTGCAAATCAGAAAACCAGAATCTTGCAATGGTAAAACAGATTAAGTAGAGTTAGAAAATGTGGAACAATCTCTACATCCAAATCCACTAGTTTTCTGGTTTTGCTCCCTTATATTTACCCCACCTGTAAAAGTGCAGACTAGTTGGTTTCATAGAATCACAGAATATCCTGAGTTGGAAGGGACCCACAAGGGTCATCAAGTCCAACTCTTGGCCCTTCACAGGACACCCCAAGGATCACATTACGTGCCTGAGAATGATATTTAAACTCTGCCAGATTGGTGCTGGGACCACTTCCCTGGGGAGCCTGTTCCAGTGCCCAGCCACCCTCTTAGTAAAGAACCTTTTCCTAATATCCAAGCTAGACCCCCTCCCTGTCCATTCCTGTCTACCCAGCTCCCTCCCTCCCTGACACAACTTCATGTCATTCCCCAGAGTCTTGGAGTCCTGTCACCAAAGAGAAGAGATCAGTGTCTGCCCCTCCTCTTCCCCTCATAAAGAAGTTGTAACTGCAATGAGGTCTCCCTTGTCTCCTCTCCTCCAAGCTGCAATGACAAAGATACCTCAGCTACTCCTCATATAGGTTCTCCTCAAGGCCGTTCACCATCTCCATGGCTCTCCTGTGGACACTCTCTAATACCTCTATGTCCTCCTTATATTGTGACACCCAACACTGCCCCCAGCACACATGGTGAGGCTGCCCCAGTGCAGAGCAGAACAGGACAATCCCCTCCCTTGCCCAGCTGGCAATGCTGTGCCTGATGTCCCCCAGGACAGGGTGGGCCCTCCTGGCTGCCAGGGCACTGCTGACTCATGTTCAACTTGCCATCGACCAGAACTCCCAGGGCCCTTTCCATTGCGCTGCTTTCCAGCCTCGTTCCCTAGTCTGTCCATACATCCAGGGTTAGCACATTCCAGATGCAAAATCCAGAACTTGCCCATGTCAACTTTAATATAGTTGGCGATTTCATAGCCCTCTGATATGTCCAAGTCTTTCTATGGGGCCCTCTCTGCCTTTGAGGGAGTCAAAATCTCCTCCCAGTTCAATGCCATTGGCAAACTTAGTACATCTTTACTTGTCAGTAAAAACCCCAAAAATACAAACCACGTTTATTTATGCATGAAGTTGAAGACACTGTATATACAGACTTATGAGATGACTGTAACAATAGACATCTAGATGCTGTAAAGATTGAAAAACCCCATAGTAAAGAATTCTAAAATTGACAAGCATTTTTAGCATTTATTATCTCTTGCTCTTTAATATCAGAAATGTGAAACCTCATTCAGTACATTTCCCAAAATAAAAATCTAATATCTTCACGTCTTTTGTTATCACAGTTCACAGGATATTGTTCTCCTGTGTGGCATGGGACTTCAGAGTGGAACTGGCTACTTTCGGTCACTTCACTCTGATCTTATACTACTGCAAGATATTGCTACATTTCCTGTCTTATTTTTTTTTTTTTTCTGTAATCATATATTTCTCCAAGTGTGATTTTATCTATGTATTGTATTCCTAAATATGTTTGAGCACTAACCATAGGTTAGTAATTTCTTCTCCCTGGAGCTTACTGATAATCAAAGATTTTCCTAACTTTCATTCTGCTAGACAGATTAACTACACTATTTTACCACCTCACTCTGCTTTGACCAGATATTCCTTTGCTTCTCCTCTACTTTATCCTTTCTGTTTTTAAATTCACCCTCCTCTTCCTCCACCTCCTGGTCTGAGTGGCTAGAATTTCCCCAGTATTTCAAATGAAGCCACATCTAGTCTTTTGAAGCTTTTTTGTTAATTTCCTGTATTTTTATAGAGATTTTCCCTTCTATATTTCTGCTCTCAGTGCAACTGTCACCATCTCCCTAGTTCACAAGAGTTCCCTACTGATTTCTATCTACTCCTGCTTAGCTAATGAGTTCTCTTATAGCATTGCAGCAAATGCTTGACTGAAATTCAGATAGATAAGGACATCTAAATGTAGCTTATTGATGACAGATATCAGTGCTTTGATGATGGATGCATTTTTAACCCTTTTACTTCTCGGGACCTTGGAAGACTTTGTAGAATAGGTATTTTTCTTACCTGTTTGAAACCCTATAAAACTCTATGCTCTTAATTTTGTATTGAAATTTATCTGGTTTTTATGTTTTCTGACTCAGAAAACATAAATTCTTGCTTTGTAGGAAAATGAGTATAAATATTCCATACTTGGCCAAACATGTAATATACAGACCTACATGATGTAGGATGAAATGCAATATAAGATATAAAATACATGAAGCTATTAGAGAGCATCGAAAGGAGGGAAACAAAGATAGTGAAGGGCCTTGAGGGGAAGCCATATGAGGAGCAGCTGAGGTCACTTGGTCTGTTCAGCCTGGAGAAGAGGAGACTGAGGGGAGACCTTATTGCAGTTACAACTTGTGAGAGAAGAGGAGGGGCACACACTGATCTCTTCTCTGTGTGACCAGTGACAGAACCTGAGGGAATGGCCTGGAGTTGTGCCAGGGGAGGTTTAGGTTCGATGTCAGGGGAAGGTTCTTCACTGAGAGAGTAGCTGGGCACTGGAACAGGTACCCCAGGCAGTGGTCACAGCATCAATCCTGACAGAATTCAAGAAGCATTTGGACAATGCTCTTGGGCACATGGTGTGACTCTTGGGTATGGTGCTGTGCAGGGCCAGGAGTCAGACTCAGTGATCCTTGTGGGTCCATTCCAGCTCAGAATGTTCTGCGATTCTATGACAAGGGCTGCTAGGAGAGATTTAATCGCCTCTTTGCAGGATGTCCTGGGTGGTATATTCCTGCAACTTTGACAATGTATATTGATTTGTATCTGTGAATTTTTCGCTTTTTGTTTTCTTTATGTGGGTACCTACTGTGTAAAGAATATCTGGATCACGCAAAGCAAATGCAAAAGGCCAGTGAAAGTAGGATAGGTGTATTTGAGACATAATTTCTTCACTTTCTCCTTTGGCAAGTAACTACAGATTTTTCTCACATATTAATACTTTTACCATATCTATTTTCACCTCTGCTGTTTTAGAATTAGCCAGTTTCCTTAAAGATACAGAGAAATTCTGCATTTTTACTACAGCAAAGATATCATGAAGCTATAATATCTCACCTAAACTCATAAAAATATATTGATTTATTTGGATTGTGGTTTTAGAAGTTGAAGCAAAATAGCCCACTACCAGCTGAAAGCCTTTTCCCTCAGATTTTTGGTACATTTAGTTTTGAGTAAAATGAGAATGGTACAGATCCCTTCTTCAGGATAGATAGCATGGTGTTGATGTTTTATAAACATCAAGAGCTTGGGGTTTCTTCACAATCAGGAAACTAGTCAATGAATTTTCTTTTCTGATTTTTTTATTGACTCTCATTGGAATGGTGGAAATTCTTGAGGTTTTTGAAAATTGATTTTACCATTCTGTGAAGACTTTCCTCCGCTTTTTCTCTCCTTGCTACTCCTATTCTAGCCTAATGTAGTAGAAATATGAGTTACACTCCTCATAAAATACTAAAAATTTATTCTGATTTTTGTACACCTCCTGGTAGCAAACCAAGAGATGCAAATAATATCATGCATTTTCTGTGAGTCTGAATTCCATCTAAATGTCTGAGAAGTGTACAACTTGTTATAAAACAATTCCTTTTTCTTTGTGCTCCAGGGATTAATACCAATGTGACAGCAAAAAAAATCAAATCCCTAAATGAAAGATTTACCTTCTAAAAATGATTCTGTATATGCTTGAGCACCAACTTTTCTTTTAGCAATAAATTTCATGAGCTCTTTCTGTCATCCTTTTTGAAGATGCAATTCCTTATGTGCAAGTCACCCCTGCAGAAATAGTCCTAAGATAACATGAGCACTCCTTTTCCATGCATTTATAGAAGTGACTTCATTGATGTGACAATGAAATATTTTCATTTTAAGGGCAACAAGCTATGTGCTGAAAAACTATAAAGATGCCCTATTGTCATGTTAAATAATATCTATATGGGTAATAATGGGAAAAGGGAAAATGTTCTTGAAGGTCAGTTGTCATAGCTACAAGTTGCCAGTTTGGACAGACAATCAGTGATTCTCACCCAGGAATAGGAGCCCTGGGTAATAATCCTTACTTGCTGTCTTACCCAAAAACCAGAAAGGCTTCCATTCCAGCACAAACACAGATGAATGTTAAAATGGGGCGCACCCTCACTGTTACTGTTCATTTAGTTTAGCATGCTTAGGAAGATGGAAAACAGATGACTATTTTTTGTATATATGTAAGTAGTTCTTTAGTGAGCTGCCATGCTCCATGGGATGATAAAATATAAAAATAGAGGGTGTACGTCACAATAATGTACTGGGTTTTCTTTAGCTAGTAGGTTTTCCTTTTACAGACATGGAGGACTTGTTCTGGAAGACTGTCGCAGGCCTACTGAGTTGTTAGTGATCTTGGAGCTCCAGTTCTGACAAGTCTAATCACAGAAGGAAAGAAGTGTATTAAAAATGTATTACTGCATAAAGCTATAAGATGCATGGGAGACTTAGGGTTTTGCCAGAGCAGATTTTTGCATTTCATCTTCTATTTATCTTGCTGATTCTTCAGTAGAATAATCTTATAAATAACAAACCATTAATATGTTGAGTTGTCTGCAAAACTCTAAAAGCCACTTGAGAATAATATAGAGAAGTTACTCTTAATTTGTTTCTGGGACAGAGAAAAGAAGAAAAAAAGACTTGTTTTTACAACAGCATTCTTTTTTTTCATGGTAATCACTTAAAGTAAGTAATTCCTGAAAAAGAGTTCTTTATTTTTGGGGTTTTTTTAGTTTTGCAATGCAGCACTCTATATTTGTTGTATCACAAGATGAAATAGAAAAAAAATTCTATTATTAAAAAAATTATCATATGCATAATATTAACTCATTCTATCTCAGTCCATTTCTTCTCCTTTCTCCCCAAAGTGGAATAATTTATTAGTTATCAATAATGTATGCTTATGTGTATTGTGCAGACTTCCTCTCTTTAATTCCTCAGTGGTTTTGACTAATCTTTCTGCTTTTTATGTTCTAACTGACGAATGATTTTTATACTCCAATGTATTTATTCATTATAGGAACAAACTTCTGTAGTGTCAGATCAAGCTCTGAAGCTCTTATGAGTACAGCTGTGCTGGCCACAGAAGTTTTATTGCAAATAATAAGCATTGTACTTTTCATGTGCATTGTATTTTTCACTTGTGTTGTATTTACCATGAGTACTTATTCTACATGTTATTATGAATCTCTTAATAACTGAAAGCATGAAGGAAAACATTTCATTTTACAGAGACCCTAGGTTAGGACTTTTTTTGGTCCAGCTTTGTAGTACCATGGGAAGTATTGTGGTAACCATTCCCAGTATCCAAAGACAAAGGAACCTGAGCTCTTTTTGAGACAAATTTGATCTTGTGTTTGGAAAAAACGTGGTGGTGATACAAATGTGCTTTGGATATCATAATAAGAAACAGAACTGAATAAAGTCCACCTGAGGTAACTTCAGAAGCTCACACAATTTGGTTTCCAGAAGCACTTTTTCTTGCCAAATGACAATGCCATTGGTGTCTTCCTCCTAAATAAGGCAGAAATATAAATGTGGCTTTCATGTGTGTCTGGACCACTGTCTAATGCGCTGTTAATTTCTGGCACAGAAGACATTTTTATAAGGGATGTATGTTTGTATCTGGAACATAACAGATCCGTGTGTAAATTCAGTGCTTTTAAAAAGTCCCAAAATATTGAGCTACACAGTAGGAAACAAACTATATACATTTTATTCCTGCTCCAGTTTTACAGACAATGTATTTTCTGAAATTTGTTGAGCATAGTATGGTCAGACAGACCTCAGGTGAATAATAATACTTTTATTACTTCTAAGAGGAGAATCTAATTTCAATATGAAATTTTAAAAAATTTAGAGGATAGTTTGAACACTGTCTTAGTGTGAAAAACACTTTCAGACCAGGTGTACTGCAACAGTGATGCTTTCCAAGGTTGGTCTGAAGTTTGTAGGTCTCTGTTAAGGAAAGGAGTTGAGATAGAACTGTCAGATAAAAAAAGGACCTCCCTTGTCTAATCATTTTTTCCTTTTCATCGCATGATATTTTATTGAAACACAGGACTTGCAATGCGTATCACCAGAAGTCTGCTGCAACTTCCTATCTTGTGGTCTAGTTGACACTTTCTTATCTAGATTACTATAAAACTTCTTCACTTCGAAGCAGGACTATTGCCAGTATTTAGCCATATCTACTGTTGTGTAAAGATCCAGACCACTTGTTAAAAATACTCTTATATTGGTATAGGAAAATTATTGCATGGGGAATGAAATATCTCAGACAGAAAGGATGGTTGTTTTTGTACCAGATGGCAAGGAGCATCTTCACAGCAAGAGTCTTCAAGTGGATCAGATCATATTCCCAAAACTGTTTTCTGGTCAGTTCCTAACCTCTCTGGCCTGTGATCCTGCATGTCCACTAGAGCATATGCATGATTCTTCTCTCCTGACTACTATAAAATACATATAAAACATCTAACTATCTTACGATGTGATTACTTCTCCATCTGCATGAACAGTTTTTACTGAATAATCACAAGTGTCTTCTCTGAGTACAGTTCAGTCAATTCTGCAATAGGAACAGCTGGGAAATCTCTTTGTCTCATGTAAAAGTCACATACCTTGGGGAAACATATTAGAAGCATATAGACAAATCATCTACCTGCTCTATTAAATCAGATGCAGCCCTTTTATCTGCTGGCTTTTTTACACAACCTTGTTATTGTTTTTGTTTCTTTTTGATTATCATTAGTTAGAATTTTAATACTGGAGGCTCTTCAGACTGATTATGCTGTGGACACCTTAGGATGTCTATCATCTCCTCAGGCAGCCTGGTGTATACCAGGGAGCCAAGAGGAAATACCTTGATTGTAAAGTTATCCACGTTATTTTCAAATAATTGCAAGAAAATAAAGCAGTGAACTGATATTCTCAAATGCAAAACAGCAATCTTATTTTTATACTGACTTAAAAAGTTACACTATTTCTCGTTGAAATCTTAAGATAGTGTTTGGTAATTTTTCCCACTCAGACCTATTTCTCTGGAGTGAAATTTTGTCTCCTATATTAGCTACTCATACACTCTTTGAAAATGTAAATACCATGCACTCTTCAGACTCCTGTCACTAAGTTTAAAAAGTATTCAAATTAAAATACATTTCTGTAAATTGAACAACTGGTAGTAAATGTAAGACATATAAACCAATTTGACTATGACTAGGGTTTTTCATCCACAATTATGTGGGTTTAGATTTTTTTACTCAACCATGAATTAGAGATGGGATTTTATGCTATATTTTTTCAATATCTTTCCCAAATTTTCTTAGAGCCCAGTGCTATATTGAAACTCTTGTCCCAGACTAGATGAGCCAAACCAGATTGTAAAGCAGGTCATTTTGCAAAAAAGCAAAGATTTTGAACATGAACTATGTGTCTTTTCTTGCATTTTAGGATACAACATTTTTTTGTTGTTTTCTGAAATGGTTTTGTTACTTATATTGAAGCATCCTCACAGCATCACAAACCAATGACTTCTTTGGTGCAGTTTCTGACTTAGATAACATTCAGTGCAACAACTACTAAAAGACAATTTCCCAATAAGTAGCTGTGGAGAGCAGACTGAGCTCTCAACATTAATAAAATAATTATAAAATCTTGCTAACAGAAATAACAGTAGTTATTTAGCCATTCATTGATTTAGTTTGAGGCTTAGGTGTCTAAATGTTTTCTTTATAAAACTAAGAATTGGAGGAAAAGTTGTATGTGTGAGTCAACTGTCCCCACACTTATTATTCACCTTCATTTCGTCAGTTGTTGCTGCTTATATATAATTTAAAATCTCTTTTTTCTCAGTACATGGGACTATTTACTTTGAAGACAGACTAATTGGAGAGTCATTCATGCTACGAAAGTGTGGAGCTTTTGACAGAGTGCTGGAGCAGAGCACTGGCATGAAGTGAATTGCTTAACCATAACGTTTTTCAGTGAATGACACAAATGTCATATATAGTAGGAAACAATATTGACTAGAATAATGAGACAATCGAGTCTGAATTTTTAAATAAAATTTTGAAAACAAGAAAATTAGTTTATTCTCAATAAAAATCCCTCAAGTCTCAGTATAGGAAGGCTTCTTTAATTTTACTCCAGAACCACCTCATCACTAGTTTATTTACGTATGTACACAAGCCAGTTTCTCCTTATGGGGTCTCTTTCATGTGGTAGAGATACTTGATTCTTAAATGTACATTTGTGGCACCATAAGGTGACATTTTCATGGTATTGGTCATACAGTCTTCATTGTTATTGTACAGGTAACATGGAAGGTCTCATAATATGCTGAAAATATCTATGAATTAGGGGTCAGCAAATCAAAGTCATATGAAACGGCAGTCTTTTTGACAGTCTTATGGTTTTTTTTTTACTTCAATATATTTTAGGCCTTAGTAAAATCAAAGTTCAGTACTCACATTTTTAGCCACTGACTTTGCTGCATATTTAACATGAGAAGCACTTAATACATGATAACATAATAGACTATATGAGCATGACAGATTTAAATTAATCAGTACATAGGTTGTTTTGGTGGTTTGGGTTTGTTTTCTAAATTCAGAAGCTCAGAATAAAAGCATGGGCTATTATATTTTTTTAAACCATAAAGAGCTGAGAAAAATAGATGGAGGTACAAGTAATGTAATGATGAAATATAATACTGCTTAAAGAAAGTTGTTAGTGTTAGCAAATAATAAGAGTATATTACAGTTCTTACTGTAGTAACACTCTGTCGCTTCACCAAAATAATAATAAATGGAAGCATCCTATACTTTTGTGAAATAAAGGAATGTGCAGCAATAGGACTCGTGTTAAAATATGATTGAAGACAGAAGAGGGTTACCGAAAGTCACAGATTGTAGGTTCGTGGGAAAAGGGACTTGAGTTAGGTTATAAGGAAAGCCAAAAATCAGAATGCTTTGGGGGTCTCACATGAAGGTCAGATGCACTGAGTGTGTAATAAGTGGGAGGCAATGCAGCAGCCATTATCTTCCCCCTGACAAGAGAGCAGCTCACTGACCTCGTATGTTGACAAATGGAGAGGAAAACTCTGCACTGAGATGTAAATTCCCCATGCAGGTCCCTCATGAATATCTTGTTTCCAGAATTCAAGCCAGTGACCTGGAAAACAAGGTTCCTCCCCAATCAAAATGACAGGCAGAGCTGGTTTCCTGTTAGGAAGACTACTAGATGTGTAAAAAAATTATGATTTCTGAGAAAAAAAAAAAATGAGATGTCACACAGAGCAAAATATTACTTTCAAATGGTCCTCTGCATCTCCTTTGAATGGCAGCTGTTAAGAATTCAATTGTGTGTATGACACACTGCAATGCAGGATGGAAGTTCTGTTGGGGAGCAAAAATGAATAGAAATTTTCAATTCAAATACTCATTTGAGAATATTTGAATATCTGTCATTCTTTTTAGCCTAAAGGTTAATTCTTGAAAAGAATTTCCATTAGTAACACAAATTGTAACCTTGTCAAATCCTCTTATGTAATGCATCAGTGCTGAAAGACATACTCTGCAAAACTGTACTATTAAATACATAACCTTGGTTCATAGTGAATTTATACTTTTAGCAGTTTCCTTAATTTGTCAGTTATTTTTAAGATTTTTTATTTAAGGTTTTGTCCATGTACTTGTGTCAGCACACAGAGAACACTTTGTAAATGTTACTATATTCTTTTTTGCATATGTATGCTCTGTTGCTATGCTCTCTTTATTTCATAGATAGTAATTAAGAAAATTGTATGATGCCACTGCCCTCACACAAGACAAGTGGCTGTCTAAGGAATTCTCTTCCATATGACAGAGCTCTTTTCTCATTCCATGCATGTATGCCAATGTTATATCAGGATGTCCATTATTATATCTCTGCAGTCCTGATTTCGTGTAGAGGGAAAATGCAATTATGATTTTTCTTTCTGGATGATGATTTAGGTCTTACTTCACCACCAGTCAGGAAGCAGAATTATATAGTATTTGGATAAACACCATAAGTTTAATATTAAAGGGTGCCCAAATTTGTGCCATGAACTGTAGGTGTGGGAAACGTAGACTTTGGTTAGAGATGGACAGCCTAAAGGTGCTATGACCAATAAACAACTTAATTTATTTTAATAAATAAATAAAACTACAGGAGTTCATTTTATGACTTAAGTTTTTTCTACTGTTGCTAGGGTTTTTCTGCTGTGAAAACTACAGACAGATGCATTAGAAGTTTTACAGAATTATGAATTTTTTTTATCACGATAATAAAATCTGTTTTCCATAAAAGCTTTTGGCTTTGCTTTATGGTGAATTTAAATAATTGTCTACACTTCATTGTGTTCTTTTCCTTTATTCTGTTTCATTCTGAGTTGTAGAATGCACTGATCTGATGTTCATGCTTTTTCTGCTGCCTGGTACAATTTTTGTTAAGAGACAGCATGGTTTGAGTTTGCACACAGAGCTTAGGCAGAATGAATATGTTAATAAGCTCCAACCTCAGGTTGCACACTCAAATTACTATCAATTGTGCATGCAATTTTTCCAGGCTATTTGTTCTGAAAATAAGTACTAAATTATGCATTCAATGTAGTGTCATGTATGAGTACAAAAGAGGAATTTGCTCAAATATTTCCAAAAAGGAATATTTGTGTGTGCAAATATGATGCAATTCAATTATTTGATGTGCCCACTTTAGCAATTTGGAAGCAGGAAGACAAAAACTTACCCTATTGAAGGTGGGAATGAAATGCTTGAAAGGCAGGCAACTGAGCCTGCAACTTACAGTGTATGTATGTATTTCAGTTATTTGGCACCAGTCATCAGCAGGTCCTTTGAAATCCCTTAGTCTGGATAAAATCCTGAATAACAGTGGAAAACAAATAGAAAACCTTATTGTGAGCTGTTCTAGTGAGGAATATATTGTCAAGAAACTGCTTTGCTTATAGTTTCTGTTCATTCCCTCGCTAAAGGCTGTTTTCAAACTCCGACAGATTTGTTAGGAGAATACACTTTAGTTACAAATCTAAGAGTGCCTGACACTGAAAAAGGTTCAGATTTGTCCAAGTAAGAGACTATACGCAGGCAGCACATCTCCTCTTTTGCTCTGTCTCTGATCTTTCATGACTTTTGTTACCTTATTCACTTGCTTAAATGTGTCAGCTCATTTTTTCTTGGAGTAGCAGGTATGAAGTAAGACCAACTGACGTGACAGGAATACAGGATGTACTTGATAGGGCGTGTTTTAAACAGTTTATGACTCACACATATTCTTTAAGTTTGTAGCTTTACACATTTTTTAATACTACAGCTGCAAGCCCTATATTCTCTGTCTCATGTACGCCAAGGCATATTCTAGACACCATCAGTACTTTTCTAAGACATTGAAAACTTCCAAGCTGTAAAGAAGCTCTCCAAAAGTAAACCACAATGAAAAGCAACTATATAAATGTGTGTGTGTATACATATATATGTCTGTTGAGTCAATCCCACACTTTCAGAACAATGGGAAACAAATGAGGGAGGTATTAGGACGCCTTCGCATGGAACAAACAGAGTTGTGAAAGAAAGAGGAATGCTATATTTGAAACCAGATGGATATGGATAACCTTAGAAGAGAAACATCATTTTGTAACCTCTTGGAGTAACTTTGTAAAGCAAGTTAAATTCTAGAAACAGACAGTAGTTCCAGATCTACACTTGCTAGACTGATGTGATCTGAAGTTATGAAGAAGTAGATGAAAATAACTTTTGAATTCATGTTGAAAATTTTCCATTGAAGGTCCCTAATATATAGCTATGGACTTCTTGCTGGCCATCTAAGACACTCTTTTGTGACACTGGTTTTCCAAACCCCAAATATTTTCTCGAAAAGGGATGAATTTCCCTGAGTACTTGTGTCAACTGTGTCCTGAGATCAGTATTGCTAGTGCAAGTCAGGCATAGACAACTGCATGGTAACTTCGAAGTTTTGTGGCAGTGGTTCTTGAGCTGGTGAAATATGGCTAAACGTGGGATTTCCTCTCCTCAGTGAAAGATGGAAAGTGTCTGAAACAGACAGTGCACTATAGCAAGTTCTCAAGTACAGGATGGAAGTCTGCTAAACTGAATTGCACATTGTGCAAATGTAGAGCCATAATAGCCTATAGCAGGTTAGGCATCAAGCCAAAGGTCATTCAGTCAGCACAATTTGTGTTATGAAGATGGACAGTCTGCTCCTGTCTGCTCCAGCTGTGGTGGTGTGTGCAGAAGGCAGCTGAGATTCTGTGACTGTGAAGGCAATGTATGTTCACAATCTAATGAACCCTGAAAGCATTATAGGACTTCAGGACCTTTGCCTATCATCCTGCAATCATAATAAAATAAATTCTTCTTTTTAATGTTGTAGTCAAAAAAAAGAGTTGTTATATTTTGTAAATGGTAAAATTTTAATATCTGCAGTTAAAAAAATACATCTGCATTTGTTGAAGTCAGCTAGTGCTATTCTTTGTTCAAAGAAAAGAGGAATTTCACCCATACCCTGGGAAAATCTTGTAAATGAGTTTGCATGAAAAGCCAAGAGGGATTTGAAACTTCCCTTTTTGGCTAGGACTTCCAGTTACAATCTGAGGATGGGAAGTAAGAAATGCTTGCTGACACAAGCATCAATAAGAAACAGCATGGAGCTGAGCTTGCTAAAAACTGTCTTCAAATACTAAATCAGATTTAGCCACAGCCAGAGAATTCTTGCTTGAACTATTGGGTAGGAAAATTATCTTTAAAACTGATTTTCAATAAATTCAGCTTATTATGTATGTGCAGGAACATGATATGTAGGACAAGTGTAGCATAGCAATTTCAAGTTATCAAGACACCTGGAGTTATGGGAGTTTTTTTGTCTTTTAAGTAATGTTACATTTTCAACAGGAGTAAAATCAAATATTTATGTGCCCTTAAATGTTCATAGTATTTTTCAAAAGATGTCTGACATTTATTTTAGGTGATAATTTGAAACCTATGGGTGAAAGATATTGAATTTAACCTGCAGTAGGTTACATGTCAATCACCAGTTGACTTCTACAGAAAGCTGTTGAGGGTTAGCTCAATGAATGGAGAGAAAATGACATTCAATCTTATTTATTACTGAAGAAACATTTTCTGATCTTCATAACTTGTAAGCATCCTGATTGTCTGAGCACAATTTGATTTAGAAAATGGCAGGCCAGATAAAAAACAGAAATTTTATAGGACTGTGAATAAAATTCTTGTTAGTTATGTGCAAAGCAGCATCCTTTTCCCTGCAGTTGTGGCTACTAGATGCTAGGCTAAGTACAGTGAAAAATGAATACAGTGAAAATAGCTCTTTTAGCATACATAAGTCAAAGCTGAGTTTATTTTTAAAAAATCAGATATACCGATTTCTATCTTTGTTTTCTATATCTTGCTCATTTAAAAGGGTTAAGGCAGCAAGCACTCACAGGATGCCCTTAAGTAAAGGAATAAATGGATCTTGTAGTGATTGTGCTCCTGCTTCCAACTTTCCTGGATCATGTAGCCTTAGGCATCCCTCCATATTCCTCCAAACACTTCATTCTGAAGTGTAAGGTTAAACAAATAGCTGTGAACTTCTGGTTTTAATAATACAGAGGCAACCATTTCAAGTGAAATACTCAGTCTATACACAGCTGTTGCAGAGAAGAAAGACCTTGCAAAGTGAGGACCTTGTTGCCCTGGTAAAATTCTTGCTCACTTCTGCTACTTCGGCTAACCAGAGAGCATTCTGGGAATGCTCAGAATAAACTCAGCTAAAGCAGTGGTGAAAAACAAGTTACATAACTGGAAAACAATTGTTAGAACCAATAAGTTTTCACACTGTGGGGTTGGTGGTTGGTTACACCTGATGCTTGTTCCTATCGTGATTTATGGAGATTGGTTAAACACATTTGTTGTGCCTCACAAGTATGCAAAATCATAACGAAGTAACAGTTTAAGAACCCTGGATTTTTGCACTAAAGTGTCTTCCCTTATCACCATCTTGTGGAGTCCATGCCATTAACCACCACACACAGCTGTCCATGTTAGGATACATTCATGTAGATCTAGATGGAATGTGTCTTGTGTGACATAGCTACAGTTTTCTCTGGGGCTCTCACTGAGCACTAGGAGATTATGATGGCAAATCTTTTCAAATTTTGTAGCCAGCAATTTGATTAAGAATGGCCTCAGGAACAGAAACACTAATATGTATCATAGAATCATAGAATGGCTTGGGTTGGAAGGGACATTAAAGATCATCTGGTGCCAACCCTCATGCTATGGGCAGGGACACCTTTCACTAGACCAGGTTGCTTAGGGCTCCATCCAGCCTGGCCCTGAACACTTCCAGGGATGGGGCATTCAAAACTTTTCTGGGCAACCTGTGCCAGTGCCTCACACCCTCACAGTAAAGAATTTCTTCCTAATACCCAATCTAAACCTACTCTCTCTCAGTCTGAAGCCATTCCCCCTTGCTCTGTCACTTCATGCTCCTGTATAAAGTCCCTCTACATATGGCTTTCTTGTAGGTTCCCTTCAGGTCATAGTTAGGCAGTAATTAGGTCACCCACACCTAACCCTTCTCTTTTCCAGGCTCAACCACTCCAATTGTCTCCTCATAGGACAGGTGGTCCCTCCCTCTAATCATTTTTTGACCTCGTGACAACTTGTTCCAACAGGTCCATGTCCTTTTGGTGCTGAGGACCCCAGAGCTGGATGCAGCACTGCAGTGAGGTCTCACCAGAGTGGAGCAGAGGGGAAGAATCTCCTCCAGGCCCTGCTGCCCACACTGCCCTGGATGCAGCCCAGGACACTCTGGACTCTCTGGGCTGTGAGTGCTCATGGCTGGGTCATGTCTACTCTCTGATCCACCAGCGCACTCAAGCCCTTCTCCCCAGGGCTGCTCTTGATCTCAATCTGTTCATCCCCAGCCTGTCCTGATAGTGAGACTTGTACCTCTGGATGGTATCCTGTCCTTCATGTGTGTCAATCACACTGCTCAGCCTGGTGACATCTGCCAATTTTCTAAGGGCACAGTCGATCATTTAATCTATGTTTTTAAAGATATTAAATAACACTGGTCCAAATAAAAACCCTTGAAGACACCTCTTTCCCTGTTGTCCACTGGGACTCTAAGACATTGACCACCACCATCTGGATGGGACTGTACCACCATTTTCTTACACATCTAACAGTCCACTCATTACATAAAACTCTCTCCAATTTAGAGAGAAAGATGTTGTAGGGGACTGTATCAAAAGCTTTACAGAGTCCAGATAAATGACATCTGTAATCCTTCCCTTGTTCCTTGGTATAGTCATTCCACCACAGAAGGCCACTGGACTGGTCAGGCAGGGCTTGCCCTCACTGAAGCTGTGTTGGCTTTCTTGAGTAACCTCCCTGTACTCCATGAGACTTAGCCCAGCTTCCGGGAGGATCTGTTCCATGATCTTCCCAGGCCCAGAGGTGAGGCTGACAGATCTGTACCTCTCCAGGTCCTCCTTTCCACCCTTTTTTAAGATGGGTACAATGTCTCCCTTTTTCCAGCCACCTGGGACTTCACCTGACTGCCATGACTTTTCAAATATCATGGAGAGTGGCTTGTCAACTACATCAGCCAATTCATCCAGAATCTGGGATGCATCTCATCAGTCCCCAGAGGCTTATGTAGGTTCTCTCAGGTGGTTATGAACCCAATTTTAATTACAGTGGGACTGGCTTTTCTTCCCCATCCTGGTATCCATTCACCCAAGAGTGTGGGGGGAAAAACGGTTGCCTTTGAAGACTGTTACAAAAGGTTTGGTGGGTTCCTCAGCCTTCTACTTATCTGTTGTTACAGTTTGCCAGTGTTGTTAATCAGAGGGGATTCACCTTCTTTGTAAATGTAAATTTCTGGTTTATATGCCTGTAGAAACCCTTCCTGGTATTCCTCGTATCTCTTGCCAGGTTCCATTCTGGCTTTGCCTTGGCCTTCCTCATCCCATCCCTGAAATACTGAACTTTAGCTTTATACCCTTCCCAGATCACCTGTCCAATGTCAGCTGTATATGCATTTGCTTCTTCCCCTTTGGTTTGGTAAACAGCTCCCTACTCAGTCATGCCGGTCTCTTGCCTTCCTTGCTCCATTTCTTGCTCATGGAGAGTTCAGCTCTTACACTCTGTGGAAGATTTCCTTACAGATCTGCTAGCTCTGTTCCACTCGCTTGTTCCTGAAGGCAGTCTCCCAGGGAATCCCACTGACTATCTCCCCGAAGAGCTGGAATTCTGCTTTCCTGAAGTTCAGGGTCCTGCCTTTACTCCTTACTTGACCCATATGCTTAGGATTGCAGACTCCACCAACGCATGACCACTGCAGCCCAGCCTGCTTTCAATCTTTAGCTCACTTATATTGATGACCGTCAGACCTATATGATGCATTGGTAGAAAGAGACAGGAAACTTGTTTTAAAAATTTTGAAATTATGGAATATTTGTCTGATGAGTTTTCATTTTGAAGTTAACTGTCTCTGAGATGTCAAAACCCTCAAAGGTATACTGGAAAAATGGTCTTATCTATTTAAGTCATTACCCATTTGTTGTAGTAGTTATAATTATGTATCACTATATATATATAACAGGTTTGTAATGCGTGCATACATTTGCCATAAACTTGAAGTAGCAGCCAAAACGACAGTATAGAGTGGCTGTTCTAATTATGCATTCTGTAGAAAGGGTGTGAGACAGCTTTGTAAAGATAATACTGCAGAGTGAGAGCACAGACTCTAAAGTAAAAAGGCATAACTTGTAAACATAATAGCTTCTGACAATCTCAGTGCACCTTTTCTTGGGTTTAAAAAATAATGCAGAAAGCATTTTTACGGCATGGTGTACAGTGCATTCAAGAAAGTCTGCTTTGGGACTGGCATGAAATGAGACCACTTCATCCCATTGACCCCATGTTTAATTGACCCATGTGAATTAAATACATTTCATTGCAGTGATGTACTTTGATCTTCTGCAGACATTCACTCAAGTCTGCTCTTTGAAAACAATATGTCCTTCAACATTAACTAAGGCCTTGTGAACTTCCTACTAGCTACCTATTATAATAAATAAACACAAAATGATATGAGAAAAAAGATACTTGCATACAGAACATTTACAGGACCATATTATTAAGGAATTGAGTTGATTCAAAGAAGAACATAAGACATCTGTTTCTCAGTAGTGTGAATGCATCAGGCATGCTGAAAAATAGGAAGGACTGCTTCTTATAATTTCACTGTGAAATGTGGTAAAACATCTGTTTGGGATGTGGGATTTTTTGTTTTGTTTGTTTGTTTGTTTGCTTTGGTTGTTTTGGTTTGGGTTTTTTTTTTCTGTATCGTTTTGTATATTATGATTATACAGTGGGCAGTGCAACGAAACCTCAGGTTGCTACATTACAGCCCTTAGCAGTTCACCCTTATGATGTATAGAATCAGACAATCACAGAAATGCTATGGTTGGAAAAGACCTTTGACATCAGCAAGCCCAACTGTTAACCCTGCATGGTTGTGTGCAACCACTAAACCATGTCCCCATGTCCCCCAAGCTATGACCACACATATCCTGAACACTTTTAGGGATGGTGATTTCACTCCCCCCCTAGGCAGCACGTTCCAGTGCCTGACTACCCTTTCAGTGAAGAAATATTCCTAATATTCAACATTATCTGCCTGTAACTTGAGGCTGTTCTAGCCCGATCCTTCCTTAACTGGGAAAAGAGACCAATTCCACCTGGCCACAGCCTTCTTTCAAGCAGTTGTAGAGAGTGATAAGGTCATTCTGAGCCCTCTTTTGTCCAGGCTAAACACCTCCAGCTCCCTCAGCTGCTCCTCACAGGATTTGTGCTCCAGACCCTACCCCAGCTCCGTTGCCCTTCTCTGGACTCACTCCAGCCCCTCAATGTCTTTCTTGCAGTGAGGGGCCCAGAACTGGACACAGCACTCGAGGTGTGGCCTCACCAGTGCCCAGTACAGAGGGACAATCCCTGCCCTGGTCCTGCTGGCCACACCATTGCTGATCCAGGCCAGGATGCCATTGGCCTTCTTGGCCAACTGGGCGCAACCTGGCTCATGTTCAGCTGCTGTCGCCAGCACCTCCAGGTCCTTTTTCCAGCTTTTCGGCCACTCTGTCCCAGCCTGTGGAGCTGCCTGGGGTTTTTGTGACCCAAGGGCAGGACCCGGCACTTGGCCTTGTTGAACCTCACACCATTGGCCTCAGCCCATCGATCCAGCCTGTCCAGACCCTCTGCAGAGCCTTCCTGCCCTCCAGGTGATTAACACTCCCACCCACCCTGGTGTCATCTGCAAACTGGTGAGGCTGCACTTGATCCCCTCATCCAGATCATCAATAAAGACACTAAAGAGGACTGGCCCCAAAAGCGAACCCTGGGGAGCCTCTGCAGTGACTGGCTGCTTCCTGGTTTTAACTCTATTGCCCACCACCCTCTGCGCCCATGGAATTGCCTGATGTACTCTCATCAATCAATTTTTTTTTTTTTTTGCAATTTGTATATATCTTTGGCTTCTGATTTGATTTTCACTTTTATTTGATTTTAAAAGCATGATTCCTCTCTGCAAACCAAGGAAATTTATTTATTTATTAATTTTATACTAGACATAAGCCTTAAGCAAAAAGTATGACAGGTTCAGTAATGACAGAGCGTGAGGCTTCAGTTCTTTGTTTGCTTCAGGTCAAGCAGACTGACTAAATTCTGATGCAGTATTAAGATGATCTTGGGGTTGATGTAATGATGCTCTAACTGCCTATGTTTGATAGTACTAAAAATTTGATGTAATAGAAAACACAGCACTATTATAACTGTTTCCAGGTCATGTGGAAAACCCTTAAATTTGTTGATAGGAATTTATTTCCTTGTTTGATTTTTTTCCTCTAGGCTAAAAATGAGATTTGTGACAAATGAAAGCAGTTATATATTCTGCTATATTTATATTGTTCTGTACTTGATACTGTACAATCTGCATCACCCTACATGCCATTGTGGCAGTTAACTGGTTAAGTTTAAACTAAGAGAAACTATGAAATATTAAAAAATGCTTTATTTGACTAGGGGTTACTTCCTGCATTGAAAATCTCTAATCAAGTAAGAGGCTAAAAAATGACGGAAAACTGAAATCACTGAAATACCCTCAGAGAAATACCTCTGATATTTGACTAAATAGAGCAACTGCTCAAAATGATTCATGATCTGTTTTATGATTTTATTCTGTTTGATGCCTTTGGAAAAAAAAAAACCAACGCAAAAAATTACAAAAAACTCAAAGGATCCTATCAGATTTTGAGAGTAAAGTAAATAGGATTGAATCTCTGCATGTTTACGGTAGTTAATATGTAGAGAGAACACTTTTATAGAATTAGTTTGGCTCCTGTTCAGAATCTAGCAATATCCATATTAAATTTCTATTTAAATCTCTTGTACAGATGAATAAGTAGAGGATTAACATATTTTTCTACTGTGTTCTTAGTACTTATCTTGACAGTTGAATTATCTGCATAGACAAAAGGAAAAAATATATCCTCATTTGGGCCAAAAATTAATTATTTTTAAAATAAATAATGAAGACTTAGATTTAAAGATAAATATAGCCACATTTTTATAAGTGTTTTTGTAATGTTTTAAAGGTTAGATGAAAATTCAGGTACATAGAGAGGTTTGATACACTTTCTGTCTCATGAAAGTTGTGTTGGAAGTTGGTTCTGGAAGTCTTTTGACTCTTCCTAAATAACTTTAATGAAACCAAAAGTGCATCAAATCCTCTGTATCCAGCTGAATTTTCATCTAACCTTTGCAAGTTCAAAAAAACCTTTGTGAATTTTGCAGTCAAGATGGAAATCATCAGAAATTGGATTGACCCGTAAGACACAAAAGAATTCCTTTTTTGTAGCAGAGAGAAAGGCAAAATCTCCAAATTTCAGGGATGAGTTGCACTTCCTGAATGGATTCTCATTGATACACAGGTTGAATTTTTCCATTTGTGAAAATGGAGGTGGATGAGGAGATGAAAATATTTCTTCATGAAGTGACCAGTTCCTAGAGTAGCTTAGATTGTACTTTGTTTCTCTTCTCACCATTCACCAGATATATTCTAATCTCACACAGTCACTAAATTGGAGGTAAACAGGATTTGTTTTCATAGGCTTTCCTTTCCCTATAGTATTATTTTAGTTTTATATCACACCTGTTAGAATATACAATTTACTATAAAATTTGTAATCAGCGTTGTGTTAAGGTAGGCTTATTAAGCTGTTTCACAAAAATTCAAGATTTATACTCTCCCACATGAGGATAAACTGAATACTGATAGATTTATGAATTTTATAAATATTATTGATTTAATGTAATATGATTTTATAGAAAAGTTATTAGTTATTGGAGGGCAGGTGTGCAGCAATACATAAATCCAACTTTTAAAATGTCTCAGGCTGGAAAACAATACTGAGATATTGGAAAATCACTACCTTCTTTTGATTTTAAATTTGTTTTATCTGGAAAATCTAAACGTACTTTTGTCTTCTGCAGACAGCATGTTTAGAATTCTGCAACAGATGTAATTTCCTATTTAATACCATTCTCAATTTTTTTAGGGAACTTCATTGTTTTGTGACAGGTGAAATGATATTTCACTACAGAGGGTTTAGTAGGCTTATGAATATTTATAAGCACACTTTTCACAACTGTACAGCAGACAACCAATTTCAGCGATTTTCATATGCAGTGGATTATAAGATTTTCTGGTGTTTTTTCTTTTCCACATTAAAATTTTTGTCCTTTCTTTGTTTTTGCTTTAAGTCTAAAAAAAATTACGATATCTTCCTCTAGTGTTCTAGAGCCTGCCAAATACCACCCACAATAAGAAAAACACCAGGCTCTTTGCAGACCACCCTTCAGCCATCACACTGACAAAATAATTGTAGAACTTATAAGAGCAGACAAACTGCATTGGGAGCAGGACACTCAGCCTTTGATAGAAGCTGGTGGGCTATTAAGGAAGTAGCCAAGTAGTGGCATGCTGTTCTGACACTTTTCTTGCAGTCGATGAATACAGAGTGACTCCTCTGAGTGAATGTGAAGGCATCATGATTAGCATAATTAGAGCATACCTTTGTGGCACAATTATGTCTGTACAAAGTTCCAGCAAGCAAAGCTTGGTTGCAATTGGTGATATGCCTCATTATCTAAATACACAGCTTCTGATTTCAAAGGATGTCAAGTGAGATGGAGTAAAACTGCACTTCACTTGCCCTGGTGTTGCCTGATAGAAACCTTAAATATATTTTTTGCTCCTCAGTTTAAAAGTAAAGTTGAGCTTTGTGCTACCTTTATATGTTTATATTAACAGCTGAGCCAGAGAAAACATTTTTGCTGTACAAAAATTTCCCCAATTGCCAACTGCCTAAACAATAACACATGTAAGAAAATCATACTGATTTCTACACTGTTGTAGGTCTAACTAAAGGGGCAGAGCACACTTGAGTACACTGCTCATTGGACCTCTTTAAATGCACTAATATAATAAAGAGTGATACAACATAAGTATGATGCTGAAACCCAGGAGTCTCTAAAAGCCCTCACCAGAATGTCTATTTAAAGAAAAGAAATCTAGTCCATTATATAGTAATAATAGTTCTTGTCCTTATAAAGAGAATCTTTCAACATACAAAACTTTTCTGCTGATATCCTCTCACTTAATGACTCCTATTCTTTTTATTCCTGACTTCTCTCTGGGTCTCTGTTGTCTTCTCCATTGCACCCGCAAACCTCAGACAAAAACATGACCAAGGCTGCATTTATTAAGCTGAGTTGTTCAGTTCATGATGTCATAAAACAAGTTAGAAGCCTATGTCTGTAGCAGATTGAATCAGAGAGTAAATGCTCAGCTAACTGTAAATGGTAAACCTGATTAGAAAATGTTAGCTGGGCTACAATGAAGGCTAGCTCCTTCTCACGTAGCTCAACGCACTCCACGTGGCAATAGGCTGTGCACAGTCAGTCTATCAACTGGTTCTGGTCAGTCTTCCCCTGACCAGCACCAGAAGCAGAAGCACTGGGTCATTTGGTCTGAGGAACTGAAGACTGGGAAAACCATTGTCTCCTCTCCAAGTGCTTTCAGTTGTCAGCATTGATGGTCTTTGCTGACATCTTCCACTTGGCTCCATATTATTCTTCAGCTCACATACACAGGTTGCTGTTTCTCACTATATTGGTAGGAATTGCCTCCTTCTCCCTTTATCAGCTACACAGTGAGCTTTTTCTTAAATCAGCTCTTTGACAAAGGGATTACCATTTGCTATATATTGTACAGCAAAGCCATAGCAGATATTCACAATGGTTTTGGATATTCTTGTGAACTAACACTGGTATAAAAAGAAAAAAACCCCACAAAAGAGATCTGTTATCTGTTATTTAAAAAAATTCCGTTTATAATGCAAAAGACAATTTATGAAACTTCTTGCCTTTTTTAAGAAAAGTCTTTGTGGAAACTATTGTTTGTATGAAGAAATTCTTTATCAAAGGTCTGAAAATGAAATCATCGTTTTCATTAGGAGGATTTTTCCAGTTCTCAGATGAAATGTATTTCGTCCAAAAATCTGCTTTTTCTGTTTTCTTCCTTAAAAAGCAGAAAAACCCCCCCTCCTCCAAATAAAAAGTCTGTTCACAAGCCATTATTGATTTCTTAGTCAGAAACGTATTGTGATTTTTGAGGCACCTATCCATGTGCTGTATTTTTCAGAGGTTGTACCTGTTCAGGTGAGCTTTCCCCTTTACATACAAAAATCTTGAAAACCCAGGAAAATGAGTTCTGAGATTGAAGTCCTACTTCTGTGATAAGCCTTTTGTGGATAGATGATATTATATGGCCAAATGTAATGTTGTAAATAATTTGGCTTTATTATAGCTTTTTATAATGTCAGGGCATGCTTCCTATGATTCCCCCCCCCCACCCCCCCCCAGTCATGCTTTCTAAAGCCAAGGAAGGAAGATGAGACTGAAAATCACTTTTTTTAACCTCCCACACACATACTTATGAAAATATTTTTGGCAAAGAAAAACTTACTTTCCATTCATAAATCTCCTAGTGATAAAAATCACTAAGAAGTAACTCCAGCTAGCCAGGATCTGATTATACCCATATAAATAAAACAAGGAAGAGAACATAAATTAAACCAATTCATGTAATTTGAAGGAATGATGCTGTCTTAGGCTTGCTAAGTAGAATTTTTTAATGATTTTATGTAGAACATAGATAAACATCAAAAGTAAACCTAGAAAGTGTTTTTAAGTCTTTAATCTTGTCTAGCAGCTATTAAAACAAGTGTAAGAGTCTTACCGTCTTCTCACTGAAAACACCCTCAAGCTGTCATTGATTCAGTGACATCAAGTTAGCATTCTTGGTGTGCCACTAACAGCTGACTTATCTAACATTCCAGTGCTGAAAATCTTCAGTTTTGCTCATTGTCTATGTATTTTTATGTAGTAATGTTAAAAAATGACTAAATCTTTTCCTATTTTGTTAAGGCCAGATGCTGAAACATGGAGAGTACCTAGGAAGTAGAAATACCATTTAATTATGAGCTTCATACTGTTTTTAGTTGAAAGGATGGTCAAGGGAAGAACCATGTAAAAAGGAAAACTTGAGTGATATCCTCTGCCTGTTTTTCAAAGGTTGTAATATACCACTTACCTCTCAGGACTTGGACCAAGGAAAGACAGAACTGAAGGGCTGTCTAAAATAAGTACTCAAAATTCTCTCTTATTCCTCTTGCAAAAACCTGCGTATATCTAATTTCTTAAGTTGCCTCTGTGTTTTAGTTTTAAAATTTCCCATGTACTGTAGGGTTTTCTAAGTCTTCCCATAATTGCACTGAACCAAGCAGGTTGGCGAATGAGTTCACGTGGCTTCCCAGATCTGGGTGTTTTTCCATCTGTGTTTTGTTCCCATGGTGTAAAAAGAAAGAAGATGATGGCACAGTGTCTGCGGTGAGACCTCTCTCTCACCCCTGTTTTTAGGAGGCCAACTCCAGCCTGTAGCTCTTCTTCAAAGACATGGCTTTGCTCTGACTCTGTGGTCACAGCCTTCCCCATGACACAAGATAGCAAGGACCTTTGTCAGAGCTGGAGACCTGTACCCAAACTGACTTCAGTTTTTCATGGGAAGATCTAAACCCTTTCGGCTCAATTCATACAGCTCAGCTCAGAACACAGTGAGAGTACTGAGCACTTCCCATGTCCTCTACAGGTGTTCTCCAAAGCATACTTCACATTTACAGAAAAGCAAATGTCCTATTTTTGAGTGCTGTCTCATTTATATACAATTATATACAAAAGCCACAGAAACAGCTGAGCTCTGATTGTTCATTTATTACTATGCATAGTTATTATTACACGTAAGGGCAAAGTAACACATTGTAAATGGCTTGTCCTAAGCACCTAACAAATATTTTCTGGGAAATGAAATGCTGCTTTCTAGATTATAGTCTTAGAACAGGAAAGATTTCTAAACAAAATAACACAGTTCAATAAGAAATGGGATTTGTGAAGTGAAGGAGGTCCAAAAAATCATTCTTAATGACTATAAATTTTGCCACTCCATTGCCAAAGCCAAGGCAAATTAAGGTGATAATAGGTTTTGTACCTTTTCTAAATTTCATAAGGATATGCTGATATTCTAGATACAGTATGACTATGTTCTTCAAATATGATGAAATTTAAATGTTTAGAGAAGGAGAAAATCCAACACAAAATTGTTCTCTGTTCACAAATCTCTCTAAAGGATCAGGATCATCCTGTTGGAGAAAATGAAACCAATATGCTAAATTTAATATTTTCTTTTAGAAGACATTGGACCTTTCATCTAACAGTAGCATCCTTAAGGTTATTGGCTATTCTGATACCTTTAGAAAAGTGATGCAATAAATTGGAGCATTTAATTCTGTGAGAGGTTTCAGGTAAGTTATGTGTCTAGAGAAGTAAAATGTGTCATAGCCCTTGCTGTACACCACTGCAAAGTTTATGTAAATATTTCTGTACAGAATTACTCATAACATCTCTATCTTCTGGCATTGACCGGAATGCTGTATAAGTTGCGGAATGTAAAAATAACACTTGAAAAGTGCCATTTCATTGGGAGAAGACACGTGCTTTTGTTACTTACACAAAGAGCCTTTTGAACTATGTATATACTTCATTCTTGACATTTATCAGAAGCTAAGCTTAGTATAAATACCCATACAGCCACTCTTCTATATTAACCTGTTTGTTTATCCTCACAAGTTTTATAAGTTGTGCTATACTGTTTGAACAACTTTCAAGTGTTCAAGGTCCAAACTATAGGTCACATTGGTCAGAATACACTGTGCCTGCATCTTTTGAACTTGTAAAAAGCTTTATTGTTAAGACACATATTTGTCAGGAATTTCTTCTTCACTTGAACAGACAACTGAAAAAAGTACATTGTGTGCAAGAATTCTGTTTTTTGTTGGTTGTTTTTTCTTTTCAAGACTGGAGTGCATGAAATGCCTGATATACTGGGGAGTGATTTTGAAGTGGAGGACCTAGTGCTGTGCCACTACTTGCACTTGGAGACCAGCTGTGCCAGTTGCTGTATTGGAAAAAATGCCTGCTGTGAATCTAGTCTGCATGTGTTGCTTAATTTCCTGAATTATCATATTCCCCTAATCAGTTTCTGAGTTAAGGACCAAAATTGAGGATCCAGGTGAGCAGCAAGGATTTAATGTCTAGAATGAAATAGCCTATTTTGTCTTCTTCTTATTTTTTCTTTCTATTTTTTTTTTTTTTCTTTCTAATCTATGGATACATCTATTCCATGTATCTTGTCTTAACCACTGAACACTTCTCTTGGTTTCACTTCATCTAATTGTCCTAAAGGATATTTCACAAACTCAAGAGACTTCATCAGTATTATAAGAATCAGATGAGGGCACATCTAGCATGGATCCACAAAATAAATAAATTGGTCAGACCTAGTAAGTGGAGACAGTTGACTTGTTCAATATGAACAAACATTTACTGCCCTTCTCAGTATATGTACTTTCATTGAATTCGGCACTGCTGATTAATTTTTTCATATATGCTTACATACAGATGCTTTGAAAAATACAGCTTGAATTGGCACTATTAAATAAGGTTCACAAAAATCTTGAGGACAAATGTCACAGGATCAAGCTTGGAAATGTAAATTTTACTTGTTTTATATACTCCATAAGATGTAAAAAGATTTATGTTATAAGATTTTTCATAAAATCACACAAATCTTTCCTTGCCTATTTGATTCCATTTGTTAGAAAAACAGCAGGATAGTGAGATTCCAATAACAGAATCAGGCTTTTCTTGTGCTTGAGGAAGACACGTAAGAAAATAATTGTATGAAAAAAACGATACCGTGACCTGATGTCTGTGGATGAAATCCTCATTGTTTATTGGCTACAAACATCTCATAAGACATAATGCAAGTTCACAAAACAAAGAAGGAATAAGTCCATTAAATGGCTTTTGGGTGATTCTATCTTTTTAATGGTAGATGAATTGTAAATTTGGATGGGCATGAATGCTTGACAATTTAATTGCTCCAGTTTGGATAGTAACATATGATAAACTGATACTACTTGGCAAACTTCTACAAAGTACAAACTTGTACTTTGTGGCTCTACAAATGTCTTAAAAGTGCTTCTGGTGATATGCTGTAGTAATATACTGAAAATAATTTGAATGGTCTCTGATGTTATCTCAAATCTTCTTTCAGAGGAAATCCTGCTGTTAAAGTTCTTATTTAAAGGATAACATCTGCTGCCTGTCAGCATGAAGTGACTACTTAAATGCTTATTTGTTGGTGCTGGAGCAAGCTTAACTATGAGGTTTGAGGTACAGCACATGTACACTCGGTCTGCAGCATATTTTCTCCATGTCCTGGCTTTCTCTGGTGTTTAATTGCTTCATATGTAACTTCTTTAGCCAGCCAATGTGGGTGTATGGTGGTCAGCTCTGTGAAGTCTTGTCCTCCTGCAGCTTTTCCTGTGCACAGAAGTAAAGATGCAGGGGGTGGAGCACGTTACAGAACAAAACCCTTTCATGAGCGCTGAAGACAAATCATCAGCAGCTCAGGCTACACTTGTTTTCATTTTTCGCTTTTCAGTGTTCTGTGAAGGAAAAGGACAGTGCTGAGGGGGTAACACTTTTACAAGCTCTGTAGCAGAGTGGTAAATGCTATCAAGAAAGTGGAGACAGGTTCTCTCCATATCCACTGATAAGTTTGCTTCTGCAGTAATGCCCATGATGACCTTCCCTCTTTCACTTTTAAGTGGTATAAAAAATGGCAAACGCAGAATGGATGAGGTTGGAAGGGACCACTGGAAGTTATCTGATCCAACCTCCCTGCTCAAGCAGAGTCCCCTACCTAGACAATGATACTCAGGATTGTGTTCAAATGACTTTCAATTATCTCCAAGGCTGGAGACTCTGAAGCCTCTCTGAGATACCTGTTCCAGTACTTGTCAACCTAAAAGTTAAAAAGTGTCTCCTGATGTTGAGAGGGAACTTCTGTTCAGTTTATGTTTATGCCTAGTGCCCCTTTTCTGATCACAGCACATGACTGAAATGATCCTGGCTCCTTCTTTGCACTCTTTGTTTGAGTACTTATACACAAGAGTAAGATCTCCCTGAAGCTCTTTTTCTTCAAGCTAAACAGTCCTAGACCTCTCAGCCTTTCCTCCTGCAGGAGGTGCTCTAGCTCTTTAATGATTGTGGTGCTTGGTTGGACTCTTTCCAGTAGCTCCATCTCTCTCTTGTATTGAGGAGACCAGAACAGGACACAGTGGCCTCTCCAGTGTTGAACAGGGAAAAAGGATCACCTTCGTCAATCTGCTGGCAATACTTTGCTTAATGCAGCCCAGGATACCACTGGCCTTCTTTACAGCAAAGACACATTTCTTGCTCGTTTTAGCTTTGGTGTCTACCAGGAATCCCAGGTCATTTTCTGCCAAGCTTCTTTCTAGCTGGGTGGCCCCCATCATACTATTGGCTACTGGGTTGCTCCTCTCTTGGTGCGGGACTTTGCACTTCTCCTCATTAAAAAGCATGAGGCTTCTTGCAGCCCATTTCTCCCCCTGCCAAGGTCCCTCTGGTTGGAAGCACAAACCTCTGGAGCACCAGCCATTCCTTTCCAGTTTGTGTCATCTGTAAATTTACTGAGGATATACCTTGTTCTGTCATCCAGGTCATTAATGAAGATATTAAACAGGACTGAACTAGTACTGCATCCTGGTCTACACCACTTGTTACTGACCTCCAACTAGACATCGAGACGCTGATCACCAGTCTCTGGGCCCAGACACTCAATCAGTTTTCAATCTACCTCCCTGTTGGCTTAACTATCCTGTACATCAACAGCTTGTATATGAGGATCTTATGTGAGACACTGTAAAAAGCCACTTCAGTAATCCCCTGCTTTTCTGTATCCATTGAGGCAGTCACTTTGTCACAGAAGTTTGTCAAATGGGTCAAATATTACTTCCCATGGTAAAGCCATGTTGAGTACTCCTGAAAATTTGCTCGTCCTTAGTGTTCCTGGAAATGGTTTCCAGGATTTTAGAGGAACTCCTGCTTCTAGGATTTGTTCAAAAAGACTGGATTAGGAAATTAATCTATTGCTGTTTCTAATTCAATATGATTACTTTCATTAGACTGGATAACTTCCACAGGTCACTTCCAATCTAATTGCACAGAGGTGGCTAGCAGGACCAGTCTAGGAGCATTGCACATTCATTCAGGGACATTGCATAATCATAAGATCAGTGGATCCATGTATTTCAGAGAGTAAACCGGAATATACACTTCCTTTTTGTAATGTGGTTTTAGGCAGTGGGTCTGTAGGGTCTTCTCTCTTTTGGATGTGGTGCAGACCTCCACCAAATAAGCAGATGTTATACCCATTTCCCTGTCCAGTGGACAACTGGAAGATGACTTCAATGTAGGTGATATCTTACTCCTTTCTCTGATGATGCATCTTGTATTCTCCTTTAAGTTAAAACCAATTTTGCATATTCTTCATTTTTTTCCCATTTATACAGATCAAAATAACTCTTGTGGACCTACCACAGAGTTCAATAGAACAGAAATCTCTTCTCTTTCCATGTAGTATTGTAAGTAATGCCCTGTATCTCAGCTTGGCAATAACTATGTTCAAACTACCAAAGTCTAACAGAAAAAGCTTATGATATTCTGCCCCAGAATAAATACGGCCACCGATTCTTAAGAAACACAGCCCCCACACCACACAAACCAGTGTTCACAGCACAACCTAAGTTCCAATGCCATCTGCAATTCCCCATGTCTTTGTTATGCATTTCATTTTGACCATACATGCCTAGCTTCCCTCCATCTGCCCCATGTGGGACTTGGTTCAAGAACATAACACAAGATTCTTATTTTCCATACTTTGTAAATTGAAGCAAGTAGGACAGCACTGCTGAAATACATGCCCACTAAGGAGCACATAGTCAGTGTGAGAAATAAACCTCACTAGAATAATTCATTGGGTTCTGTTCAATGTCCTTTCCACTCAGCCACCTGTAGTACAGAAGCCCTTGCACAGCATGAGGGTTTAACCCAGATGAAATGATCTTCCTTCTTATAATCACAGTTTCATTTGATCTCTGTCAAGGGCACACATGCATTCTTCTTTTTAAAAAGAAAATCTGCTATCTTCATCAGCCAAAATCTAATTTAAATGAAGGAATAAAAGAGATTACATGGCAACCATTTCCATATATGCTAATTTAAATAACTGCTTATGATTTTGAACACAATTCTTTTTTAAGCCATTTTAGTATTAGGTAGGACAGCAGATTACTGTGATAACCAAAGCTATTTTGTTGTATTATGGCTGCATACAACTTCAAATGACAAATTTAACATCTGTTTAGTGTTCTAATATAGATCTTAAGAGTAAGAATTGCACTCTGCAAAACAATTTAAGTGTTAATAGTGTGTTGGGCTACAACTGGCCTGAGTATTAATCTATTGAAAGATGGATTTAACCTGCTTTGTTACTATTCTGTGGCCTGTTAATATGATAAAATATGATTTGGTAACATTACTAAGCTTTTAATCAGAAAAAAGTGTGGGGTTTTTTTTTTTGTGTAAATTGTAATAATTTTAAGGCCTAAGACAGAAATGAAAACCTGCTTAGTGCTTTATACTTGCCTTGAAATCTGCTTACTGTTTTCTCTGTTTTCCATGAATATCCTTGACATTTTGGTTTAATTATGAGAGATGTTTTTGTTTAAATCATTGTATTACCCTCTTAGCCCAACTTGTCCTGTACTATCTCCTTTTCGATATGATCCAGAAATGAAGTCAAAATGCCAAGGTGTAAAATCTCCACAATTTCCATGGCAACAGAGATATGATTTAGTGAACACAGGATTTTATTTTCTAGAGAAAAACAGGTAAATGAGAGAAAAAGCCTCACCCATCCTCATTCAAATAGTGTTTCATTTTATTTGAAAGTATATAGTTTGATATGAGGATTTAAGTTACATCATTGTGGTATGAGATCTTGTTGGACACAGCAAAATAACAACTTGCTTCTTCAGTACACAAAGAGAAATTTTTCCCTGGGAAATTATCACATTCAAGAAAAAAAGGTCAGTGATTTAGCAGCTGATGTGCTTCTTTGTGAGTCTTCGCTGAGTTTCTGCCTCTGCAAGAAGATATAGAGGATATGGTAGAAGGTGTGCACTCTCCAGGGTGACATTTAAAACTGTGGTTTTATAAACACAGGAATGATGTTCTTTAAAAGGATCCTTATTGTGCTCAGCCTTTTGATATGCCGTATGTAAGATGTGCTGCAGTAAATCCTTCCCGTAAGCCTAATTCTGCAAAAATGTGGTAACTGAAGCTAAAATATGTTTAACATCATGCACTAGAGTTTTCCCAATATCTTGCAGCTGATGAAAACACATGGGCCCCACAGTTCAATAAACTAAAAGTATTATTGACCAATAGGATGGAAAGTGAATTCCAAATAGGAGGCTATTTTCAGCTAATTAAAGGTCCCATGGCACTATATGCAAGAGTAGGAACATCTGCTACTGTGCGCTAGTCAAATTACAGGTTCAGTAATTACTTTCTGCCTAATTGAGCTCCTGATTAATTTTAGCTGGATTTAAGTATTTGTCATGCCTTTCTGTATTTTGTTGCTGCTGTCAGTACAGTGGTGTGAACCACTGGTGAGAGAAAGTTTCGCCTGCTTTGGCTTGTGTTGTATATACTGAATGTGAACAAAGCTCACATAGCTCAGGGCAGCACAAGGGGATTATGAAAGTCAATTTGTGTTGGACTTGTAAGCAGTAGACAAAGCACAGCTTTAAACACTTAATTTGACTGAGATCTGCATACTACATAAAGCCATCAGCAGTTTTCCTGGAGAAAAAATGAGTATTCTATTGAATAAAACTTTTGTGCCCCACCAATACCCCCACAATTTACAAATGTACTTCTTACATTAATTATTTTAAATGTTATGATGTATGGATTTAACCATTCTATTTCTTTAAAAGGCATCCTAAAATTATATTTCATATGACTGCATGTCATATGGAATATACGGAATGTGTATATTCTCATAATTAATTTAAAATCCAGTTTATGAGATGGTGTAATCAAAATTTCTGAAGGAAAAATTATCCAGATATTTACTAGACTTTCTACCCAGACACAGAAATAATTCAGGATCGTATTAGCATTTTGTTTTCCAGTCACTTATTTGTACTTCAATTGTATGCATAGACATAGTGAATTGTGAAAAGGATGATGAATTTTATATATTTATACATAAATATGAATAATTTTTAGAAGGAAAAAAGTGAAGCACATATCTGGTGCTTTAATCACATATGGGATCATGTGAGAAAAGTGGCAGACTGACAGAATGCAAGTCATTTGGTGTGATCGCTGTACTCTTGATACTATCTTTAAGGGGACTTCTGTTTCGCTAAACTAAGTGAGAATCAGATTTCACCAACTGTGCCTGACAATAGATTGTGGCTAAGTCTGACAAGGCCCCTGGGAAAGAGTGCTGCCCTCTGTCACCATATGGCTGGGAAAGGGTTTCATACCTGTTACAATATCCTGAGGAAAGGGATCATTGCTAAATCTATGCAGGCTCATTCCTAATCCCATGAAGCTAATGATCTGTGAAGGATATCTTAAAGATGCTTTCTGTGAATAAGCATATTATTCAGACTGTCAGATGAAGGTTTCTTCTCTTGTATTAGTTTTCATTGTACAATGATTACACTCCTCCACTGAGAATATATTATCAAAAACATTGAAAGAACTGCCTAATCTCTCTTGCTATTCATGAATTTCAGTTGAATATAAATTTAACAAGCTTACTGGTATTTTAGGGCAAGATACTTACCACTCAATAGATATGTTTTTTCTTAAATTGAAATAATTCCCATAATAAAAAGATATTTTCCTGGTTTTTAACGAACACTTTTCAAATTTGCACATAGTACAGAATGATGTTAAGATCCATTTTTCAACCAGAATTTTTCTCCTCATGGCATGTACATTTTAACCTCTCTTCAGGTCCAAATAACCTTCTTTAGTCCCATATAATTTTGAAGTGTTGAACTTTATATAAATATCTGTTTTCAATTTATTTTCTATAACTTCTTATAACTTTCCTATAACTTTGATATAAGAAAAAATTTACAATTAACTATTCTGCTTATACGCCAGTAGAAACAAATACTATCCTTCCCGCCACCACACACCTTTATATCTAGAATAGTCTATGGATAGCTAAGTCATTATTCAATAAAGGATTAGATTGATGAATATCCCTTTTAAATTTAAAGACAAGATCATGAAAAGAAAAAAAAAAAAGGCATAACAAAGCTTCAGATATGAATTTATGAGGAATCCAGAGAGATGCTAAACTTCTCTCCCACACTCCCTAGCCTGATGTAGTACCTCTATCCTTGCCCAGGCAATATGTCCATATGGATATCCCACACCCACATTCCCCTTCCCCATTCTCCACTTTATATATGAAGAACCTGAAGTATCTGAAAATCTCCTCTTAAGGATAAGCATTTTTATAAAATTATTTAGAAACATGCCACTTAGGTACATATGCTTGAAATGAAGAAAACTCTAATTATTATCTTGCAAGAAGACAGAGTTTACCTTCTCTTTCTTTTTGCCTAATGGGTACATTTTAGTGTTAGATGTTTTTGCTATACAAAGATGTTCAAAGGAAGATTATTTCCTATAGAGAAGCCTGGGGTTAGCAGAAACAGGAGTTTATTAACTAGTTCTTAATTCTTGGTGTGGTTATTTTAATTCTCTGAAATCTGTTTTGGGACACTCTCTGGACTGGGAAGGGATGATATTTTAATATCAGATCATGGCACTGGAGCTGGAAGAATAAACAATTCTATATGTTTCTAATACTTGGGAAGAAAAATGCTTGGAGAGTAATAGGATTGTAATGGCTCTGATTAGAAAAAATTACCTTGTTTTTTAAAACTGTAAAAGTTAAAGAAGGGTTTTATGACTGAGTGAAGAGGGTGAGTCTTGAGTAGAAAAAGTACCTTCTAGAAGTACTGATTACAGTGGTCACAGTCCAAGAAATATTTTGTTGGATATCAATCAACTTAATGAAGGCAAAATCTAATTATTAAGTAAGTGCATATTTTTTTGACACCTCTGTGACGGAGATATGCTCTGGGATATTCTTTATGGCAACTCAGAAGCTGGAGCTCTTGGGGAGTAGTGTAATTGAAAAACCTCAACTGAATGAAATGAGGAAATTAAATTCCTCAAATTATCTTGCCCTTCAAACAATGCTCCTCCTGTGTGACTCTTCCGCTCACTTTCACTTTGGATATCTAGGAGGGTGTCAGAAGGAACAGAAGACATAAAAGCCCGTGATGTGTTTAACTACTATCAAGTTCCAGAGGATGAGATTTGATAGGAAGCAGGAAGTCTTCCATGGGCAGGTCTTTAGAGCAGTTCCCTCATGTGTAAACTCCTGACCCACCTAACTTGTATTGCTTCACGTGGCTCACCAGGAGATGCATTTTTTCCTTCCCAAGCTCACTGAAAGCAGTAAAATTGTTGTGGGTATAAAAGCTATTCTGACTCGAAACAAAGTAAATATAATACTCTTTGAAATGCTCATTCAGTAACAGATTACCCAGGACCGAAAAAGCCCTTTCAGGAGTCTATAATTCTTTTTTTATTGATCTTGCAAAACCTTTGGTTCATATCAAAAGAAACAGATGATCACAGTTCCAGCATAAAATTGTTCACTTCCCTACATGTATATTGCTCCATCTCACAATCCTTGAATGTGTCCAACTAAATGGTACCTTATGGAGAAAGCTGTGGACTCTGGTTCTTTGCTCAGTCACCTGTGCAGTGGCTGGATCTCCCAGGCTATCAAAAGCAAGTTTACCCAGCAACCTTTGCTGTGATCAGCTATCATACATTGTGTGTGCCGCTTCAGAGAAAGTCCTTCTGTGCCATGAATCAGGGTGTGCTCAACCAGGAGGTACAAGGTTATGGGATGAAAAAGATAGGAAATGTTCTTTAGTCCTACCTACCTCAGAACTTCAAAGGGCATTCAGAACCCATGGAATGCTCACTTTTATAGAGTAATACAAAAGATGTCCCAATCCTCTCCCTACGCTCCTGACAGTGCACTGGTGAAAGCTTCAAAATAAAAACCGTTCCTCAAGGCATGCAGGGTGGAATCAATCATGTAATCAAGATGACAAAAAAATGCCAAACAATCCAGAACAATATGAGAAAAAGAATATCAGTGATTAAATTGAGGTATTTCTAATCTTGATTTGTACTTGCTTATACATTTCTTTAAAGTTTGAAAGAAAAAGATTAACAGCCTGGTAATTGTTTCTAGAGGCCAAGAAAAATGTGATTATTACAATCCCTCACCTTCATGTTTATAATGCCCCATCTGAGTCTGAATGATCTTCTGAGAAGTCCTAGTCTGGTTTCAATTGGAAATGACAAAATTTGCTTAACATCCCACCTGCGAGAAATTACACATCATGCAAAATCTGGGTGCAAAGAAGAAGAAGTAAGAAAAGAACATCATGCATTCAAAGACTAGTTTCCTTCTCTGGAATTTCAGCTGATTTAGGGTAAATGGCTGGGTAGCAAAAAGCGTCCATAAAATAAAGAATGGAAAAATTACTTTCAGAATGCTGGGAGACTTCCCCTTCTCAAGGGGACAGAAAGCCAGTATGCTGATTGGATCCACTTCTTAGGGAAGTGTGCTGACTCTCTGGGGCCTGGGTTAAAGATCTGAAGAGAAAGGTTCCTACCCTGGTTCAGTCCTCAGATTTTTTTTTGGTGGTTTTTTTTGGGGGGGTAGGCGGTGATGAGGTTGTAACAAGAAATCCAAAGTCAACAAGAGAAATTTCAGGGCCTTGATACTGGGAAAAGGAAAATAGTGTTCTCCTTCCAATTACTGCGGATGATTAAGGAAGAAACAGAAGCTCAGCAAATCAATACTTTCCTCTGAGCCTGGTGTCACTGGCAGAATTTTGGGTTCTTTGATCATGAGTCAGTTTACTTGACACCAAGCCTGCTGGCAACAGACAGGGTACACCTGTTTCAAAGGAGAAAAGGGACTTTTGAGCAGGGTTCATTGGTTTGAAGGAGGAAAAGGATCAAACCAGACTCACTAGAGACACACCTCGAAGTATTTGAAAGATGTGTAGATGTGGCACCTTTTGCTACTTTGTGAGTCTGAATGTTCTGGATTTCCATTCATAAGTGAGGAGACTTTACGAAGATCATGCTTTTCTTCATCTAAACATAGATTGTTATTGCTGCATTTTGGATTCCATTTTTCTTGTTCTCTAAAGAATATTTTTTGTGATTTTCTTCCCCCTTTTTCCGCTCTCCTTCATTTCTGAAGATCCACTGCCTATAGAATATTATGTCAGCATTTTAGGCCTTTTTCTATTAGCTTTCTTGAGAATTCCTAAAAATCCTAGACATTCTGTAAATTTATTTTTTGCTACAATATTTCTTATGTACTCAAAAGTCTTTCTGAGATTTAACTGAAAAGAATAATTCCTTCTAATGTCAGTGTAGAGTTTCACAAGTAGCAACAACTAATCATTTATTCAGTCTATCCTGTTTATACCATTCCAAAAATACTGAGAAATATGTTTCAATTTTTTAAAAGATATTTATTTACAAATGTTGTTAAAAATGGTTCCTGGGCAGTGATACAGGTACAAACTAACACACACAGTGTCCAGGGGAAAAAAATTGCAAAGCTCATGGGAAAAATACTCTTTTTGCTGGCAGCTGGCTAACAGGTCAGCCCCTGTGTCACTATGAAGTCTCATGATATGCCGGTATTTTTGGATAACATTTTTTTGGCATTTTTGAGAGAGGTAGTATGTTGACCACAAAATATTTTTGTCTGTCTAAATAAAATACGTTTTAATTGCATTTTATTTACATGAACATAACTGAAGTAATATTTTGGGCTGTTCATGGGCCAAAAGATTTTATGCACATGTTTATCTTACATTTTGAAGTAGAGGAGGTATATACTGATAAGTCTCTTGGCGAACCTTATGTAAGTTAAACATTGATGTAGACAACCCACATATGAGTGACCAAAATTTGCCTCAAGGAAAATTCTTTGCTGTGGCATAAATTAGACATGTTTTTCACTGCCACTGTCTCAGTCAGGAGCCTGGGAATAGCAATGATCACCTAACAGGGCCCTGAAAATAGACAGATTAATGAGCCACCATTTCTGCAGGGAATTTCAAAAGCTATAAAACTTGAATGAAATTGTACAAATACTTTAAAGTTTTTCAGCTGGTTGCAATTGTGCTGTTTTTCCACTGGAGTCACAATGGATCTGTGAAAAGATGTCCACCAAGACAAGAGTCTTAAAAATTCATGGATTTTGTGGGCTGCTAATTACCTGTGTACAAGCCGCTAGTTGACTGACTTCCTGTAAGTCCTTTGGAAGGGGCTAATGAAACAAAAGACAATTTGTCAGATTAACACTGTTACCTCATTATTGAATCACAGCAGTGGTGCTGTTTAATTAAAAAATAAAATAGATTAACAACCACAACAATTAATGGCTGTAGGTGGTAATATTCAAAATTTCCAAGGTGGTACCAGGAGCTGCTTGTGCTTTAACCAGCATACTTTCTTTGACACCTTTATTTAGACAAATGCTAAGAGAAGAGTAAATTTCCTGAATATAAAGGAAAAAACGCACAGGAAAAAATGATCCTAGGTTAATTGAAAGACTGTCTGAAACAATCTCATTATCTTAGCAGATATCTTTGAGAGCTCATAAAACACAGCTAACATTGGAAGAGCTGCAAAAAGAAACACACTGCATAGACTGATAATGGAAGAGAAAAATGAAATTATCAACTTAACTTGTGTCTCTTGACAAATCCTGGGAAAAATGAACTAGCTGCTAACAGCTAGAGAATAATAAAACCACAGTTATCATCTAGCCTTATGTGAGAATTTTGTATTCACAGAGTGCCATCAAATGTCAAGGAAATCTTAGCCTGGCTGCAACTGCTGGAGTGCAAGTTAATGTGCCCTAAAAGTATTAGCTGGTGGTCATAGTCGAAATGGTTTTCACGGAGTTATATCCTGTGCATAGCATGTGTGCACTCTGAGCTGTTGTCTCCCTCAAGGGCAGAGAGGCACTGACAAATCAAAGAGCTGAAGAATCACCAACTGCATGAGATGTAACAAGGGCAAGTGCCACATTCTGCACCTGCTACAGGACAGTGTTGGATAATGGAGAATGAGGCTGGAGAGCAGTGCCATGGAAAGGACCCTTGCGGTCCTGGTCGATGGCAAGTTGAACATGAGTCAGCAGTGCCCTGGCAGCCAGGAGGGCCCACCCTGTCCTGGGGGGCATCAGGCACATCATTGCCAGCTGGGCAAGGGAGGAGATTGTCCTGTTCTGCTCTGCACTGGGGCAGCCTCACCATGAATGCTGGGAGCAGTTTTGAGTGTCTCTACATAAAAAGTTCATAGAGCTATTAGAGAATGCCCACAGGAGAGCCATGGAGATGCTGAAGGGTCTTGAGGGGAAGCTGTATGAGGAGTAGCTGAGGTCACTTGGTCTGCTCAGCCTGGAGAAGAGGAGACTGAGGGGAGACCTCATTGCAGTTACAACTTCCTTGTGAGGGGAAGAGGAGGGGGAGGTAGTGTTTGCATTACTCTTGTGACTAGTGAGAGACCTTGAGCAAATCACTTGAAGCTGAGTTTGGAGAGGTTTAGGTTGGATATCATAAAAAGATTCCTCACCCAAAGGGTGTTTGGGCTGGAATAGGTTTCCCAGGGCAGTGGTTACAGCCCAAGCCTGTCAGAGTTCAAGTAAGCATTTGAAAAATGCTCTTGGGCACATGGTGTGACTCGTGGGCTGTCCTCTGCTGGGCCAAGAGCTGGACTTTGATGATATTCACTGGTTCCTTCTAACACACTTTATTCTATGATTCTATGAGCTAGGATGCATGTTTTAGAAGGAGGTAGAAACCCTGGTATATGGGAAATAAGTACAACTGACATATTTTTGTCTGACATATTTGGTTCGTATTTGTTTTTCTTCTTTGAACTTAGAGGACCATAACAAAGTACACATGCACATTCAGTGATGACCTTTCACAATGATGAGCTTTCACAGGGAAAGAAAAGGTTTATTACAGAGAAGCTCCAATTCTTTTATTAATGAGATATATTTTCTATGAGTAACTCTCCATCATCAAATTAGGAATTTGGCTATAAGTGGAAGGAAAATAAATGAAAAAATAAAATGCTTATACATTTCTTTCCTTCCTACCTTACTTTCACCATGTCACACTTATTTTTAGTCTTAGAACTAACACTTTCCAGATTTATACTCTCTTGCAATTTTTCAATACTAATTACAATATTTTACATGTGAAGGATGGGGTGCCATCCACAGGCACCTGGACAAGCACAAGAATTGGGCCTCATTAACTTCAGTTAGTCCAAGCGCAAGGTGCTGCATGTGGGTCAGGGCAACTTGTGGTACCAGGCTGGGGATGAACAGACCAAGAGCAGCCCTGCCCAGAAGGACTTGGGGGTGTTGCTGGGTGAGACACTGGACATGATCCAGCCATGAGCACTCACAGCTCAGAGAGCCAAACGTGTCCTGGGCTGCATCCAGAGCAGCCGGAATAGCAGCGCCGGGGAGGGGATTCTGCCCCTCTGCTCTGCTCTGCTCTGGTGAGACCCACCTGGAGCACTGCATCCAGCACTGGGGTCCCTGCACAGGAAGGACATGGATCTATAGGAACAAGGCCAGAGGAAGCCATCAAGATGATTAGGGGGCTGGAGCACCTTTCCTAAGAGGAAAGGCTGAGAGAACTGGAATTGTTCAGCCTGAAAAAGAGATGGTGACCTAATTGTGTCTTTCCAGTACGTGAAGGGAGCCTACAGGAAAGACAGAGAGGGATTGTTACAAAAGCGTGTAGTGACAGCACAAGGGTGAATGGCTTCAAAACGAAAGACAGTAGGTTTAGATTGGATATTAGAAATGAATTCTTTGTGAGGGTGGTGAGACACTGGCCCAGTTTGTCCAGAGAAGTTGTGGATGCCACATCCCTGGAAATGTTCAAGGCCAGGCTGGATGGAGCTCCGAGCAACCTGGTCTAGTGGAAAGTGTCCGTTCCCAAATAGAGGGAGTGGGACTGGATTGTCTTTCAGGTCGCTTCCAGTTCAAACTCTTTTGTGATTCTATGGTTCTGTTATTAATATTGTTTTCACATAGGATAAGAGAAAAACTGCACCTTTCACCTTTCCCAACTCTCGTGATATAAATGTTCATTTTCAGATTAGAATTAGAATTAGAATTAATAGAATCAGTGTTAGGTTCTTGCCTATCCTACACAGAAAAATTAAATTAAAGTTAATGACAAATATATAAATGACAGCTCATCTGGTGAAATAGCGGTGGTAACGTATAGATGATAGTGAGGCACAGGCAGGCAAACGTTGATACTGTGGCATGCTTGGAGAAGAAATAATTATATTATTATTTTATGTAATTATAACCAAATGTTATTGAAGTATTTATTTAAGAATATACGTGCCCCACTGTGAGGAAAGTTCAATGAGAGTATAATTAAAATTGTCAAGAATTTTCTAAGAGTTCTTTATAAAACTTCCAAGTTGTTATGGATTTAGAGTATTAAAGATAAAACCCAAGACAGGAGAGCTTCGAAGACTGCAACTTCATAGAATTACAGTTTTAGGAAGAACTGCGTGGTATCAATCCCAATATCAATCTTTCTGTGGTTCCATTGCTTAGTAAAGAAAAAGTATGGAGCAGCGAGCTGACTGATGCCAAATCTTAATGCTGGTTTTATCACAATTGTTGCCATTTTCTATAATTGTCTAAGTTCCTGAATGTCTTCCTTTTTTTTCCTCATCTTTTTTTTTTTTTTCTAAGCTTTACAGGATAGTAAAGTTCTCATATGAACTTAGCTCTTTTAAATATCTCTCTAGACAAAACAGATCACAAGCTAATACAAGGCTACATTTGTTTAAAATTTAACAGAATTGGTTAAAATAGTCAGAATCAAGAACAGAATTGAAAATCCTGCAAACGTTCACACCACTGATTACCATTACCATTACCAATTAGCCGTATTTTTTTTTCTTTCTTTCATTCTTTTTACTCTCTCTGCCTCTTCTCCACCTCTTTTTCTCAAATAAAAATAATTTAGACAATAACAGTAATAATAATAATAATAGTAATAATACCAACAACAAAGATAATAAACAAATAACTTAACGATGAAAATATTTTCTGAGAGATGGGAATATATAAATTGAATTCTCCTGGGAGATGGGAATATATAAATTGAATTCTCCTAAGACTGAAGAAAAATAAGGATCTAAATTTTTGGGTTAGTCACCACTAGTCTTCCTTGAAAAATTTGAGCACAATATCTTGGCCTTAGAAGAAAAAGAATCCTACTAATTTCTCTGAAGGCAATGCTGTTGTCCTCTATCAGACAGGTCTCTGGGATATGAATCAAGGCAGAAAGAGTTGGAAAGCAAGTGGATCTACCACCAGGCCCAGGTTGCTCTAGGCAGATCCTTATATGATATGCTGTGTCTTCTCTGTCCTACACTGCATTGGAATCTGTACCTTCTCTATATATGATAAATACACTTATTTTTGCTGAAGTATACCCATGATTTTAATACTTGTAGCATGCTTGGAAGAGATATGTAGCAAAGGTAACAAGCATTCATCTGCCTTGTCTCAATTTAATTTGATATTTAACTGTACCTAAATCTTAGGTATTGCAGTATGAACTTCCAGGTATTTAAAACCTTCATTAGATCTAGTTGTAAATCAAGATTCATTATCCTCCAAATTTAACCAGAAGTTCTTGAGATAGATAATTATTTTGTGTAATTCTGTTGAAGGAATGAAGAATTCATGACTAGCCTGGAAGAGGATGTTTCCACCCAAAGTTTTCAAGGAACTGTGAGTAAAATATCCAGTGTGTGCACAACAGCATGAAAACTACACTAATTAATTGTGAAATGTTTAACACATAGGTATCAACAGACCCTTCAACGGAAAAAAAAGGTGTATTCTGCAGCTGGGAGGGAAAGTAATTTGTCCTAAAAATATAGCAATTTCTTAGAGAACTTCCAGAAAACTGAAATATTAAATGCGTATCTCAGGAAAATACTAATCTTTTATTTCAGTGTCCAGTATAATCCTGTAGAGATGAGCCCAGTGCTGATCTCAAAATTTCATAGTACTTAAATTGAATTAGTACTTTAATAGAATTTTCTCATTTGGTCCAATACTGCAGTAAAGCCATATATTTGAAAATAATGTTATCAATATATTTAAAAGTTCTGTATCAAGCTTTTTGTCATTTCTTATTGAAAATCTTTGGAGTGCTTAAAACAATCAGCATCACGGCAGGCAGTTTATGAAGAAATTGTTAGAGTAACAGTACTTGGTGAGAGAAATTGATATATTGAATTAAACAAATTTTGGAAATAACAAATCACTTTAAATGAAACACATGAGAGTTTTGTTATAGTTTAGTGATATCAGCATTAAACAGAATCAACCAAATAAGCTGAAACCTTCTGCAATAGTTATGTTCATTATGTTCTAAATTCAGAAGATTATTTTTATGGATTGCTTTTATTTACTTATTGCTATGTCTCTTATATTCCTTTACAGAAACAGAGGCAGAATCTAGTCCCCCAGCAAAATTATCAAATGAATGCCTAACCAGTTTTGAGGTAAAATCATATTTATGGCAAACATGCAGGATGACGCTGTGGCCAAAAACGCCCTCCAATGAAGGACCGGAAAAGTGGTTATGAATTGTTTCACCAGCACTTTTATGAGGCCCATTATTTTTGAAAAAGGAAAGCTACAATCTTATCCCACAACCTTCCTTCCATTTGAAAAAGCGCTACTTTCCCTACTGTGCCAAGAGCAGGTGCGCTGTTGGAAGGGTGCAGTGCTGGTATGTGTTATGGCAGGTACCATGAGCAATACGCCACCATGAAAGATTACCCCTGACTAATGATAATCATTGTAAACAGCTGGGTGCTACTTGACTGGGTGGATGGTGGTCCCACCTACCTGACGGCCCCTGAATGTGTTTTATCTCATTTACCTTTCAAACCTTGCATGGAGTTAGACAGAGAGCTGGAAGAAACTTCAGAAAGTTATGAAGAAGGAAGTGATGGATAGTAGGCTATTAAATGATATTGCAACAAATAAAGCGTAAATACAGGCCTTTGACAGGGAAGACCTTTTTGAAGCTGTATTTGGGAACTAAAAAATGAGCTGCTTGACACACAAAGATAACGAGAGGCTTCATCCAGATTTTCATTCGTCCTGTTGCGACTGCGCTGAAATATCCAGCTGAAATCTTGAAAGGTGTTGTAGGAAGCTCTGAGTATAACTTTTCAGTGTTTTCAACTGCGTGTTGTAGATTCCATTTAAAAATTCCCTTCGTTTCTTACACTGAGAATTATGAAACATAATTAGCTTTTGTTTTTCCTTCCAATTGGAAAATGGGACAACACAAAACTTCTGATTCTAACATAAACTTTTGGGAATAATTTTTTTACATTTTTAGTCAGGTTGACTATTTCGACAAAACAGTCCAAAGTGAAAAAACATACTTGTTAGATATAAATTTCTTTACTTATGCCTCATTTGATTGAAACAATTCACATTATTTGCATCCTTGAGTCAAAATCTTGGGGCAACTGTCATCTATTTATAGGGACCAGTGTATTTATACTTCAGGGTAGAGCTTTACACTTTATTCTTCAGGTTGTAGGGTTTTACATGTGTGCTCCATGGACTGCATGATACTCAAACAACCATCATAGTGTGAACTGGTAACATCATTTTTAGTGACTACGAAATAGTATTTCCAACAATTAAATCTGACATGTTGAACATGTAAAATGTGTTGGTCTAATATTTCCATCAAAATGAAAATAAAAGATTTTCCTGAGAATTTCTCATTTTGGATTGTATGTTGGGACTCAAATCAATGTCTTGTTTTGTTTTCTTTGTACTGAGAAACCTAACTACATAATTTTTTTTTCCCCAAAAGTAACAATTATATTTATGACTGGCCTCTCATTTTTAAACAATCTTGTTTCCATTTATTGTGGGAATTTTCCATAACTCTGTAGAATCATGAAATCAACGTATGGTTTGGGTTTGTTGGGGACTTTAGACATCATCTAGTTCCAACATCCTGCCATGGGTAACGATGCCACTCACTAGATTAGGTTGATTAGGGCCCAATTCAAACTGGCCCTGAATACTTCCAGGGGTGGGTAATTCACATATTCTTGGGGCAACTGTTCCTGTGCCTCATCACCCTCTGAGTAAAAAAATTCTTTTTAACATCTCACTTAAATCTCTTCTCATTTAGTTTAAAACCAAATCTCCTTGTCTTGTAACTGCTTGCCTGTGTAAAAAGTTGCTCTCTGGCTTTGTTATAAGCCCCCTTTAAGTACTGGAAGGCTACAATGACATGTCTCCAGAGCCTTTTCTTCTCCAGACTGAACCACCCCAGCTCTTTCAGTCTGTCTACATAGGAGAGGTGCTCCATCCCTCTGATCATCTTTGTGGCCTTACCTGGACCCTCTCCAACAGGTCCATGTCTTGCTTGTGTTGAGACTGTCAGTGAAGACTGAGGTGAAGGACTTGTTCAGTACCTCAGCCTTCTCCATATCCACTGTCACCTGTTCTTCCTTCTCATTTATTGGGATTGAAGGGTGGAAGAGGGTTTACACAATTTTCTTTTCTAATCTTTGTATTTATAGAATAACTTGTTATTGTTCACATGCCTTGCAAAGTCCCATTACGTCTGTACCTCAGCTTTCGTGATCCTATCCTTACATATCTTAACTGTATCTGTCTAGTCTTCCCAGACTTGCCCCTGCTTCCACTGCCTGTGCATTTCCTTCTTGCTTCTCACTTTGAGGAGCAGGTTTTCATTCAGCCATGATGGTTTTTGCTCTTCCTTGCTTGATTTCCTACATACTGTGATGAAGAGCTCTTTAACCAGTCTTAAAGACTTGCCTTGAAACTTATATGTCATCATATTATATTTTTTAGAGTTTTCTGAAAGATTAAACCATAAAATCTTACAGCAATTTCTTTTTCTGGCCAAAATATGCTTATTCATAAGCATTTTAAAAGGCCAATAAAAAAGAGAAATCCTGTTGATTCTCATGAAAAAGTCCTAGAAGAATTCTTGCTTGTAAGTTATGAGCCTATATGATATCATAGTATATTTTAATGCTGAAGTGCATCAGAGCGTAAAATGATAGATATTGAATTTCCCATTAGAATCCGATATCTCTTCAGACAATATTCATACTGCAACACTATTATGCTGTCTATGGAATTGGATGCAGTACAGGGGGAAAAATGTATCAAAATGCACTTGATTCTTCAGGTCAGAATCCTGAGTGTTTTTTGAGGAGGTCCAACTCATATAGATAATATCATTGGATTCGTCTCCTCAGTGTTTAGATCACCCTTAATATTAAGGGTCATGAAAAAACACGTAGGTCTCTCAGATCATCAGATAAAATTTTGTCAGCCCACTTAATAGACATCTCTGCGAACTTTTACATGCTTCCTACTATGATGATTGTTACAAATATCACAGTAATAATAGTAACCATGATATATGATCATTCATCATTTTCTTGCCTGTCTTCATTCTTTGGTCTCCTTTTTTTCTTTTTTATTGGGAGCATAATTGGTTTTGATAATTGTACCTGTTAACTGATTTATAAATATGCATGATTTTTAAACTGCAACTAATGACTCAGAGCTACAATAAAGTACAGAAACTTCACTCTATCTTCTTAGATTTTTTTTTTATTTTTAGTTTAGCATTGTAAGCACCAAAAAGCAGAAAAGCTAGAGCTATGCTTCAAAAACCACTTTAAATTATTTTGTTTCAAATGAATATAGACATTCAAAAAGGCTTATCTGCACAGGTGGCTCATGTACAGGAAGCAGAATTATACACAGTTTGACAAAAGGTCACAAGGGAATAAATTCAATTCTCTTTGAACTTGACAATAATTTATTAGAGCTTTGCTTAATTTAAGTAACAAAGTGGCATGCTAAAGCTTCAGAATTCTCTTTTGTATACATTCGTTTCACCATCTTCACTAGGTCTGAAAATAAACTGTCCATAGTGAAAAAGAAGGAAGTCAGTGTTGAAAGACAGTTAGTTAACCCTTTGGGCAAAATTTTGAGATGAAGTCATAGGAATTTGCAATTCATTGTATTCTTTTCCTTTTTTTTCTTAAAACCCTTATAAGAAAATCTGCATGTTCAATGGTAGTTTTGCTCCAGATTGAAAGTGTTGTACTTTTATGTAGTAGCAACATGTAAGGAAAATCCAATGGGAAGAAATTAAAGAACTGTTTCCTAATCCATGGGAATTATTTATAATTGACCTGCAAAGTATTTTTTTCATGCTTAAGTCACATCTGAGTCCAATAAGTATCAGCGAGAAGCAACTGGCTTGTGTCTTAGAGCAAATTTCAGAAACTTTTTTTGGCTGTTTGCAATGGCTTCATGCCAGCCAACATTGACTGCTTCCATACTTTTTATTGGCTGATTAACTCATGTGTACAGGTTGAGAAATGAGCTATATCGCATTTAAGTTTGGACGAAGGACACAAAGCATAAATCCAGGTTTTGAAGAACATCCAGTGTGAGGAACTGTAAAGTTAGAGACACTTGTTCCTATTCATTAAAAGATTAACTCCACAGACATAAATTTGATCATACAAGGTACTGTATAAACAAAAAAAAACTGCAGAGAGCACAGGTTCTTGTACAGACTAAATTAGTCAGATGAAAAATTCAAGTTTAAAGATAATTTTTGTTTGCCTATGCCAGGAAACTGTGTGCCAATATATTTTGAAAAATTGGCTTACTGGGTCTCAGAAGAGAAGCCAATGGCACACACCATCTGCAATGCTGGGCACAATGCCCATGGCACTCTGATTCATGACGTAGCAGTTTGATGTTTGCCAGTTCATAACTGATGTGACTTTAAGAGTGACTTTAAAAGAACTTTGGAACCATGCACTTTTCCTGTACATTTATTATTGTTATGAAGCACAGGTCATACCACAGAAACCCTATGGCTCTGTGCTGATAACCTTTTCCTCTGAACAATTTTTTTTGTTCTGTTTTCTATCTTTCAGTCAACTCTTAATCTATATAATCCCATGACAATGTAATTACTTCTAAGAATCCTCAATAAGGAACCGTGTCAAAAGCTGCTTATGTATTAAAAAGGAATTGATTTTCAGCTATGAAAATTACCCATGTTCCTTTTACACCTCAATCATCTATTGGCCCCATAGACTCTTTGGCAGGTTTCATATTTCTGAACTGTTGCTCCTGACATATTGACATTAAAATTATATGTTTAACTCATCACAATTAATGCTCCTCCTCTTTTCCTGTTTTGACATATTTCTGCTTTTTAAAGATTTGTATATTTTTTAATTCTAAACACCTTCTTCATTCTGCTTTAAACAAATGAGCTCTCATGTTCTTTTAAATAATTTCTAATGGATAATAGAATCTTCTTTGAAAATTAATGTGAATAGTGAATATGGTGTGTTTAAATATTTTTAAAAATATAATCTGGAAACGTTTCAGACCTTCTGATGATTTCTTTTCAATATTTTTGGGCAAATTTTCTAATTGCTTATAGAAGTGATGGAAATGAAGTGAAATAATTTCTTTCCTGTAGTTCTTGGCTTTCTGAAAAGTCTTCTATTTATACTTCAACTTCTTTCTATGTACTACAACTATACTTTTTGTTGATACATGGAGAGAGACTGATGTTGCCAATGAGGACTTGGGTCATTCTGTGCTAAAGCCAGAGCTTTTTTTGCCAGCCTTGCTTGAGGAGAAGTTCACCTCCTGATCCAGTAAAGCCATGGCTTCACTGATCTTTGGTGCTTTCTTTGACTGTGAGTATGGAGCGCTGGCTGGTAGCAACCTCAGTACACAGCTTCTACTTCCAGAACATGATAAAAATGTGATGATGCTCTTTGGAAATTTTGCCTTAATATCTGCTTGTAGTAGGACAGCAGACACCATACGGGAATGCATTTATTCATTACGAGTTATTTACAACTTTGTGCAACCTACAGAGTCCAAGACTATAATAATAGTGGCATAGAACAAACTGGGGTGACAGCACAGGGCACATGTGGTTTCAAGGAATATATTGACTACAAGGATTGCAAAGGGACCTTGTAATTATATAGAACCCAGATAACAAACCCTGGCACACCCTCTGGGGTGTGTTGCCATTCTCTCAGAAAGACTGCAGTAGTCAGATAGTGTAGAAAGCCAGGAAATTAAAACCTCACCCAAAGGTCCTAAAGACCTTTGGACCTTAGGGGGCAAATTTTCAGCACAGTGTAGGCCCAAAACACAGACAAATGACATTTAAGAGCTTTTTTATTAAGCTCGGCTGCCATAATTGAAGATCATGTTAAAAACATTTTAAAAAATCCAAACTTGTATCCCATTCATTGCAAAAATCATAATTTTGAAGAACTCTCAACATGGCTCTGACAATAGTTCTGAAAATCTGTGTGTAGAAGAGTTTCTGGGTATTGAATCACAAGAAAAAACCTGCTTTTCTAGCACGTGCATGAGTAATTCAGAAATGTGTATGAGCTCGAGGTCCTGAACTCTTCAAAAATAAGTGCCTTTAGCTTTTTAGAATGCAAATTTAAGGAAGGAAACATGTACCCTTCAAAAAACAGTCATATGAGCAGTGTACTTTCTTTTTTTTTTTTTGAGACACTGCAGAAATGCAGAACCTACCCCTAAATCCGTTCTGCAGATTGAGTTACCATTCATTACATGTTAGTATCAGTGTGAAGTCTGAGATGTTTTACCCTCAGGCAATGGGAAAAAAAATTCAGGTTGGCTTTTGCCTACAATCCTTTAAATTTCAGAGAAGGACTTGGCATGACTTATTCCCAGCAGGTACAGAAATCCCCTGGTAACAGAAATGATTTGCCTTATAGAAGCAAGAAGTGAGTGGCTCTGAATTTACCTGTAACATAGAGCTACAGAGCTGAGAAACTCTTTGGGTGAGTGTCAGACAGCGAGGAAGCCTCCAAAAATCACTGCAGCAAGCACAGTTCATCTGAACTCTTCCACAGAAACATTAGCTTCTCCCTTTCCTAGCACCATCCTTCTTCTTTGTTTTCCTTCGTAATACTGTTTTGTTTTGTTATTCTGGGCTCTCCGTTTGTTGTCGTGCTTGAAGCCGTGGGCAGAGCACACTTTTAATTTGCTCTTGCACTCTGTTGTGCTCAGTCAGTTGTCACATATCTTTGTGGAAATCAGCAGGTTTCATAGTGTGTACCTGAAAAATAGACCAAAAGCAGTGAAATCACAACAATGTAAGCTCTTTTAAAAATAATAACATTAGAAATATCCACACAGGCTATTTTTCGTCTGTGATTTCCTTAAAGCTTCCAACATGTTCTCAATTTTGCTTTACCATTTAAGATGCTTATGTTCTGCATGGGGAAAAAAAAAAAAGCAAATGACCAAAACTAACCAAACCTTTACTCAAAGAAGTACTAAGTTTCTGCAGCAAAAAAATACAAGTGTCCCACATCCATCTTCTTCTTCAACCCTGCCCCAGGGCTGCTTCTCCAATTTGTGCTCACACAGCTGCACTGTGACCTTGTCCACTTTTCTAAGCTGACAGCCACAGAGTTGGTTTTAGCTAAATTATATTTAACCTGGCTCAGCCCCAGTTCAGCTCATTGTTTTAGCTCATTATGTGGAAATGAACATCCATGGATGGAGGGAACCATACTGCTCAATCCTCTGTTTTCAATGACAGAAATCATCATAAAACCACAACCTCAGCATCAGATTTAATTGTGTCAAAGAGAATAATGTGAAGTGACATTGGTATACTAGACTGCTAATCAACCTAAAGCACTAATCAATTAATGTGGAAGAACCCACCTGAGTATAATTCATAAGTAATAGGAATTTTCTGTGTATCCCAATGAGCCTGTAAAGCAAAAGGCATAGAAGAAAAATTCTTTCCACTTCACACAAGGAGAAACATTCACAGTATCAAATCATAAGAGAGATGCTGCTCTGACAGATGATCAAAAGAGGCATACTGAAATGAAAATGAGCTGCAGATAACAAAAATTGCTCCCAAACAGCCAAATTAATATTTTATTAATTTATTTTGTATTTATTCACGCTAGAGAGTTAAGGCAAAATAGCAATCTCTTTTAGACACTTTAACAAGTTGCTATTCAAAAATTCTTGGAATAAGCTAGTTTAGAGAATGACTCAAATAATTTGATCGAAAAATATATAATTCAAGGTACACGATTAAGCAGTAGCTGTAAGATCCATTCTTCCTATTTGCTGTGCAAATAATACTGGAGTACCTGTGTTTTGCTATGCTGGATGTGTGACTGACTGAGTTTAGCACCAGTGTGAACAGAAGGGGGTGGTGTTACCTTAGCTTGTGCAAGATGCTGTACTTCCTAAGAATGGAACAAAAAAAATTACCCCTAACTTCATTAGATGCACTGAAAGGATAAGATAGCTAGGAAAAGAAACAAACTGACATTACTTACATTAAATTGTGTTTCTAAAACTTTTTATTGCCATTCTATATAGCTTCCCCCCCTCCTACTCAGCATTGTGGGGCTAGCTGATTTTCAAAAGACATGTGAAGTTCGTAGAGATATTTAGATTACCGTACTGCAGTACTATACACAATGCCTGGTTTCCACGCTATTTTATTCTTGAAAAGCCATTATATGTATTGCAAGACAATGTAGTCATAAGGGATGCCTAATTTGAGATTCAGAAGGCTCTCCCTGTATATACAACTTGTTGGAGTCAGGTGGGAAATGAGAGAAGGTGAGGCAATATCTCACAGCCGTGGAAAGAGTATCACAGGTGGGTACCCCATGGTCATGGTAATACCAAGTAACACCTCTGCTCCAAGGAAAAATCCCCTGCAGGAAGAACGTGATGAGCTGTGCCATTGAGACCAGGAAACTGACTGGGAGCTGCTGTAGAGAAGATCCAAGCTAGAAAGATTGTTACCATTGCTTGCCTGTGTGTGTTTGTATTTGTGCATTAAGAGAGTGAAAACCCTTCTTCTGATTCTTTAGTAAAGTAACAATCTGTCTTTGGCACTGGTTAGGCAGTCAAAATGCCAGACTGTAACTCACTGATGTAACAGTGCTTGCATAAATGGAATTTATTACATAAATAAATATATTCACAGCTAGGTTTTAATAAAAGGTCAAGTGTATGGGATAAGCACATTCTGGCACAAAAAATTACTTAAGTATTTTATGTCAGTTGAGGACAATACATTTAAGAATGATATGGCAAACAAAAAATATACTGCTATCCTAAAAACTTTTTAGAATCTAGCTAGAATTGTTAACCTAAAGATTACTTTGGGAGCTTATTTAAAAATTATGCCTTGCACCTTAGTATCTTGAAGTAGTGTATGAAAAGATTTTCTTCCAAAAACTTTCTCTGGGGATGGAAAGGAACTTTTTATAACCATCATTTTTCAGACAGCTTTAGTTATATTTTCCTCCTGCACTGCTGATAATTTTGATTCACAAAAATGTCAAGCTTTTAAAAGGTTGTATTCCTTTCCCAAGGTGAAGCTAAGTGTTCCTAACATCATGCAAAGTAGTCTGAGGAGAAGAGAGAGTTTTGAAAACATGCATTTATGACTCTTTGAAGCTGTGATAACCACTTGGAGCCTTGGCAGTGTATCGTTGATGACCTTTTCTTGTGAGCACTCATAATTGCACAGATATTAATTAATTAAATTTTACTAAAATGTTTTGAAGATGTAAGATTTAGATAGTGTAAGTATGACATAAAATCTAATGAACTGTCTGCTTATCTTCAGAGCAGTCCGCTTAAAGGAATATTTATGCACAGCAAAATATTGCAAGCTGTAGAAGTCAGAGGAGCAGCATGAAAGGTTGGTGCAGGGAGGAAAAGACACAATCAGTAACATATTTATTTATAGTCATCTTCTTCTATGCAAACATGGTTTTCAGAAACACCATACATTGAATTTCTTTTCTGCTAAAGTCTAAGGTGCTACATGCTGCCTGCAGGAAGGTTCATAGTCTCAGCAAAAAAGTGTTCTCAATGTACTTGGTTTGCAAGCCCATCTGGTCTCTTGTTGCTCGTCATAAAAATGTTAGATTTGCTTGATGTTGCAGGTTAACATGGCAAAATGTTACTGAAATCACTGCAATGGATGAGATAATTACTTCAATTTTTCTTATTCCCAATTTAACGGTGAAATTAAGCATGTGCTTAATTTTAAGCACATGTGTAAATCTTATTGAAATCAGTAGGATTTAGGTACATATTTAAGTGCTTTTCTGAACTGGGGCCAGTAAAGAAATATGACTAATCTCATTAATAGAAGAAACAGGAGTTAGTCCAAGTTAGTTAATCACAAACAGTCTGTTTATGGGGAAAGAACTACGCTTTTTACATCTTCATTGTTTCACACCTTAAAAATAAATACAAGCCAGGAAGGGAAATTCAACTTTCTATAATATGATGATGCTATAATTTGTTTAGTAACACCCTCACAATTGTTCTTTTGCTTGTTTGTGCTACTGACATTTCCCACCCCCCAGCAAGTCTATGCTCAGTTTGGCAGTCTATTTCAAAGTTAATCCTCACAGCTCCACAGCAATGATTGAAGCAACATGAGTTGAATGCTGGCTGAGGTTTTAGACCTCAGGGTTGGGTGTTTTTTATTTCCTTGCATAATGTCTAAAGAAGAATTAAAACAATTTTCTTAGATTTGCTATTCAAAACTGTCCAGCTACACAGTTTGTGGTTTTTTTCCCTGTGGATTGCAAAAGAAATACATAATCTTGGTACATCCTACTCGATCTGCAGGTGAGTAGTTTTGATTTGGCCATATAAATCAGATAATGTGGTTTTTGTTGAATGTGAGTGTAATTCTCAAAAAGTGAACATTATACAGAAACCCAGAAGAATAATTATTTTAGACTGATTCAGAAGTTTCATTCTGTGGAAATTATCATCTATTAAAGTTGAAAGACTACAGAAAAAAACACAGGGGAAATATTGTCAACAAATATATAGCTGGGATTTTTGTTTGTTTGATTTTGTTTGTCAGTTTTTTCTTTGTTTTTTTTCTTTGTTTTTTACTTCCTTTTGTCAAGGAAAAGCCTGATCAATATATAATGAAAGAAAACAGAAGTTCAAGTATTGTAACTTTTTACTCAAAAACACACACATGCACTAATTATTAGATTAATTTTATAGGTGCAAAAATTCCCTCCAATAAGATAAGAAAGAGGGAGAAAGCATAAAAGAGCAAGGACATTGCCACAATTCAAAACAGACAAAAAAAGGAAAATTTCAGCTACAAGAAAACAATAATTTTAATGGAAAGACAGAGTCTATACATACAACAGATATAAAACTAAGTTTCCTTTTAATTTTTTTTTTAATCGAGTCTATAAATTTTGTCTGTCCTAAAGTTTACCAAGTAGGCTCACAGAAGTTGAAACTCAAAGCAATTCTCTACTAGCTTCCAAAAGGTATTTTTTGGTCTCACATTGCAAGCCTAGTTAAGAACTGAAGATTGTTTGGTTTGATTACTCCTTTTTAGCATGACCCTCCACAGTTGTCTATATCCTGTAGGTAAAAGAGAGATAATTAATACAATAAACTACCACAGAGATACTTTTTCCATCTATGGGGTTAATTAAAAATCTAATTTGTTCTGGGATACTAGCTGCCCATTTTATTTTTTGGTCTTCCTGGGGTTGCTGTTATGTGGTGGGATGCTGGGATGTAATTGAACATACTTTCTGCAGCTTTTATGTTTACTAGCCCTTCTGAGAGGAGCCGTAGAGAATGAAACACGAAGTTATTAAGCAGGCTAGCACAGTGAGTTTTTAGTAAACACCTGTTTCTCTGCTGTGGCTTACATTTGTGATTTTGCCTGAATTAATTGTAGTGCTGCTCATGGCACAAAAATTAACTGGCTGCTAGCATTTCAGTGGCAAGCTTCCAGTTTCAGAAACCTATAAATTAGGTGTAAAATCTTCTCTGAACTGAAATACTCAGATGTAGTTATTCAAAACTTTGTCCTGTTTAAAAAAAAATTGGCCTTAAGCTTTGAGCTCCAGCTAATATTGAATAAGTGATATTTGGTGTGTATTTCAATTGGGAAAGTATTTACACTTTTTGTGCACTCTATGTATCTTTCCATAGCTCTCCACATAATTAAGTGGAGACAGCATAATCTGAAAATTCATATGCAGAAATTAAATATGTGAAGAGTAACAGAGAAATAACTATACTGGGCAGGAAGGCTCCAAAGATCGAAATCTGAAACGGGTGATCTGAATCAAATTTAAAATTTGGTCATTTCTCTGACCAGCTTAAAATTTAAGACTGGGAATATTGCCATCAGTGTAACTGTAGAGCAAAAGAGAAAGGGTCTAACAAGAAAGGCTTCAACAAAAACCTCTTTTCAGTTCTTAGATGTTTGTCTATCCTATGATACATCCCTTCGAGAAGGGAAGTTTCCTAGAGAAGGAGATGAGCAGAATTTCTTACATGCAGGTTTGGTAGCAATGTGTACAGATACTGCCTGGGTCAAAATATTTTAGCAGAGTGTGCCACTGTGTAGGGCACTGCAGTACTCATTCTGGCAGAACACATTAAAAATTTTTAGTAAGTCTGGCATGGTAAGACCACAAAACCTCTGTTCTAGATAGTTTTGCAGTGTAAATTGCAAAGCCTGTGAAGCTTTTGTTAAAGGAAGATAACTGGGTTAAACAAATCTTTAACTCCCTGATCGTGAGTGGTTTATGTTTCAGAGCCATCTGATGAATATCAATTTTGAGTTACAGATAGACTAAATGATCACAATGGCTCGTTTAACTGGGAAATCTTTAAACCCCGTTTTTGTTCTTGTCCAGATAGTAACCAAATAGCAGCTGTCAACAGACGGTGAATTCATAACCTTCTGCAGTCACAGTAACTACCAAAGGAAGGATTTTCTGGTGGTCATTTGTATCATAAGTGAAAGTACACCTTGAGCTGAGAAAACAAGGGCAGATTGATTCAGCACACTCCCCTGTAAATTCATCTAATTGCCACAAAAGACTAAGGCAAAAGCCCAGGGGGGTTGTGAAGCTCCAGTTCACCAACCAGTGAATCACTGTAGGGGGTAACTCACAGTAGGGGATAATGTGGTAGCTGTGAGATTGCTTCCGAAGATAAGATGGAGGTAAAAGAAAAAGAAATTAAAAAGCTGAAATACCGGAAACTTCTGAACAATTCCTGTATCAATAGAAAGCTTTAATAAGTCTTATCAACTTTCTAACGAGAATTTAAAGAGAAGGGCAAAAGTAAAAGGGTTATTAATGTTATATAAAAGACATCAGAAATGTAATTGTTTCTATTATCTGTTGAACTGGTTCCTGAGATATGGATTAGCTTAAATTCTCCTGCAGAAGTTCAGGAGGACAAGTTGCTGCTTAAAACAATGTGCTGTATTCTCAATTGGTGATGGAGGAGTCTATGATAATTACTTAGCCTTCCCTTTTCTCTTGGCATAAATGGCTACAGACATTAAATGGGAGCTCATGGTTTCTGTTTTCAAACTACTGTTACATCCATGAGGGATTTCAGGTTTTGCAGCCTTTATAGTCAGGATGGATGGCAGTGTATCGTTGGGATTGGCCTTGATGAAAGCAGTAAAAGAGTGTTTTTTCAGCAAAAACTAATGTGGGCTCTTGTTTCCTCTCAGTCTTGCTTACTTGGCACATGGCCCCCCAGAGTGAAAAGCAGTGCTGCTGTCATGCAGTCTGCAGATTTGAAAATTATGCTACTAGCCTCAGTTTTATTCCTTCTTTAAATAAATACTGTGTGAACAGCTGAAACTTTGGAAGGCCAGTTCTCCACAGTTCTCTCCTGTGATTGATGGTCTGGTGTCTAATCTAAGTTTTGACCTCAAGCTGCAGACTCTGTCTCAGTAGGGACTAATTTGTGTCTTTTTCTTCTAACCAGCTATCCATTTTTATGAAAGCAGTATCACTGCTTTTGTCATAATTAATTGGAGCCAGAAAATATATTCCAATATTGATAATTTTGCATATGCAGCTTCATTGCACTCATGTGCTACAACTGTCACGTTTTAACACAATTGTTCTGGCAAATGAATAGCCCTGTTCCAAAAGTCCTAAAGACAAGATGTGAATTTAAGTCACAAATAATAGCAAAGGAAAGAGGGGATTAGTGAAATGGGATATAACAAGAGAAGCAGGAGAGATTAATGCCTTCTGTTTGTTCTTTTAAATGCTTCTTCTGTTATTGTTCAATATTTGAGCAAAGGCAGAAAATGGCAAAGGACTTTGCAACAGAATTTTGCGTGCAGTGATTGCACTCCTCTGTTCACCAGAAAAAAACCCAAAGCAGACGAAAACATTTTCTCGTTTTCCCAGAGAGTACAAGAGCGAAAATCCCCCAAATTCACATTTATTCCCTTCACATTTATTTGATGATTGTTTTCTGTAGAGACAGAATCTTCCAAAGGCATGTCAGAGTCCTCTATCAATATGGGTATATTATGTTTTGAAAGTTTTTAATTTGCCGGTATTTTGACCAGATTTTGCTTATATTCTTATCTTCTGGAAATTCTTACAGCCCAGGAGCTAAATATCTAGGCAAACAAATAGGCACTGATTAATGTGATTAGTTCATAAATTCCAAACATACACATATACACTGTTATATGTCACACTGGTTGTCATTTCTGGGCGTGCCTGTTTTGTTATAAGCCTGAAGGGAAATAATACACAATGCCATGTCACATTTCTTATTGCAAAGTGTCACATTTCTTAGTGCAAAGGAAGTATCCAGCTTCCTCACACTTCCCACCAAAGAAGTGAGTAGACTGTGTGGGATTTGTCCTTAGAGATCCACGCAACTGTTAATGAAAAAATCTAAATTCTTAAGCTTCCAAGGTAAGAACATTTTTCTTCCACACAGTAAGGGATTAAAACCTTCCACTCCTGTGCAGTAGACACAGCATCAATCAAATCTGCAGAAATTCCAGGAAAAGGGTATTTATTTCAAATTTATTTTCATGATCTGAAAAACCCCAAACAGCAATTTTACTCTATATGTGGGATCAATTTCCCAAGATAAAGATGTCGTTTTACCAGATTTTCTTCTTTATTTGGCACAAGAAGACTATTTTTGATCCAAGAATGTGTTCTGAAATATGTTTACCTTTCAAAGTAAATACTATTAATAAAAGTTTTATAGATCTAGAATTATTAATTTCTAATTGTCATGGGTGCATGCATCTGTTCATCACATGATTCTATCACCTGAGAAATTTCGTCCCATTATTTTAATCTTAACTGGCAGATATAAAAAGTAACAAGTACGGCAGATCCTAACACTTTCAGAATGGTAGAAGTACAGATATCAAGTATCACACATGCAATGAGTATGAAAAAATGGCAAGAAATTTGGCATTATACATGAGGTTTCACAAGTGAAATGTACATGCAGACTCATACAAATATTTTTTTATTTAACCAACGACAGCAAGAGGCAATATTTTTACTGAAGTTGGTTTTTTTCACAACTTTTTCTTAAAGCTGTTGCACTTAGTGAACAAGAGGCTTCAGATCTATTCTCCTCACACCCCAGTCTGACTGTTGAATATAACTGGGAATATGACAGAACTTATTTTCCATCAATGTGCTTATAAGAAGAGTGCCCTTGACAAAGTCATAAATGATGCTGTAAGTGGCGGCTGTGCTTTTGCTCTCTAACCTCAGCCTGCATTTCAGACTGAGTCTCAAGAAAATCAGAGCCATGCGGTGTTACAGCAAAGCTGTTGCCTTCCATGGTGTATAGGACTTTTAGGGACGTAATGACCATGTCAACATTCTTTGGCCAAACACTATACAGCAATGGAAGTGAAGCAACTTTTGTTCTGATCTGGGAAGTATCCATTGACAGATTGCTGACAGTTCAGATAGTAAGTCAGAAACTATCAACACAAATGAAAGGAAATCATAGAAGGAGGAAGAAGCTAATATTTCATCTTCAAAAAATGATAAACATTCCCACGTGAAAAAGACATTTATTCAGCTAATGAATAATTAGGATATTCAAAACAATGATGTTTTGTTAGGCAGTTAAGATGACTATCAGCAGTTGTGTTAAGCTGACTTCCCATTTAGATCACCGTCATGAGGAGAGGTCCAATAAATTATTTTCTGCCAACCCATGTAACACATCTGTTGGAAATATGAGAGGGGACAAAACACATCATGGCAAGAGTATTTATGTTGTGAAGTCTAGCTTTTTTAGCTGTTGGAACTTATTTAATTAAAAATGTATTGAACAAAAGAACTCACAATGTGACTGTCACTGAAAAAGTGTGCAAGCTGGCGTATTCTGAGTACTATTACTCATTTTTTCCAAAAATATCGAACACAGGCATCTATTTTAGACTGGATACATACAACTGCATTTTTACATTTCCAAGGTAAATATCTATTTATGTTTATATTTGTATCAAACAATTATATTTATACGTTTTGATTTATGCAAAATTATGCCTGGATATGGAATTCAAAATGGCATAATTGTACAGCACTTGTGGCATAAAGAAAGACCATAGCTAATAATACAAATATAATTATTCAGCAAATTTAAATACCCAGGGCTTGACTCAGCAATTTAAACATAAGAACATTATACTACAGTAAGGCTCAGCCTCTTGTTGACCTGCTGGTTTGTCCCACTTCAGCCACAAATCAGGAACGGAAGGATCTCCTAGGAAGAGGGACATACGTCAGCTAGTCTAGGTTTTTCTTTTTTATCTCTAAAAACCTTCAGAGTAAGATCAATAGACATTAAAACAAGAGCTAATTGTTTAATTTTTTCATTGTCTTTAGACTAGTCTGAATATGTCAGAGGTATGAAGTACTTTCATTTGACTTTGTTAATTTTGGTAACAAGGACGTACAGTTTAAAATGAGATTATATTTTTATTTAGAGAATCCCAGCAGTTAAGAGGTTAATCTGTTAAAACTGTTAATACTTCCCATATACATGATCAGCTGTATACATGAACAGTGTTGCAATGCCATTTTACGAAATCAAAATCATGACTAAGGTCATCTGAATGGTCCGTGAGTATAGCAGCTTTAAAGAGAGAGGTTAGTTTGTAATAAAATGCCCATTATCAGCTTCCACTCATAGGGTAACCTGCTTTTACCCTCCAACTCATTGGTCTGCCATGCTGAGATATCTTAGGGGTAGTACTTCTGGAAATGATACATCAGAGCCTGTAAATCTGCCTAGCCAGTGCTGAAATGCCGTGTCTAGATCTGGGCTCCTGAAGCAGCCACACCCAGCAATCCACAGGGCTGCAGCACGGCCCTAGTTAGCAGAGGCTGCTAATGGCAGGGATGGGAGAAGCTGCCATGCCTGTAGGTTAACAACGATACAAGAAAATTCCCAGCTCCCAAGGGATTCATGTGTTTAAAACCATAATGTTTATCTTCTGCCATGATATGACAATTGGCACACTATCCATCTGAAGTTTTGCACATCCTCGACCATGGTCTCTGCTGGAAGGAGGATAGCCATTCTTATCAGGCATTCCTGTGATGCTTGGTTCCTTCATATGTTTTCAGTTCAGTGCTTCATGGTTCCTGGCCACCAAAACATCATTTTCATTGGTATCAATTGTAGTCCTGTATTTGAAAAAGTGAAGCTTCTGTGGTCATGGTGTGTGTCTGTCTTACTGTCCTCATTTCCCAAGCCTGAGCAACTTTCACAACTGAATAAGGATTTTAATAAGAAAGTTCATGCAAATTTCTCTATACAAGAAAGTAGGCAGAGGGGCACAAGCATAAACTATCCAATGCCATCCTATCAGCTCCTGTCTGTGGACATAAAAGAATACCCTAAATAAGGGGATAACCCTTAATCAAAACCTTCAATCAAACACAGGAGACAAATGTTAGAAAATGGAGCATTGATAGCTCAGTTCTTGGAAGTATTTGTTTAACATAGCTGATGGTGATAAAATCCATATGGTTTACTATGAAAAACTTCCTGGTTTTCTCTTTGCCCATATGATGGACTGTGCACATCCATGATTCACAAGGATGAATGGATTATATGATTCACTCAATTTAAATAACCACAATCTTTTGGGCTCACAGAAGTTATTTAAACTTCCTGACACAGAAGCGTCAGCTGCAGTTTTAGATTTCAAGGAAATATTTGGATTATTTTTGAATGTATATTTAAATTTTCTATCATGAATTAAAATTTTGGAAGTGTGATTCAAGTTAATGGGTTAACCCCTAGTGTCTCCTACAGGTCTGGTTGTTCTCTGGAGGGAACCAACTGCTGAACAATATGTGAGAGCCCTGCAACACAGAAGGAGCTCACTGGGATTTTTCAGAAAGGATGATATGCATGACACTCTTTTTGAAAGCCTTCTAAGAAAAAAATTGTGATAGAGTCTAACATATGTAAACAGCCACTAAAAGTAATTGGATTATATCTTGTGTCCTAAGAAAATCCACTATGATGTGGACTATAACTACTGTTGGGATATATCAGTAAAATAGAAAAATGGTAGTAAAATGTTAAGTATCTTCATCCATTATTAAAAGATTTTTCCTAGAAACATGCTCATATTTCAGGGTACTATGAGTTCAAGGGAATAAATGCTGTCTAATAAAATTCAATGTACTAATATGTAATTTAAAGTTTACCCTTCTACTTGTTTAATTCACCTTTTCCATCTTGTCACAGTTTTTGGTGCAAAGCGACAGTGCAAGTCACTTATTTTTCACTTTTTCAAATACAACAAAAGAAAATATGTTCAGGCCCAGCAAATGCTTCCTGAATGGGTAAAAAATTACAGGAAACCATGCTGAAAAAATAATAACATTTCTAAATACAATGTGTGAATTTGGAAAGAAAAGTGTTTGGAAGTTAAAATATTTTACAGAAATGAGCACTTTAAATTATGAATAAAAGCAAAACTGGAATTTAATCAGGACGTTACAAAACTATATTGTGTCACATGTTTACATCTACCTATGCATTTTTTACAATTTATCTAAATACAACAGTATCTATAACCCAAAGATTAGTTCTGTTTCAACCCAGGCACTGCCTCACACAGGCATCCAGTGAGTCTGTGTGTGCTAGTGCTGATATCTACAAATCTGTGCCATTTGAAATAAATTGCACCTTAAATTTGAAGGCAATTTTAGGTAGTTTGGTGTGCTGTATGGATCCCATTTTTGATATTTAGCAAGCCTGAGATCTTTCTAACTTATGAAGTCTGTGTGTCTACAAACTAGTATGGATGTGTTTGTGTTTATTACCTTTTCTCATGCATGCCTTGAAACAACTAAATTACAGGTATTTTACATGTGTTTTGTGGTACAAGACAGATACCGTCTGTTAGTATAATTTATCCTGAAATACCCTGTTTTACAAAATTACAGAAAAACACAGCAATTTGCCCTTTTTTCTCTTTTTCTTTTCT
>VZRN01006634.1:467755-481754 GCA_013397935.1 Dasyornis broadbenti | reverse complement strand
TTTTTTTTTTTTTTTTTTTTTTTTTTTTTTTTTTTTTTTAATTTCTAAGACTATGGCAAAATCTTCAAAGCCCAGAAGATGCCTTCTAGCTAAGAATTTAGCCATGTAATAAACAATTTCCATCAAAGCACTAGGTTTGTGGAAATAAGAGTACAATTGTGGATTCCAAATTTTGATAATGTTCTATACTTATTAGCTATTTTGCCTTTTGTATTTTGACCTAATTCAGCCAGCAAACACATCAACCCTTATGTAAGATTAGATACACATACATACACATACTCCAGCCTAGATCAGATTAGCTGCAATCAAGGTAATTATGTCAAACAAAATTGTTCATCTGTGCTTTGCAGCTGCCATTTGGATCTAGCGTTTGATCCCAAGTGACTGAGTTTTACATATGTTCCTCCTTAATCCTGGATAACTTAAGTTTTATTTCATTACATAATCACCTCTTTAAAACTCAAAACTGAGATTACAAAATATTTATTTTTGCAGACAAATTAACTCATTTTCTTTTAATGTTTTTCCCTGGTATATTCCAAAATCCTTTAATGGATACTACCTGGAACTGAGCTTCCCAAAAACTGAAGCAGTCATCTGGACTGCCTGATCTCCTCTACCTCTTTCAGTTTTTAGAAGATACTTCCTTAGTTAATTTTCATGTTCTTCCAGCAGTTAAAATTAGGCCATGAACATACTCTGAACTGCTAAATACCACACAGTAGAGAAGCATGTGTTCTTCCTGTGTTTTTCTTCTTCTCTCTTACAATCTAGATTTAAGAAGATACCATGAATAATAAATTCCAGTAATTGTGTTTAAAGAAAAAAATTATTAACTCACAACAACCCTTCCCCAAAATACAATAGCTCCAGAGAACTTTGGTTCAGAATCATCGGTAGAGCTGTCACCCAGTTTTACAAATAATTTAAAAGTTCAAGTTTATGGTTGTAGTTATACCCCAGTTCATAATCATAAATTTTAATTATGGTGGCATCTGGGTTCTGGCAGCTGCTATTCTTCATCATATTAAAACAGAGTTACTGTCTATCCAGAAAAGCAACAATCTGGAAGACATGAAAGAGAAATGCTGATTTTCCCTAGGATTTCACCTCTTAGTGGCTTCTTGGAGAATTATTGTTAATTACTATTAATTTTATTTATTATTATTAATTACTATGTATTATTAATTATAAGTAGTAGTAATAGTAATAGTAGTAGTAGTCCAGCTTGACTACATAAAGATTTACTCTTTCATATTCTGTAAAATGAGTTTCCTACTTTTGTAAGATAAAAGTTGTAATTTTTTAGAGGACAAGCAGAGGACTTTTTCTGTTGTATGGGAAAGAAGAAGCCCTTCACTCTCCCTCATGGGAAAAAAAAAAATTCTAAATAAAATGGCCTTGTATTTGTGAGATATTTTCCTCTATGAAAAGTAAAACAAAGGATGGGAAATAAAATTAGCGTTTGGTACCTAGAACACATATTGACACTGAATTCAGTTATCGTGTTTCTAGGTACAAGAGATAAAACTTGATCAATAAATGATTCTTTTCCAAACTCTTGAAGCTCATCATTTGTTTTTGAGGTTCACCAGTCTTTGTACAAAGCTGAAAAATAATTTTACTGTTATTTATGGTAGTTACTAAGGAGAAAATATTACCTTCAAAATACCTGGATTTGAACTGCAGATTCTATATAAGAAAAAACCTTATTTACCCAAACATTATCTTGTAAATATTGTAAAGATCTTTGCAAAAGGAAGAGGGGGGAAAAAAAAAGCTTTGGAAGTGCTAAATGATAACTTCAGTTTTAAGCCTATTTTCTACAAGCTCCTGTCCTTGTGTAAGTCAAAGGAGCTGTGAAGTCTGGAGTAATCTCTAACAAATATAGGGAGCATTTGCCTAGCTCTGCTTTTCCTTTGAAGATATTTAGTTTCTGGTTTTCCCTTAAGGAAATGATCTATGAATAAATACACAAAGCCATATGCTGTAGTACAGAGTTTTCTCCTCTAGGTCTACTTTATGAGTAATTATAACCATATCCAGGAACTCCTCATGTCAGAATTCTTGTTCTGTTGCCCCAGAACTGGAATTTCTTGCCTACAACTCTACAAAAAGCAATAGATATATCTATAGATAGATAGATAGACAGACAGACAGATATATAGACATATGTGCATATCTATATATCTACCTATCTCTAGACATAAATACAAATACAGGTTTATATATATCTATATGTGTGTGTGTGGTGCGTATAGATATATATGTATAAGTAGCAACAGTTTTTAGAGTTTTCTACTCATTTTCTACCCAACTACCATGTTACATGTATATCTTTTTATCTCTTTTCTTGAAGTGGTTTGGTGTGGAAGGAAAGCTGGACTGCAGTTTTGCACTATTAATCCATTCACAGTAGAGTTGTTTATACAGCATTTTCCTGTACTTGGGTTCTCTCTGCTTGTTTTAAATGAAGTTATTCAGAGTAGGCTGCACAATCTCTGCATTTTTACTGGGGGTTTTTTGTGCTTTTTATTGACTTGTTAGACAGTAGGCATTGATTTCATTAATGGAAGTAGGTTATTCTTGGTTGCCCTGCAAAGATTGTTGGTCATGTATTGAAAATAGATTTTCAACTGTTGTACTAGACTTAATCTCCTCAATACCAGTGATGGTGCCATGTTTGACATGATCTTACACAAATAAACTTATTTTTGGGCTTGGATACTAAGAAGCACAATGCTCAACATAGACTATTTCCTAAGATTTTTGGAAGCCTTTGGAGCAGACATTCCAGTGGTATAAGAGTCTCTCATTTAAACACAGTACAAGTTTTTCCACAATATACAGCATGACTGAGATCTTTGCGGTGGTACCAATGCTATATTATGCAACCTTGGGTAAGTCCCAATATCCTCCATTTTCCTATCTGTCCTCTTAAAGTTATTATTAGAACTAGCCAGGAAATCTAACATAGTTCCAAAGAAAATTTTGGATCATTTTAAAACTTCTCAATTTGGGAAGAATAAATTAAATTCAGAATTTCTTTAATTACTATAAATTTTGAACAAAATCCTTCTGTGGCTTTTTCTACATGATGCAATGAAGCGCACCCTGCACAAGCATTTCATGGTAAGTGCTAATTTTCTATCAAGAAATATATAAGTGGTTGTACAATCAAGATGCTATCTCATGAATTTAAATATACAATTTAGTGACGTGAAATAATGAACAGATTAATGTATTCAAATGTTTCAGCAGTTCTTGAAGTTGTTTACTATCTAAATGGACAAAGGGAAGGTCTGTATGGTATTAAATGAATCTTACAAAAGACCTAGAATTAAATAAGAATACTAAAAATGGTGTACAGTTTTATGTATATGAGGCTTCAGTCGAAGATAAAAGAGTCTGGGCCTAAGTCCTCTTCCCGTCATCCCAGAGAATTAAGTATGTGGCGGCAGGAAATTTAAAACCTTGCTCAGATGGGAAATGTTTAGAAAATAAATACAAAGAGCCATCTTTGCAACTACAAATTATACACATTTTGCCAAGTTTCCTTCAGGATTTGATAACTCTTACTGTAGCTGTCCCTGTAAATATGACAATAAATTTTTAAATCTCCAGAGAACTGGCAAATACAGGCAGATGCACTTAACTGCTGGTGAGCAACAAAAGTCAGCCTGCAGGAAACTGTGGCACTAATGTAGCTCTTGATTAATCTCTAATTACACTTTTGTCATCTTAGCAGGGAGACAAAACTATAGCAGTTCCTAAATAGGCAGGCAGCATTTTGGCACCTAGCAACCAGCAGTTCTTTCATATTAGCTGCAGTGGACTCTGTGCTGTTACATGGAAGGTTGTTATGGATCACTGCTCTATTATTTATAGAGCAGCATTTACAGAGGCCTTCACAACAGTATATAAATTAGCAGCTTAACAGGCCATTGCTAACTAAAAACATGGCATGAGCTGAAGCATCAAGTATGAAATTAAAATGTGACTTGGAGATAATAATGTTTGTAACACACATAGAAAGGAATGTCGATTTATTTTCCTGTTAACCATTTCACAGGCAGATTACAGTACGATCTTTAAGAATTTTTGCGTGGATGTGTGTGTGCCTGTCTCCTTCATTTCTCATATGCACATAAGGAATATGTATGTGAATATATAGGCATACATATTTATGCCTAATAAATATTTTATAATATTTTCTGACATAAGTCTTTTTAAGATTAGTGTAAAAGCTTGCCTACTCTTTCACAGTAAACTAATATAGTGCAGAGCTAGATGAACAAGGAGAACAGTGCTAAAAGGGATCTATCCGCTAATTGGACTGCAGGCTGCAACAGCACTACAAGTGTCTTCAAGAAAGGGCCTTGTTAGCTATCAATCAGTCAAATAACACTAACTTTCTTCCATCTTCTGTCCTTTGGTAACTTGTCAGTGGGAAGATCAACTCCAGTGAGAAACCTCACACCTCTATCTAGTGTCATTCAGAGTGAATAAGACCCAAAAGTGATAAAATACAGTTAATGACTTCTGGTTAGCTGCAATTGATTCCTTATTTAATCAGCTAAAGAAAGATACAAATTAATGTTTATACACTAGGGATTCTGGAATAAGAGAATACGATTATTAACCATGGAAAAACATAAGCAGAGGAAGCAGAGGAACTCTAAGAACATACAGCTTTTGTGTGAACTCCTTCCTTAAATCAATGCTTGGCAATGTAAGACAGTTCTGATCTAAATCATCGAGGTTTCTGATGCTTCTGCTGGACTGGATCCCATTTTGCTTTCCTTTTCTCCAACGTATCATCAGAGAAAGTCCCTGTGGAGTAGGAGAGTGCTCACAGCCTGGGCAGACATAGCAGATGATGGAAAGGAAGAAACCCAGCTGCATTCACTCCCTGTGTGCACGCAGCTAGCTGGTGACTGAGTCAGAAATGGGAGGCTGCACTGGGCACTTCCATCCACAGAAATCAATAGCAAAAATGCTCTTATCTTCAATAGAAGAGGAAATTGCCTTCAGTTTTGTATCAAAGAACCCATTGCTAAATGTGCTTTACCAAGTCTCCTTCCTTGACTATGCCCTTAGTTACTGGATATTTCCAGAATTTTTTTTAAGGGCTTAGAAATTAAATGCGATATACCTTCCTTTATTTAGGTAATGGTGTTAGAAGGTTATGTCCTTCTCAAGCCTATACATGATATGCTCATTCCATATAGAGATTATCCTGCAGTGTACTTTGTGATTGTAACACAAAGATCCAGTGTAGCATCACACAGTATTCTCACAAAATAAATAAAATTAGTTACTGGAAATTGGACCTCAAAGCTGTTCAGAATGTCTCAAATTACTGTACCACAGAGTTTCCCCAGCTATTTCACAAACAAATAAAACCTAACAGAATGACCCAAAAGAAAGGAGATCCTTTGCTTTCCCCTGACCAGCTTTGTGAAGGTTGCTGACTCCTCCACCAGAGACATTCAAACCTGTAGCTCTGTGCCCTGCATGAGATGACAGAGCCTTATGTGGGACTTAACAGAATGTAAGTCACAGTATACACATAGTATATGTTTGGTCTATTCAAAAGCAGAATAGAAACTTAGAAACCCGAACAGATCACTTCTGGGAGACATTTTCATTGCTTTCTCCTAGATTTTCATGAAAGTGTGAAGCAGTACTTTGTTCTGGGGTGTTTTTTTAATGTTTTGCATTTTTGTTTGCTTTTTTTGTACACAAATACCTGGTGAATTAGACAAAGCAGGAATCTAAGGCTGATGAAAATAATTTCTTACAAAATCTCCTAGCTACTGCAAAAGAGCAGTAATCATCAAGCTATTGTCATCATAATGCTACAAGATGACTTAATTAGCTAGTTGATTTCTATGATGATGCTCAAAGAGGTGGGGTCTGAGATGCATTTGAGACAGGAATTATGAATTGATATAGCACCAAGAGGCTAATCAATTGTTCCCACTGCATTGTTACTGTGTTGGCTGCCAATGTTTCAACAGGAAAAACAAAGCTGTTTGTAAAATGTGGGTCTTGCAGCTGGATCTATGTGGCAGCCCATTTGCAAGTTAAGCCAAGGTCCACGTAAGAGAGATCAGTTTAGACACAAATTTCCCCCAGCTTTTTTCTGACCATGGAGCTTGTTTTATGTTGCTATTAACTGCAGCTTTGGTAAGGAAATTATTTTTATCAGTAGACACATAATCCCATAGATTGTGAATCTTTAACTGCAATTCTTAAACTTCAAGTCACATGTGTTTTAAAACCGTGCATCTGCACTAAGGAAAGTTCCTGTGCAAATATGCCTTGCAATTCAAAGATTTATAATATGCAACCAGAACAAGAAAAGTAAAAGAAAAATATTGGATGCTGTGAACTCGTAGTACTTTTTCTTACTACATGATTTTACAGCTGCACATAATTAAGATTCTTAATATATTTAAAGAATTCATTTCCAAATCTTAGTATGTTTGGTTTCTTTAAGAACGATTGTCACCCAGAATGGTCAACAATTTCACACACCCATTTTGGAAAAAGAATTTTAAAAAAGCGTCAATGAAGTTCTCAGCTTTCATATATACATATTTTTAATATCACAATGTCAATCTAAACGCCATGTTAATTTAGCCATAAATTGAGAAAGCAAGTTAATTTCTTTTATGTTGCTGGAGTGTAAGACATATTCAGTGGCTGTTTTAGTGAAAAAGAGGTACAAGATACAAATGCAAGATTTTTTGCACTTAGCATAGGAAAAAACCAGAAAAATATTCGTAGTTAAAAAATTACCTCAAAAGAAAGATGGTAAAAACATCACAAATGAAATTAAAAAGATGTATTGTCAATTAGCTGTGATGATACAATTTCAAGTAATTTTTTTAGAGACGACACCTTGGTTTTAATGAATCTCTTTTGAGGGATATTTTTCAATGAAATCTCTCTCTGGTGAGTAATTTAGAATAAATAAATCCATACTTGTATCAATACAAAAAATAAAGTCCTTTTATTTGCCTTCTCGATTTATTAGACATGGATATTTAAGGATTAGAAAGAACTTCTGACACTAAGGTTTAGGGTCATTAAACAGGTCACTGGAGCCTTCAACAGTAAATCAGTGCAAGGCAGCTTTAGCTGATGACTTCAATCAGGAAATTTGTTTACCAATCATTATAAATTTAATTTTGTACAATATATAGACTCAGAAAATCTATATCGTATCTAAAGTAATCTTCAGACTGCTCTATTTTTTGTTTGAATTCAATGAATAGTTCATAGCAATATCTTCCCTTGCATTTTAAATTCTAGAAATCAACACCATTCTTTTATTTTAAAAAACTCAAAAAGACACATGAAAAAGCTTGTTTCTCTGAATTCAGCTTAAATTTTGAAAATATCATCACTACGAGTCTGTGAAATGACACAACTGAAAAGTCTAATATTGTTTGAAATGGAAACTAATTCTGTATCTTCAGAAAATAAAAAATACTGTTTCTGTGGGATAGTTTAACCATATTAATAATATAAAATTAGGAATATATGAACTATATATAATAATGAAAAATAATCGTGTTGACATTTCCCATTCACAACAGGTAAGAAAAAAGTAGCCTCCTATTGTTTTTTTAAAATTTCTGTTTTGTAATTATTAGGTAGACCTACCCTGAAACACCTAAGCATTTTAAATAGGAAAAGTGATATGCCTTAGATATCAGACCTTGGAAATTACAGGTAATTAAATGTATATGTGTGTATACGTGTCTGCATGCATTCAAAATTTGATGTAATTGGTTTTGTATTTCCATTTGTTTGAAGCAGTTTCTGCTTTCTGTATGTACCCCTTTAAAACTTGTATTTTCTACTTCTACAGCATTTCTATTTATAATAGAAAATTCTTTAGATACAAACTGTCATCTAACTAAAATATTTGGTTTTATAATTTAGTTTATTTCTCTCAATATATGTGAGTGTGTATATATATATGAAATGTACACAAACTTAAGAATGCATTCATTCTATGCTTCATGTTGTTGACAGAATTAGTTCTACTTTCAATTTCCCTTTAAAAGAAAAGAAAGATTACCTCCAGAAGTGAGATGGGAAAAAATTGGAGGACTTTGACCTTTTAGTTTGAAAACTTCATGTAGCACAATATCTGACAGAAGTAACAAGAAATTCTAACCAACAATTTATGTTATTTTAGAGCTCTAGGTAAAGGATTTTGCATGGAAGCTGGGGAATTCTGTTATACGGAACAAGCTGTAGTGAAAGTATTGGCAAAAAATCACTGTGTTGGTAAACTCATGTGGAAAGGAAAGCATGTATTGACACATTTTTATTAAAGGTGGAGTTGGGTAGTTTTTAAGCCATTTTTTCTTTGAAATCTCATGTATATTTGGGCACATTAATTCTTAAATAAAAAAAAAATTTAAATACTTTATGAAGCTGTGTATTTTTAGAATAAGAGCGCTGGTGACCCTAAGGTTCCCACTGAGATCTTATCAAACACCTAGTTAACAAATATGAACCATAAATCTGCAAATCTGACTGTAAGAGTTTTGTCATAGTGCAGAAAAGGAATTTACTGCATTATAAAATGAACTCATAAACTAAAAGAAAATGTTGCTTAAGACTGTCAGCAGGAGCATTTTTTTGTTAGTGATTTTCTTTTGGTAACAGAAGTAAAACGGAAATAATTCCATTACATTTGCAATCATTTAAATAACAAAAAAATTGGACTTTCCCTTCATAGAGAGCACATACAGTTTCTTATGCTGGTAAATTTTCTCTGTTAAAATCAAATTTTACCCACTTGTCCACTTTAATACTTAATAAACAGAAAAACTAAACCATATGCAATGGCAAAGGAAATGTGTACATCCTTTAATAAAAAAGAAAAAGGTAAAATAATTCTTAGAAAGGAGAATTTATGTATCTGTCCTCGCCTACACATGGCATATTCTAGCTCATTATCACTTTTAAGAAGGTTGCAAATTCTCAAAGTCATAAAGTGCAAGAAATAGTGCATGTGTTGAAAGCAAAAGGAATCCTCTCCATGTTTTTAGAACTGTTTTAGGCTCATTCGAGTTTTTGAATGCACTTGAAATGGCTATTAGTGGACAATTGTCATATTTTTCTCCATACAGTGTGGTTCCTTTATGATATACAAAGGCTTCATTATTGTAATAAGAATGTTGTTTGATTTTATGACACTGAGAATTCCAGAAGAGCTGGATCCCAATGTCAATAAGCTCCTCCATAAATATACATAAATCTGCTTGGAAGAAAATTAGACTAAAACATTTTTCTTGCTGGGTTTTTTTATTGTGAAAGGTGGCATTAGGAATATCATTTCTCTGAATACATGTTCTTACCGTAGATCAGTTAGGAATTAAAAAGGAAGAAAAATGTAAAAGTAAAAAGAGTGATTGTGTTTTAAAATTTTAAAACTAATTTTATACTGAACGGTTCAGTTTAAAAATTCTATCAGTTTTATCTATTAAAAAGTTTAAAATTACTTAAGCAAAATGGACAATTTATTTTTAGTCAAAAGGAAATGTTGTTTCTGGAAAGAATTTAGAGGGCACCAATTTCATACAGGGTAAGTTCCTCTGACTTCAGAGGACCTACATATCCAAGTGCATGGTTAAGTTTTTGTCTGCTCACAGCCTAATTGATAATATGTAGAAGGAGTACAGAGAGAGGTGCCCATTGGCTTAATTTGTGTAGATATGGTTTCTTGTTTCTTCTTTTCACACGCATTAAATATCTTCCAAAGGATTTATTTTACATCTGCTCCTCTGTTAGCCTGCAGTCACTGCTTTTCTTACTGCTGCAAATGAAACCTCAGAAGTGCAGGTCTGAAAGGCAGTGCTGTTTTTGCAGAGAAAAAAAGAAACAGATGACAACAAAACTATCACACACAAAAAAATGTCTCTCTTTTATCATTCTAATCACACCTGATTTTCATTTTTGGAGGTGTAACTCTAACACTACACCTGGGAATACCTGGTCATTACAGCTGAACCTGTCACAACAGCATGTACATGGCTGGGCTTCTCTGAACTCCATGGGATAGAGCTCTGGCTGGTAAAAATAAGGATAGCTGCATGTGGATGCCTTGCTGATTTACACCAGGTCAGGGACTAGTTCTGTTCATTGATTTACTGCAACCAGTTTGAACCCATTAGACTTACGCCGGTGTAAACCTGAGGAAACCCAGTGGTGAATCAAGCCCAAAAAGAAAGAAATCTTTAGATAACTACTTACTTAACAGCTGTGGAAATATTGGCTGGTTCTCTTAAGACTTCATTACCACATCTGATGAGAATGCTGATTTATGGAGACCAGTAAACAAATCTCAGCAGAAAGGGTGTCTAGAAAAAAACAGGGAAACATATGCACTACATGAACACACCATCTCAAGGACTGTATTTTCTTGCACTGTCTGAGCCACACTAAGATTTAATGGAAGACGTTTCTCACACTTTGGATTTAAAGGCAGATGAAAGAAGCAAAACAAAGCCCCTGTGGCCTGTTGATATAAAGGACTAGGGGCAAGGAGGATCCTAGCACTTGGTTCATTCAATGACTCATCATGTAACACTGGGCTCATCATTTGACCCCTTCTTGCCTCAGTGAACCCAAGTAGAGATTAGGGTGAAAAATGTAGGTTCCTATTGGAAAACAGATGATTTATAACAGAGCTTCCTTGAGTAAATACATTACAAAGAAGTGGTTAAGCCATAAATTTTACATGTACAATCATAAACAATAGAGTCAATGTCTGCAGTAACCTCAATTTCTCCTTCCTTCTTCAGGTTGCTTTTTGTCTTACTGCATTATTCTCACCGTAAAATCATGCACATTCATAACAGATTAGCAAACAAGAGTAATGTTGTTACTTTCTGAATTTGTGGTCTGGTAAGAGATGCAAGAGTAAAAACAGATTCCCTCTCCTCCCATAAATCAGTGAAGGCAATGACGCCAGTTATATCTACTCCAATATCAAAAGTAAGTTTTGCAAAAATTGTTTTGGACAGCTGTCTGGACCAAGCAATTTCAGCTGCTGCTGGTATATGCACACGTGTGTGCTGGAGATGTAGAGCGAAACCTGTTCACAATCTGGTTTTAGTACATTAGTACATTTTGTACTTTCCCACGTGAACATGTAGCCCACGGACTGTCTTGTAACGAAGGTCATTTTATTCAGTAATGAATTGTATGCTCCTCATCTTCAGCTGCTTGCAAGCTAAAAAAAAAAGCATTAAAATCAATCACTAGGAAAAGAAATCAAGTCTCAACACCTTTTGTTGTCTTAATTTTACATTTTAATGATTTGGACAGATCTTCCCTCTGCTGTTTTATTCATCAAAATAATCACGAAAGCCTTGACTGTGAACAACAAAAATAAACAAGTGTTCTGCCAGTGTATCAGAGAAAAGATCTAAACATATTTTGACAAACTGGCTGAATACAGGACTAATGGTAAAAGAAACGTGAAGAGATGGTAAGGTTATGAAATACAGTGAAAAAACACACATCCCATAAGAATTAGGATTCTTTCAAAGTTCAAATGTCAACCAATTAAATCCTCTGTTTAAATGCTGAGACAAAAAGCCACAAAGATCTCAATGCTATCTCATCAGAAGAAGGGGTTTTTTTACTCCCCTGCTGGCAGCTTGTAGATGCAAAAGGTCTTGATATAGAGAAGGGTGCAAGTATAGCAGCAGCTAAGGAGTCTCAATCAGATAAAGTGACATCTGTGACAGATAGCTCTCTTACACAGGAGTCACACAAGCCTTGCTTGCCTTTCTCACGGGAATGATCCACCACTATTACAGTATCTCTAATGCGGCTACTAACATGAAGTTTTAAACTCATTCACAGTTTGAAATAAGATCACATTTACAGTGAAAAGCTGAAGTCTTAAGTAGCATGGAAACTCAGTTCAGTTTTCCTTATCACTCCTCTTCTATAGCTTTAATCAGGTGTTTTATTTATTAGGGGTTCAAAAAATAGTCTCAATGAATAGCCATTCATTTCTCCTGTCCCCATCCGTTTTGTACTTTTGATGCTACATAAACGTGTCTTCAAATAGAAGTTTGAAAAAGATCTTTTATAAAGTTAAAAGAAGTTGCACTTTCTTGTTATAAATTAGACAGTTGGCACAAATATTGAAACGAAAAATACTTAAAATTAAGCTTCGTATGCATTAAATGCATTTACACTACAATAAGAAGGCATCAATATGATTTCCTAACATGTTTTCCACAAAAATTCAGATTATTAGATATTCTTTTCAGATCTGAACAGAAAAAGAAAAAGAAAATGAAAAGGTCATTTCAGACAAATTTCACTCAACTTTAGGGTATCTGGAAAATACAGTAAAGATACCTGGAAATTTAATCAAAACATAAAGAGGACACATTTCCTAGAGAGGGTTTAGGGATTTTTGTATTAGACAGGCAGATTGGAAAAGAAAGAAAATTTTGCATATTGAACCAAGGAATAGGATGTTTACACTAATGATAGGAGAATAATCAATCTACAATATCAGAAGAAAATAATATTATTTCTATCTGGAAAATCACTTCAAGCAGGAAGTGATACACAGTGTAAAAGGCATCCAGGAAGGGATTCTTTATACCAGGTGAATCCTACAGTGAGATTTAAATCAGGTTTTTAAAAGAAAATAGCTGATGACATGTTACAAATATGACCAAAGAGAGAGGAGGAGGAAGAGATAGTTTTGAACATGAGCTTCCTCTTGACTCCATTTTAAATAATCTGTTCTTGGATTCTTAATCTCTTTATCTTCAGATATATTCTAGTTTTGTATTTTTCTATTTAAGGGAACTTTTCTCTTAATTGAAACAAATCATCTGTACAACAAATACGGTCCCATACGTCTCAAAGTGATTTATATTTCAGACATTGTGCATGTATGTGTGTTGTTATCAGGATTATTTTCCATGATTTTTGAGTATCGGGGAAGAAAAACCTGTACTGTCTTTAAATTTAAAGTTGCCATTGATCTGCAAAGAGCCTGAAGAAGTGAATGTTGTGATTTAAGCAAGTATCACTAAAAGCACCAGTAGTATTACAGATTATGTAAAGTATTTACACTTTTCTGAAATCAGAATGGCACTAAATATTAATTGTAAATTTAAAGATGTCCAGTCTTCACACATTTATTAACAAAATGCAGATTTCTTTTTATTCCCTAGAGCTCTTACAAATGCACAAGACACAGTCTCAATACATTCAGGAGCTGCTTCAAAACAGATTATTGATATTCTGACCCACAGCTCTCTTGGAGGATATTGAGTATCAGCTGCCTCAAAGGTTGGCGCCAACCTTCCTCTTTTATGCACCACAAACCAGAATTAATTGCAAATCAATCGAACAAACTACAACTGATCAGTAAACCAATTAGTAATTTTAGCTGTTCATCCTGTCTTCATTTACTAAGGGGAAAGATGTGGGATGAAGGAAAGTGATTTCTAGTTAACATTTACGATTTTTTTTTTTTTTACTCTGGTAACAAGGATGCCCTTGTAAAAACATTTCAAGCAGGGACATATCCAAGCTAGGCAATTCCAGCACTCTCTTTACATTCTTCTTATGGTTTTCTGGTTAATTTTCCTTATAATTCTTGCTTTTTTTCCCTTGGCTTTCTTCTGATGACACTGGAGTAAATTTTTCCATTTAAATTTTCCATGTGTCTTACCCATCAGTTAAGCACCGTTTCTGAATCTATTCAGAACATTCAGAGTGCAAATACCTACTCCCACATGCATTATCTACTATTCCGACTCTCACTAAAATTCTACATTGCTGCTTGCTGTTTCTAAAATGGGAGGAATCTGTTGCCACCTCTGGAGAGCCCATAACTATGCTTTAAAAGGGTAGCATTTTTTTTTTTTTTTAATTTGACTGAGTTTGTATGCTTTTTTTTTTTTTAACATTTCCGGGAATT
>VZRN01006634.1:385955-448105 GCA_013397935.1 Dasyornis broadbenti | reverse complement strand
AAAAAAAAAAAAAAGAAGATGCAAGGGAAACAATCTCTGTCTCCTTAAAGGAAGTAATTTGAGCTGATTATACAGAGTGCAATGATGCATTAATACATCACTGGATTTGAAATGTGTACAATGTATCACATAATTCTTTATTTAGAGTTTATTAAACAAGCATTGACCTTCAGTCTTATCATACACAAAACTGTATCCTCGTAGTTCGATAAAGTAGGTTGTCAAAGTAAATATTTACAACAGCTAGTAAAATAAAATCAGGTTATTTCCACTAATGGTCTATAGTGATAATTTATTTTTTGAGCAGCTATATTCTTGCTGTCAAGATGATGCCCTCTCTGGCATTAGAGCTCCCATCCAAAGTGAATCCCTGAAAACAGGCAACTGATTCAGGGTGGTATCCTGTAGCTATTAAAGTTGAATTTTCCAGGACAAGAATACCAGAAGTTTTAATAACTTCATTTACAGCGCCTCAGCTTTTCTGACTGTTTGAGAAACAAACCAGCAACACTGCCTGATGCTGTGCTGCTGAACATAAAAGAGCACTACTTTCCTGGCACAAAAGATAAGCGCATTCGGTTACACTCCCTCATCAGGATAACCAGTGGCATCAAATAACCATAGAATCTACAGTATAACCTATCTCACAGGAAAAGAAAATGACAAATAAATCACTTACCTATAACTGAGTATCACTGTGAGGCCATTTCTTGAATGGAGGGACTCATATAAAAAACCAGAAGTGATAATTGTTGTGTTGAGTAAAGCCACCTATGTATTTCTACTATTAAGCAGTGCTTCATATAAAAACTTTCTTCTTGGTTAAAAATACAGTTTAAAAAAGCTTCTAATATTATCAGTGAACAGAATAAAACTTCTGTGCAAAGATTATTCCACTGAAAACCAAAGCAATGAAAAGAGCAGTTTGCAAAGTGATTTTGCATATGTACTTATTCCTGCTCTCGGTATTATAGATGTTGTTATCAAAGCAATATCACAAAGTGGTATCAAATAAACATTGAGGTATCTCTGGAGAGATACTGCATTTCTGTCATTTCTGTCAGTTTGAATGTTTAGCAAGACATAAAGATCATATTCTGGGGGTACTGTTTTGGCATCAGTGTTCTGAAAGCAAGGCCATTCAATTCAGAATCCCATGGCTGATTTTAACAAAAGAATGTGTGTGCATGTATGTGTGTGTGTCACCTTCTCCTTCATCAAATTATAACTGTGCTCATCAAATTAGAACCATGCTAGTAGGTATCCAGATAATGAGTCACCATCTCTAGCAATGTAAGATGTCCCTAAAGACCAAGAAAAAGAAAGAACGGTGGAAGTTGGAGAAGAATTCCTTATTCATGATACGCTTAGACAGGATTTCTTTTAAGCATAATAATTTTCTTAGGTACAACAAAATTGTCACAAACCTTGAAAAAATAAAAGAAGTAATAGATCCCAAACTAAGAGAAGGACCTTTCTTCCAGTCCCCAGTATGCCACTGAAACAATGGCGTTGTCAGGAGACAGCCATTATGCCTGAAAAATCACTCCTGATCGTATTCTGACGGTCTCCAGTGTAAACAGGAAAGCAGCACTTCAAATCAGACTGAATCTGCAGGCACTCTGCATTCATCAGTGAGTGTACACTGGCCTGCGGAACAGCTTGCCTGGTGCATGGCAAGCACTGGTAATGCTGGCTTCTTGGCACAGCACTTTAAAAGGCTTTAAGTGTAACCTCACATGAAACATGGTGATGAAATAGATGGAGATACACATCCTCCTAGGAGCGCTACACACCATCATGGCATGTCCAGAAATCCATCCCAACACACAGAGCTCAGCTTTCCTTGTGCGTTTGTGGGCGCACCAGAAAACTTCTCGAGAGACTATAACAGCAGTTTACTTAGATACGATGTTGTTATTGCAGAGAGCCTTATAATGGTACATCAATTAAAATGGTACATCAGCAATAGCGTAAGGTATTCTGGAAAGTTCTGGGTTTTTTCTTATTTTAAAGTGGCATTTTGTAACTGCCAAGACAAAGAAAATAATTTGTAGCTACAAGAATAACTTTCATGAGAAGATACCTTTTCATTTTCAACATGTAATAGTAATACATTTTAGTCTATAATTAATGTCTGTTCTCAAACTTCTGATTTTATTTTATTTCATTTCAAAGTTCTGATCCTAGCCAGGTAGGTTTTTTGGGTTTGTGGGGTTGTCCTGGGTTTTGCTTTGTTTTTGTTGATTTTTCTTGGGGTTTGGTTTGGGTTGGGTTTTTTTTGTGTGTGTGTGTTTTGCTTTGTTTTGTTTGACTACTTTTGGGATTTTTTTCTTTGTTTTGGGATTACTTTTTGTTTGTTTGTTTGTTTTGTGTTTTTATTGGGGGGTGGGATTTGGGGTTTTATTTGGTTTTCCAAAGACATTGTTACTCAAACACAAGTGTATATCTTTTAAATAAAGAAGCTGAGAAATAAAACCCCAATTAGATAAATAATTATGACTTCTTGACACAGTTGTATTTCACTAGTACGCTGGAAAAATATATTGATGTTTTCAGTTCTATTTGTTCCATTGAGTGGTTTAATAAAGAACCTTTTAGACTGCACCCACTATACAGTAATGGAATAAAATATATAGTGGCTTGACAAATTCACCTGATTTATAGTAAAATCTGTTCTTTTCTCCAACACTGTCCATATCTAGAAGGAGAAAAAAACTGGTTCTGTTTCTCATCACTAGTTTTCTACATTCTCTTAATTTCGATTTAACTTATATGGCAACAAGTTCTTCCACCTTCCCCATCTACCCTTTACATTCCCTTCTCAAAATTTAGAGTTAGAAGGGATTTTGAGCAGGACAGTTCCCTAGAAAAATTTCCTTCTCCAGCCTCAGTGGAGATTAAGGGAAGGGTCAGAAGAGAAACTATGTTTCCTGTCCCAGACCAGATAGTATAAGTGAAATTTTCCTGAGGGAGATTGAGGTGTTCAACAAAAAAAGAATTTCTATTGCCAGCTTATGAACAGAACAAATGAAGGTCAAACTCTCATTTCATGATACTGCCTTTTTCTCAGATCCAAAAGCAATTGGAAATGATGACACAGACACATGTAGTTCTATGAGGTTTTGCAAAGGGATATTTAATTAATACAGCAATACCTTCAGAAGGTGCATAGTGAGCCTTTCGAGAACATTTGTGATACAAAACTATGTAAAGACATGATAAAACATGCAAATTACATATCAGCGATTCCTTTTATTGCCACAGATTTCTAATTAAACAGTTTTAAGACTTGCTTTTCTCCCTGTTTTTGACTTGTAACATAATTTCATTACAAATTCAGTAAGAGGCACATGTCCCTGAAACACACAAGCCCAAAATTTACTTTTTTTTTAACAGAAGTCTTACATTTTCAAACCCCTTCTGAATCTGTAAAAGTTCAGAATTCTCTAAAATAACTTCTATGGCTATGGTAGGACTGAATGGGAATAGAGACTAAGAATGTGGGACATCCTGGAAAAAAATGTGGGACAGCAGCAGGCTTGCAGCCAAATGAGAGGACTCAGGAATTTAGAGGATCATCAGACTTCCTCAGCACCAACAGTGGGTTCCATAGCCTTTGCAGCTATAGGCTATTTAACATAGAAAAGCTGAAACCAGCATAGAGCCCTTCCTGCTTAGATGTGTCCTAAGCCTTGTTCAAAGAATCAATCCACTGCGGTTCAGACAATGTTAAACATCTTTAAAAATTGCGTGTGAAGAGTTATTATAGACTACTGTTCCAAGTTTACTGAAGAATGCAAAGATGCAGCAGTGCTGCTTTGTGCTTAGGTGCAGTTATCTGTCCATTTACTTCTTTATCCAGGTATTACTCTAGTGGGAGGGATTCCATTCCCATCCATCTCATTCTTCCTATACACCCTGGCTCTGGCCCTTTAAAATAACCATTAGGATGAAAAGTTTTGGTTATAATTAACAAGTTATTTTACAGTTAAACCACTGTGAGAGGAGCTTCTAATTATTTACTTATTATCTTGCTGACTTAAAAATAATTTAAAAATTCATTTGCTTTGATAGATTTACATGTGGTGGACTATGTTAGGGACTGTACAAAATTAGACTATCACCTAATTTATATTGAAATTATGGACAAAAACTGTTTTATTTGATAGACGTAAATATTCATTAGAGATGGACTGAACAGAAGTTGCTTAAATGTAAAGGAACATCATGGCATGTGGTGTTTTAGCTACAAGAGTATGAATGACAGAACAGACTCATGGAGAAACAGGTACAGGTGCTCACAGTAGCTGCTTGTGTGTCTTCTTGAACAGCTAGTAAGTGCTAGGCAAGAAGAAAACTTAAAAATAATGATAAGAATAGCAAAAAAAAACAAAGCAATTACCAACACCTGAAACAGTGTATCCTCAGGCCGCATTTATTCAGCACTGACTTGTTCATGTGTCTCCATTTGCGTTGCATGTGTATGAAGTTGGTGCATGTGAATTGTGAAATTCTCATATTTCCCAATAAAGGCATCAGTACCGGAAAGAAAGGGGAGAAAAGAGAAACAGTATATTGGTAAGTAATCTGTGCTGTCTTGGGCTTGTCTTGTCTTCTGTCACTGGATAAAAATTTGTAGCTAGTTCTTAGCCTACCAAAGAAGTAAAAAAATGTGCATTAAGTACTCACAACAAAACCAAACCTGTGGCCATGTGAATCTATGAATAAAAGTTACATAGTTCTGTAAGAATTTTGGGTTAGAATTATTTTTTTCATCTTTATTGTGAAGTTACTTCTTTATTACCCAAAAGGAGTTTATCAAGATTGTATATTATTCTACTTCAACAGTGATCTCATCCTTTTTCTTTTGTCTCTACCTCTATATCATAGCTTGTTGGAGTGTTGGGTTTGTTCTGGAGCCTGGAGAAGAGAAGACTTTGGAGAGACTTTGGTCAGCCTTCCAGTAGTGAAAGGTGGCTTGCAAGAAGACTGGAGAAGGACATTTCATGAAAGCATGTATTGATAGGACAATGGGGAATGGTCTTACACTGAAGGAGGGTAGGTTTAGATATTAGGAAAAGGGTGGCAAGTCTGGGACAGGTTGTCCAGAGAAGTTGTGGATGCCACATCCCTGGAAGTGGTCAAGGCCAGAGCCCTGAGCAACGTGGTCTAGTGGAAAATGTCCCTGCCCATAGCAGGGGAGTTGAAACTAAATGGTGTTTAAGAACACTTCCAACTCAAAGCTTTCTATGATTCTATTGTTCTATGATAACTTCCTTCTCTGAAGGTAAAAAAAGATAAATATATAACTTTTGTCTTATTTGCATATATTCTTTTCTTGGATTACCACTCTTTGTTCTTGTGCATAAACAGTGTTTATCTTTATGTATTAGATATTTGGATTTCAGTCATTAAAGACTCAAAGCACAGTTTGAGTGGCAAACTCTAGCTGTACAAAGGATCTTAGAAAGCTCTCCACACTCCTAAAAANAAAGCACAGTTTGAGTGGCAAACTCTAGCTGTACAAAGGATCTTAGAAAGCCCCCCACCCTCCTAAAAAAAAAAAAAAAAATCCATAAGGCCCTGCTCACAGAATCACCAGCCGCTTTTGAAAATGTACTAATTTTTCTTTAAATAACATACTAATTTGTCATCTTTTCCAGAGCTGTACATAGGTATTCATAGCTCTGTTAAGGATTTTATCATGAATTATTGAGTTGGCATTGAGAGAGCTACAAAACCAGTCATGCTGTGGGTCCTTCTTCTTTTCATTTTTGCCACTCTGGCCTCTTTCCAAAAAAGGGAACATTATTTGGCTGCCTTATGAAAGACTTTCTTACTTAGCTGGACCTGCTCTTGCATGTTCTCTGACATATAAAGCTCAGCTCTATTATCAGACACTTGGATCTCTTTTACTTCACTCACACTTGCTGTCAGCCACTCTTTCTTGCCAAATATGGAGCCCAGCCCAAAACAAATCACTGTTCATGTTTTGGTTTCAAGTGCCTTGACCAGTGTGATTTCCAGTTCTTTTCAGTTTTGGCCAAGTGCCAAGTGCACCAGCCTTATTGCAAACTCCTGAAAATTGGAGTTTGTAATGGAAGTGCTGACACAGCCCTAAATATTGTCATGAACAAAATAATTATAATTATGCAAGGAGAGATGAGCAAGAAGAACACAATTGTTGAACACAGGAAAAGAGCTGCTCTCATTAATCATCTCATACATTTGAGAAAATGACTTTGGAAAAGGAAAGGTTAAAATGCTGAAGTACTGAAAGAAGGTGAACAGAAGACCACATTTCATTCCGGTGTTCCTACTATAACATCCAGAGATAATGAGGAGATTACATTTCTCTGAATAAGGTCTGTGCTAAATTGTTGTTTCCTTAGGGTCCAATATTAAGCATTGTAGCAAAATGAAACAGAAGAAATTGGAGTCAAACTCTGGGAGAAGCTGATACGGATACTCTGCTTCAGATGTTTTTTTCCAGGCTGTAGCATGGTTTCTAATTTTACACTGGCTTTCAGCAAGCCATTATTTCATTAGAATTAGACTAGTCACAGGGTGTGACTAGTCCTTTCAACCTGTTAGAAAGTGAAGGAAATATGTAGATATAGAGAGGGGATCGTGTGTGCATTTGTGCAGGCACACAGACAAACACACAAGTAATATCTTTGGTAGTTTGGATATTTGTACATTGACATTCAGGTATAAACACACGAACTTGGTGCATGAAGATCTACAGTGCCTTCTAAACTTTCTTTTATGTAGGAGTTCCTAATAGGAATCCCTCTCCCAAAATCTGAAATGTGTTACTCACTGTACTTGTAATACTACAGATTTTCTACATGAAGCTATCATGAATCACCTTGTTCTCACTAAATCGAAAGCCCTAAAAAATAAAAGAAAGAGAAAGAGCATTTTTTGAAACAAATATTGAGTCAGTCCTTAAACAATGGGAATTAAAATCCTTCTTTACTTCCTTTCTTCACAAATAATTTGTTTTAAGTGGCTACAGTTTCTTTAAAAAATTACTCAAACAAATACATACATAATATCTCTTAGAGAAGAATAATAGATGAACAGAATTATATGGGTTTTAGTAAATAAAATCAGAAAGCTTCCATAAAAGTAGGTGAGTGAGATTTCTAGTCCTGACTTAATGATTCGTTTCAAGAGACTTTCACATCTGTTACAATGGCTAGATGGTTTGTTATGGTGCAGTCATATGTGAAAATTATTAGGAAAACATTAGCTTTTCGGTTCAAGCTGAACCTGAGTTGACTGTTTTCTAGTGTCTGTTTCACAGACATTCTCTTCAATGAAAGGACACTTTATATCTTGTTTCCATACAGCCCTGGCATCAGTGAACAGTATTTTCTGCTGGGAGTGGAGCTACAGTCATTGATCTGAGATGGCCAGTGCAACATGATAAAGCTGAGTCTTTTATCCCAGATGCTCTCAGTGGTCTAGACTGGTGGCTAGAACTGGAAAGGGTTATCAAATGTTAATACTGCAGTGCCAACATTTTACCCCTGAATGAATGGATGCTGCTACTCAGCATACATATCCCTTTCTACTCAAGTGTAAATGTGATGAATTAGTATTTCATGTGAACATGTTCTCATATGAAAGAAAGGATCAAAATTATTAGCGCTAATAATTAAAAATTTACTTTTTCTCTTAAGTTAAGCTCCTTACATACATAACAGTTCAATGAAATTTTAAAAATAGTAAAGAAGGACAGAATCTCCTTCATTTTTAAACACATCTCTAAAAAAATCATGCAGTTCTATGCAGCTCTATCATAAGTAGTTGCAGTTCCCAGTGCAGTTGGTGGTCAATATGGTTCTCTATACTGGAGGTGAATTGGACTCTTAAATAATTACATCTATAGATTTTTAAAACATTCTTGTATGTTAGTTTTATACCTGTTGGCAGATAGATTTCTTATGGCCCCATAGTCACAGGAGAGGTCTGAGATATTAAATAAAATTGGCAGGCAGAAGGAATGACTACACAATTGATAGACTGCAAAATCATTAAATAGCTGGTAACTTAGCTGTAGAATGAAAGGTACCAGCTGCTGCATGTGAAACTAAAAGAATCAGAGAATAAGCGTAGAAGAAGTTCAAGACGTTTACCTGACAAAGAATCCCTTGACTGCTGTCAGTGTATTGCTGTGTCTTAAACTGAGAGATTTCATAGTTATCACTTACTATAGACCTTTTGCAAAAAAGGGCATCTCAGATGGTGCTCTGCAGCACAAATTGTGAAGAGATATCTGGCTAGATGCCACGCATTGAAAAGGAGAGAAAGAATAGTATGAGAACATGAAAACAATGGAAAAGGTATAATTTCTTTCAACCAGGCTCACTGCACAGGATTGTAAAAGATTTTATGTGAAAGCATTGGGCTTTTGTTTGCCAGATGACTGAGCTGAGGACATGGAAAATATTTACATTTATTGACAGTTATGTCTCTGTAATTCTACCTCCATTGTCCTTGGAAAGATACCCCTGATTTACCCATATATGAATGACCTATGGTCTCTTTATTAATGCCGTTTAACGTTTCAATGCAGTTAATGACCCCTCCAAGAACACTACATCAAAAATTGTCTTTTATGTACGTGGAGACTGGGGAACGAGAAGCTGGAGAGCAGCACAATGGAAAGGGCCCTGGGAGTCCTGGTCGATGGCAAGTTGAACATGAGTCAGCAGTGCCCTGGCAGCCAGGAGGGCCCACCCTGTCCTGGGGGGCATCAGGCACAGCATTGCCAGCTGGGCAAGGGAGGGGATTGTCCTGTTCTGCACTGGGGCAGCCTCACCTCGAGTGCTGGGGGCAGTTTTGGGTGCTGGGTAAGAAGGGCATAGAGATATTGGTATCCAAAGGAGGGCCATGGAGATGGTGAAGGGCCTTGAGGGGAAGCCGAATAAAGAGTGGCTGAGGTCACTTGGTCTGTTCAGCCTGGAGAAGAGGAGACTGAGGGGAGACCTCATTGCAGTTACAACTTCTTTGTGAGGGGAAGAGGAGGGGCAGACACTGATCTCTTCTCTGTGATGACCAGTGACAAGACCAAAGAGAATGGCCTGAAGCTGTAGAATTAGATTGGATATTAGAAAAAACTTCTTCATCCAAAGGGCTCCAGTTGGGCTCTGGAACAGGCTTCTCAGGGCAATGGTCACAGCACCAACCTGACAGAGATCAAGAAACATTTGGACAATGCTTTTGGGCACATGGTGTGACTCCTGGGGGTACTGTGTGCAAGGCCAAGACTTGGACTCAATGATCCTTATGGGTCTCTTCCAACTCAGCTTATTCTAAGATTCTTTGATTCTGTGATTCTATGATTGTATGATGCCCTCCTAACCTCATTCACTATTACACCAAAAAATGCTCAAAATAGGTGTAAGAATAGAAAGATGTAGAATGAAGTTTATGTGAAAGCTAATCAAGAGAGGTCTTTTATTAGGTGGTTAATTCTAGGGTCTAGAATTATTCTAGTGAAATAAAGGTAAAAATGAAAACTAGAATGGCGTGGAACTTCACCTTGTTATTAAACATGTCAGAAGAAGAAAAGAAGAGCTTAATCAGATGGTTTAAGATTATGCATAGAATTTACACAGGAAACGGGGTCTTTGGGCTGGAGGCCAGTGACTGGGCTTCCACTCTTATCTCAGAGGGCTTCAGTGCAGTAGGGTGGAAAGATGCTGCTGAAATTGGAGAGCTTGTCTTTTGTCCTGTGATGATCACAGTGGTCACAGCACCAAGCCTGTCTTAGTTCAAGAAGCATTTTGACTACACTCTCAGGCACATGCTGTGATTCTTGGGGTATTCTGTGCAGAGTCAGGAGTTAGACTCAATGATCCTAATGGGTTCCTTCGCACTCAGCATATTCTCTGATTCTATGATCACATCCAGAAACTCTACTGCTCCTCTTTCCTGTACAGAATCCTGTCAGACATGTTCAGAGCACCCTTTCAAGGTAACAGTCTAGGCAAAAATAGGCAATTTTCAAACATAATATGTTCAAAATATTAAATATCATTAACTTTGATTGTGAGGGTCTCGGAAAAGAATATGAGAGGTAGAATATAAGACTTTGTTTTTTAAAAAAAAAGGTATTTATTTGAACAAAATTTATTTTACCTGTTGTGTCATTCAAAATTTATAGAAACAAATTTATAGAAACTGTGTCTTAGTATTTTACTGAGAGTAACTGCTATACTTTTCCACTGATCCCCAGTATGCTGACAAAAGACAAAAAAGGCACAATGTCTCCTCACTGTCAGAATTTATAAACACTCAAAGAATGTGTAAAGCAGTTAAGTTACCTTTATCATGCAGATTAATAAAGACTAAGGCTGAGATTACAGACTGCTATTCACATCATTTCAGATGATGAGGTCGACTAAGATCTGAACAGAGAGGAAATATTTTAGTTATGACGTTTCCCAACATATTACATTGTTTCACAAGAGATTTTCCAGGATCTATTGCTGCAATTTACTCTTTTTAAACTAAACATCAGTGTTTTAAATATTTATGTATCACTGAGAGAGTTTTCATTCTCATTTAATAAATATATATAGAATGAGCTTTATGTTAGAGATAGGCAGGCAGACTTTCTGTATTTAGATGTATACACAGAATATTCCATGACTATGTGTTTAAATGCAAGTAGTTATTACTTTGTGTATAGAGTACATTGTTTAACGTCTATGGCCAAACTGTAATAGCCCTTTTTGGACTGAAAGGTCTCATACCCCAGCAGTGGCAGTGGACAAATGAAATCACAATAGAATTAAGTGCTATTAAGAATGGATAAACAAAACAAAATAAACAACAACAACAAAAAATTTAAAAATTTAAAAAAAATAAATAAAAAAAACTAGACCGTGCATGCAGCCAAAGCATTTCTTCTTTTCTATGAGCTTGATACAGATGATCGTTTGTAGGCTAATGAAACTTTTCTTCCTATTTACTTTGTGCCTTTTTTATTTATTTAGGAAACTGTGAAGTGCTGGTTCTACATTCAGCTCTGCTGCTAATTTTCTACATGTAATTAGACTTGGCCATTTAAAATAAAAAAAATACAAAAAAACACCCAATATGGGAATTTTTTTAAATTAATCTCAAGATGTCAATGATTGCAGAATACTGAAGCCAATGTGATAACATTGTTTTCTAAAACATGTTTTCAAGGCTTCTGTTTTTTGTTCCATTTTCTACTGTTTTATTTGGTTAGAAACATTTTGTTCACTCTCAGCATTGATATCAGATAATCTTCACAGATATCAGCTGTGACAGAACTAAGTGGGCAATTTTTATACATAAAGATGTATTGTTCTCAACATTGCTAGCACAAATATTTTCTATTAATATCACGAATGTGGAAAATCACCATTTTCTCACCTTTTTTCACTGCACAGACCTTGCTGTTTAAAAAGAGGGAAAAAAAATACTTTCTGTCTTTCTTTTGGTTACTATTTTCCTGCCTCTTCTCACTTTTCACTATTAAAAAATTCTTGTGTGGACCTGAATTTTTAGCCTTCCTCTCAGGACTTTTAATAATTATGCCAGCTGAACATGATATTTATAACACATTCCAAAACTTTATTTTGTCATATGTGGGATACACAACTCAACAAGGATGATGAGTAGGCCGGTAGACATGTATTCAGAAAAAAATCTCTCTAAGGAATGTAAATGTATTTGATAGCAATTACTTTAAGAAAGTTCCTTCTTACGGAATCTTACCACTCTAACTGGCAGAAGTATTAAGTTCCAGTTTGACAAAAAAGCCATAGAATGAATAATGACAAATTCTCACTATGAGTTTTAGAAAATACTGACTATGGAGTACAAACTGTTATTTATAATTGTCTAAGGTATGAAAGATAGATATCTGCAGCAGTGCACATTTTCCAGAAGGGTGTTAAGACAGGGCTTAAGGTATATTTGTTAAAAATTCTGAATTTTATGCAGCTAACATTATCAGGAATTACATAAAAATAATGCTAGCAAATGCATAGAGAAATTCTATGATTGCAAATGGAAATTTTATAATGATTATAATAGCAAAGGGAAAACAAATCTTTTGTGGAAAGAAGTACTTTGCAAACCTACTGAATTTCTTAGTCTAATTATAAAGCAAAACAATATTAATGACTTTGCTCAACAAATTGACAACTTTATGTAGTTCTTGTCCCACAATCTCAAAACAACCTAGCAAATCTAGAATATATTCCAAGGGAGGATGACTAGTTCATTGAAGGTCTATGACTGTTTCAAGATATAGAAAGGTTAAGCATAAAGTTCTTCAAGCTGGGAAAATACAGAACTGAGACAAAAGTGGAGAGATTTATAGCCTCAAGGAAGGTGAACAGACAATAACTTGCTTCTATTTTCCATAAGAGGGATACCTATTGAATTTGCCAGGCAAACAAGTTTAAAACAAGTTTTTCATGAACTGAAATGTTGCATCAGAGAACATATTAAAATAATCTGCATTTCAATTCAGAACTTTTCATAAAGGGCTTAGAAAGTAATTAGACAAACTAATGGAGGAATAGTCCATGAAAAAATTATAAATGTGATGACAGAAATTTAATCTGTGTTAGAAGAAACTGAGATGGTAACGAATTTAAATTTTTTGGTTTTTGTTTGCCCTCTTGTTTTTATTTCTTTATAATTATCCACTGGTGGACTCACTCAGGGAGGCCACCCTTAAGTCGTGTTCCTGTGCACGGCTGTGTAATATATCCTTGAATCCGGTCCCATTCTTTACTTTTTAAAATGAAAAATAGCAATGGGAATTTGCTCTTGTTAAATCTCTGAATTTCTTTAGATATGTTTTTGGATGGACAATGAACTCAGTGTGTGGTAGAGGAATTTGCACTCTTTGTCACATTCCTATTAACATTTTAATGTTTAATGACACAGACATCTTATCTGTCACATAATTCTTGCCCACATTTATGCTTTTCTTTTCTTGTCTTAATCCACCTTGTGGAGAAATGTGTATAAATTGCCACATGACAAGACATTTTTTTGCCTTTTTATCAGGTCGTTTCACTCTAGAGCACTTTCTACACAAACAGTCTATTTCTTAAATGCATTACTCCATGAAAAATATATGTATTTTTGGAACAATAGCATAAATTATGAAGGGGCAGAAAAAGAGGTTAGAAGTTTTCCCTTAAACTATTTCATCATTATGTAGACATAAGTGTTAACTTCAAAATATTTTAAATTAAGTCTAAGAAGACAAAAGGCTGATGAGAATACACTTTTTCATATGAGTTTTCAACAGAATACACTACAGGTAGAAAGGAATTGCATTATTTGCTTATTTTTTAAGGAAATTATGTATGAGAGAGCATATTCTACTGCTAAATTCTACTCTGAGTCTTAATGATATACAACAATTCATTAAATATTTGCTTTATATTCACATAGGAGAAATGCTGCGAATTAAACCTCATGTTATTTGAATACATCTCTGAAAGTATCATGAATTTTAAAATGTTCTTTTTATAAAATTTTTTAAGAGATGTGTGCTATTATCCTCTTTTGGGAAGTAAATAGCCATGATGAAAAAGAATGTTCCTTGAAAGCCACTCTAAAACTGTGGCAAGAGCTCTATGCTGTAAATTATTTATTTTTTTATACTTTACAATATGATGTTTATATTTTTGTATTGTATATGTCTCCTTCTCAAATGTCTCAATTCATACAATTAGCCCAATGATTTCCTAATGTGAAACTCAATATATTTGACTACTAAGTTTTTCTACATTAAAAATATAAAATCATTTGAAGACGGTGATGAAATAAAAAAAAAAACAAAAACAAACAGTAAGCAACAGGAATTATATATATTATAGAGAATGTAATTCACAGGATTTTTTAAGACCTTCTTTTTCCTTGAAGAACTAAGGGCAAATCCATATTTTTCAGTTACTTTTCTCTTTTCACAATTATAGCTAGTACAGCTTTATGCAAAGATCATTCAAAATTCAATTCAAATACAAATACAGACTGTTCAAATTATGTAGAGACATCATCATTTCTACCATATAAAATATATAGCCATTTTATGTAAATAATCCAACCAGGATGTTTCAATTTCTGCTTTTGTTTTTGTTGTTCATTAAATTTTTAGGAGGTTTTGTACTCATTTTAAAGAAATGCTTTATTTATGGAATCTCTTTTCTCATTTTTACCAGATTTAATAAGGAGTAGATAGTTTTATTAGACTAACCTTAGACAAGCTCATGAACATTTTTGGAGAAAAAATATTGGGTAAACTAGATAAAACTTTTTTTAAAAGGGCGAGAGAAAAGAGTTCATACGAACAACATCTCCTAGGATATATTTGCCAATCTGTAAACACTTGGTAGTTATACAGTGAGTGTTTATTTCTATAAAATTGTATGTATGGCTTGCTGTCATCAGTCTGTGTTCCTACAATCAACCCAAACGTATTTAGTTGACTGACTCATGGAGGCAAATAAAGTGTCTAGGTTAAAGCTTGAACTAAAATAATTTATTCTAATCACATTTGAAAGATTGTTAGTTTTGCTAGGAAAGAAAGATCTCATCCTACCTAATCCTGAATTATTATACTAATTTCTCTGTCTTTTCTCAGCACCATATCAGACTTCCCCTGGCTTTGAAATAACTTCAGGTTTTGTTTATGTCTTCCTGACAGCACCCTCATCTTTCTTTAGATGCCCAGTATATGGACTTTGTCGAGTTAAGCTGATGACATGACCTCACTGGCCAGAAATTCATCACTAAAGAAAAAGGAGATGTTTTCACCTGGAAACGTTCTCACCTAGGGAAGAACAAGGTCTAGTCTCAGAAAATTCAGTTCTATTTTTATAGTGGGAAAAAAAAAATTGCCAAGTAGAAGTCTCTTTTAAAGATGTTGTAGTAGCTACCCATCAGAGATTTTTTACACATATTGTTTACAGATTGAATAGTTGCCTTCTAGTTCCAAATCTATTCTCACTAACAACAAGAAAAGTACATATTTTAACTCCACTGCTTGCTTTTCTTGAAACTGTATACAGTGACAGTCTATTAGTTTTCTAATGGATTGACACTCTTAATTCAAAAATATAAGTTTAGAGGATGATGTTCCAAATGTTAAGGACAGAAATCAAATATCTCTCTGTATTTATAAGACATCACTTTTTGCAGCCTCAACTTACTTTTAAATCAACTAAAATTGTCACCAGAATGTTCCTTTCATGTAAGGAAGTGCATTTCCATGTTTTCTTCACATATTTAATAGATAATTTTTCACATTTTTCTTAGGTTGGTACAATGACCTCAGTGACTAACATTACCACTGTATATTTTCAGGAACTGATTTCTGTCATTGGTTTGTCATAGGCTCTCAATTCCTGAAAAGCAATATGTGTATTTTTCCAGTCTCACTTAGACAAACATTTTTCATTTAGTCACTAAAGCTAATCAAAGTTTTATGCCACCTGTACTGAATCTTAGATCATACCTGGGAGAAATACTGAAACATGAAGACTTGTAGCTTAAAATGATCTCTTTATAGAGGTGTTTCTGCTAGTATTTGACTAATTCATTTATTTATCCAAGCTACTTATCCTAGATGTTTTATACCTTCACAGTGTCTTGATACAAGTGAAGGTATAGGTTTTCTCCTTGAAAAGAGACAGGTAAAGTTTTCTGAGCCCTGAGGATTCATTCTTTTCTGACACAATTTTTTTTCAAAGCCTATTAGAATTTTCTTCTTTTTTTTTTAATTTCTTTATCTTGTGTACAAGGTATTTTGGACCAGGACATGTTGGTCCATTATGATAACATTTAAAAAGGCATCTAAGAGTCTGTAAGATGACATTTAAAATTCTTTTTTCATTAGAGCTAACACTATGAGAAGGGAATAGCATTAAAATTGACACTAACTCCTTGATGCACAGTGGACTTATGGAGAGGCTTACAAAACAAGGTCCAGATTGATTCCAGGGAAGAAGAGGACACTGGATTCTCCTCACATTGACTGGGACATTGATTATCATTTACATGAATTAAACATACAGACCATAAAAAATAAATCAGGAAAATATCCCAAATGAACAGAGATTAGAATTGGAAAAAACCCAATAAACAGCTAATTTTCTGTGAGAGAAAAGAGAAATCCTGGGAAGGTATGGGAAAACGTTTTTATAATTCTAACCCTCTGTAACCTGAAGTGTGTTTTTCAACAGGGATTGTAGTAAAGAGGAAACAGGATAAGACAAGAGGACAGATGATCAATTGAGAACTTACCTCAGATTTTTAAAAAAATAACCAAGACTAGTAAATTGGAAGTCGTGAAGAGACTGGAAACACTTGAGACCCAGGAAACAGATAAGTTAGTTGCTAACTCTAAATTAATTTGGGCTTTTGAGAGGTGATAGTGATGCTAGTTAGGGAGCAATAGGAGATCTGGTTATATTTATTAATTTTTCATGAACTGCTTTGCCTAAAGGAAAAACAGAGGGTGACTGCAAACACGCAGCACTGGGGGTTTTTTATGTCTGTGCAGTATTTGGAAGTACCACTAATATATTTAAGTCAGATAATTATGCTGTGAACTTAGTATGTCCCAGAATTTACAATACTTCTTTTGTTATTTAATGATTTCTCTAAGCTTCCTTTCTTACTTTAAGAAGAGACAAAAAAGGTTGAGAAAAAGCTTTTACTTAATATGGTGGAATACACAGAATTTGTTTGCATATTTTTGATGTTATTTTTTATTTCTTAGAAATAATTGTGCTTTAAAGTTCATTAAGATTTTGAATTTCCATTTGAATGCTCTCCCTTATAGCTTTAGTGATGGTGAATTGTATCCTTTTAAAACATCTACATGTTAACTTTAAGATTTGGCTTCCAAGGAACAAGTTTCATTGTAAAACATAATGAAAATGGAGGACCATGAACTCTGTTCGATGTAAACAACAATGTACTTAACACTCCACTGGTTTGCTTTCACTGTGACTCTATGTATAAGCTTGCCACGCTGTCAACTTCCCAAACAGGCACTTGTCTTGGTCAAGAAGCCACCTTTATCCTGGAGAGGGTCCATCTCCCTTTGATTGCCTTTACAGGAATGTCAGAAACATGTTTTTGTGCGATGGTAAATTCATCTGCTGAGGTACAGGAAGAGTGGAGGTAAAAGTAAAAGATATGTCCTTAATGTCTATTGCCCTTAGAGGAGTATGTACCACATTGGATCGCTTTTGTCTTTGAAAAGAAGATTATCTTCTCAGCACGCTTCAGCAGGTAGGCTGTCACGGTCTGAGATGAAAGTGACAGTGTATGATTAAATAGGCTCAGATAAAAAAGCACTCTTAGCCACAAGTACATTTGATGTTAATGACGAGCACAACCTTCCTGCTCCATGGCCGGCACAACGCAGCCAAGGAGAGAAGTTTGGGAGCAAACGTGGTGGCCCCTGCTGGTGGCAGCAGGCTGCAGGGCTTCCCTACCCCTTCGCAAAGCCATGCACAATCCTGGAGCCCTGGCACTTATAGGATCATAGGATCGAGTGGAAAATACCCAGTTCACATTGGTTTAAATCTCATAGCCCCTGCTGTGTTGGCTGTTGCTGGATGGGCATGCACAGCTTGACTTTCTGTAGGGTTTGCCACATTAGGTGTTAATTGAGGGCATCTGCATCATATTGCACGAATACTTGCTGCAGACAATTAAGTGGAAAACACCTTTCTATCTTTCAACCGCAGCCTGGGAACAGTAAATAGGGCACAAATATGGCTCCAAATATCTTTAGCCTCTGTGGGGAAACCCAGTAAGTATGGTGGATGTTGCTGCTACTGATTTATTACAATTTAGATACAGAATCTCACTCAGAATGCTACAGCTAGCAAAGAAATTAAACCACAGTCAATAGTGAAAACATTTATGCTGTAACATACACTGGGAGTTGTAAAATATTGTTGAGAAACCTACTGAGTGTTGTGAATTTTAATAATGGGAAACAATGCTAGAGATTGATGATGAGACAATGATTAGTTGCTGCTTGTATAATCTCATTATGAGCATCATTGTTTTATTGATTAATAAAAACTACATACTCTGCCAGCAATGCAATTAAGGCAATAATTAGAAAGGTGTTCTAAAACATAACCGCAGCTGATAAGTTTCTCTTTTTTTTTTTTTTTTTTTTTTTTTTTTGTTTTAAAACAACAACACTAAGAAAAAGCAATAATTTTCTTGATTTTTTTTTCATGTTTTTCAACCTTCTTTCTCTGAAAAAGGAGAAAAATAGTAACAAAAATGTTGGAATGATGTCTGTCCAAATTTAGAGCAAATATTACTCTAATACATGTTGCAAGATATTCTATAATTTTAGGTATGCAACTCAAATCCCTCCCATTTTTATCAATGACATGTAACTCTTTTGAAACTTTTCACTGAATATGTTGCAGTCACTGTATCACAGGAGGTCAGATTTATCTAAACAACGTAAATATTCTCACATTATGAATGCATAGAAATTATCATTGTGATCTGAATGGAAGTGGGTTCCTGTCCTTTTCATGCAGAAACTATAATTTTGCCGTTTTGATAGAGGAAAAAGAAGTCAGCTCTTGTCATAGAACTGGAACTCTAGACAGTAGTATAAACCTGAGTGTTTGATCAGCCTGGATGCTTATTTAGAGAGTCTTCTTAGGGCAGTAGCCTTTATCATGCCTAACAGGTAGAAGAATCAGTGCTAGGATTACCTCCTGGAAATAAAACTAGGGAAAAACAGCAGCAGATGTAGTAAGCTAAGACAGTATCATTCACAGGAGGAAGAATGAGAGGACATAGAGTCCCTTTCAGATTGTACTCTATCATACTGGATTTCTCAATTTCAATTGCTTTATTTATTGCGTCTCATTTCAAGGGTTTAAATAGTCAAGTAGTGTAAACGATGACTGCAAAAGTTTCTAGCACAATGTGTACCTCATAGGAATTTGCATGCAATGAAAAATCATAGGGTGAAAGATAAAAATGTTCAAAGTATGAACAACTCTCTATGTGCAAGAAACAATGATGTGTTTGAGATTTTATAACTGAAAATCAAGTTCTAGGTAGCTTCATTGGAAGTATTGGGCAGTTACCATTACGCATAAGACTTTATATTCCCTTAGAAACTCTTGTTCTTAGATTCACAGTCTGTGGGACTCAGTTGACATCTTCATTCATCTGCCCTTGTGTATAATATTATATGTGAGTCGGTTGTTTCACTCCAGTTACAGTCAGGAAGCCTTGACCAGTAAAATCAACAGTCACAAAATCAAGATGGCAGTGGTTTGCTGAGCTTCACAGAAAAAATAAATCCCTTGAAATGAAGAGTACTTGAGACCATAGATTATTTCCCTGCTCTAATCAAGAGATTGTTGTTAATCTTGAAAATCCTGAGGTTTGTGTTTACTCTGCCTCATGTTACATGGAATAATAAACAAGCTTTTTAGGAAGACTACTGGCACAGCTTTTCTTCATACCAACATTTTACAACATGTCAAAAAATGAATGGAAAATAGAACCAGATATTTGGAGCTCCTGGAAAGCTCAGTGTAGTAACTTTTCCTTTAGAGGTACTTCTTACCTAAAGTTAGCACTAGGCAAGAAGCACTAATGAGTATTGTTTCAGTAAAAGCCAAAACCATGAAACTATGAGTTTGGGAACTAAGTTCAGGCTATGTTTTGTCATGAATATCAAATGACATTTTTCCCCCTTCTGGATACCTTCACAATAATACCAAAATATAAGTAATAATAACAGCAACTTTTATCGGTATTAGGAAACAAAAGATCAAAGAAAGTACCTTTCCTTTCATTTCAACTATATACCCCCTCAATTATTTTCCCAACACTGTGGATTTTGTTTAAGCTGTGCAAATAATATTGGACTATTCAGAGGGACTACTGCTTATGTTTTGACATCTGAGGGACATTATTGCCTTGTAAGACTTGGCAATTTTTCAGAAATCATTCCCTATTTCCTCTTTCATAGGTGTTGAAGTTCTGTGCTTGAGAATATCAGATCTCATTTTCAAAGAGCCAAAGAGTAAAAGAATCAGACTTAATTCTCCTATGTTTGTGAACAAACCTTGAAAACTACAAGTTCCAAGCACAGGAGTAAGAAAAAAACCAACTAACCAAACAAACCCAAACAGAAAAATGATTAAAAGAAAATGAAAAATGTGGTTTTAGAACATGAATTTAGAATATATGCAATCAATTACTGTGAATTTGTAGCCAGATGCATAGTACGCATTACGTGAATTCAGCCGTATGTTGTATACTCTCCATTCAGGTTTGTGAAAGGCTGACAGGCTAGCTCTGCTTTTCAAGGTTTTTAATTTAGGTGTTGAACTATATATTTTTTTCATAGTTGTTATTATCCAGAGAGAATTTAAATGCTTGTTCTTGGTGAACACAGTTTTTCTATTTTCAAGACTAAAATTCATCATGTGACTCTGGATGAATTGTTTGACATTCATGTACCCCAGCAGGCTGAAAACTCTGCAAACAACTCTGCAAATGCAGAACAAAATGAATTAATATATTTGACCATAAAAATATAAGTCATATGAACTAGCCTAAGTGGAAAGGGTTTTGGACAGCATTACACTGGGAAAAAAAAGGATTTGTTTGAGGTTTTAAACTTTCATAGCCTAAAATGTCAGAAAATGATTGTTATGCATAATAGAAAAAAATCCCAATGTATTCAAGTTGGGCAGTGCATTACTGTGATTTTTAAAGGATATTTATCCATTACAACTTCGTCATCAAATATTGCCTGTGGCCTATGGTTATCATCACTGTGCATTTTCATTTCAATTGTAAAAAAAGCCACTTTCTTTTTGTCTTCCCTGATTAACATTTTGAAGCTCTGTAATTTTCTTGCTGCTCAGAGAAACAAAGCACCCAGGCTCACAGAGAAAACCCATTCAACAAGATGTAAATATTTGCTATTCAGAAAATCTCAATGACGGTTTAGTTATTTTAAACTAAAAAAAGAAAATTACTAATAATGATTGGTTTCAGCTAATGAAATGCTTTTATGCAAATATGTGAACCCTAAATATGACCTGGAAACAAAAGACTGCTTAACAGTTACTATTAAACTATACATTAGGAGATCAATTAAAGAGAATTTCTTTCTAATGATCAAGCTGTACAAGAGTTGCTATGGAAACCTGGAAGGAGAAAGCCCTAGAATACCAATTTGCAATTTTAAGAACATAAAGTGTTAGAAGTCTGCTAGTGCCTGATTGGCGAGTCATATACTGAAGTTGAAAAGTGTCTCCAAAAACTCTCTCAGAAAATGAGAAGGAAAGTAAAGGAATGGAGCCATAGTATTCATATCCAAGGATAACTTACGAGCAAATTGAAATGGAATATTTCATTATTCCATTCAGTAGTAGTTATGAACCCATCATTCCAAAGTGGACCATCAGAGGGAGCCAGAAATTTCAGTTTCTCCATGATAGAGGTGGGAGAACAGGCACTTCCTCAAGAAGCCGAGGACAGACATCATTGCTGAAAGATTACCAATATTCTTGGGTGTTTCAACATGCTGATGGCATTTTTCTATTTTTAAAAAACATATTATGGAAAATTACAACATATGAGATCCAAAAATTGTATTGAAGTAAAGATGGGAGAACATGAGGGCCAAATAATTTCATTCAGATTGCATTCATTTTTAATATCAATTCTTTTAATTTTAAAACATGAAGAAAAAATGCTAAGTTTCAGAGATGAAGGATTTTTTAAAAAATCTGATCAGATGCTGCTGTTTTCCTTTAGTATATGAGTTAAGTAAAAATTAAGATTATTTTTCATAATTTTTGCTTCAAGATACTGCAACAGAAAAAAAGTTTTAATTTTTCACACTGACTTCAGTGGCAAGACAGTGAAATCTTTCCACACTAGGCTTAAATTTGAAACATAAAAGTTCTTTTGTTAGGTAGATAGAGTTCTAAATGCTTAATCAGAAGATGGAAACGTACTGTTTCTAATCTTGACTTTAAGGCTATATCTGCACCAAATTTAAGAGTTTGAGAGAGTCTGTGCCAGTGACTACATTGAGTGGACGAAAGTAGCATGATCAAAATGAGGCTTAGTGAAATCTAGAACTACAGAGCTGAAACACAGCTCTTAGTTGCCCCTGCTATTTAACTCAAAGACCGATTGCTTAGTGAGTGGGAAGGGCATGCTATGTCACACTCCAAAATTTCCATTTACCCATGTATTCACACAAAGTGACTGCCAGGTCATTCAACACCGCAATCTGCAAAAGTACATATGACTTATGGATGGTAGTAGGCCAGAAAAGAGACCACAAATATGCTCTGTGCCATGATGTGAATCTCTTGGTCCTCACAACAGAATAAACAGTCTGTTTTTATCCGTAATATGGCCCTGGTTTGTCACTAAAAAACTCAAAAAAATAAATCCACAAGCATATAATAACAGAGCTAAGAGTGAACTCAACCTCCTCTTCATTTTCCAGTAACAGGAGATGTGACGTAATTGGTATATTTCACAGATGTTTTGTAAAATATAAAAAAATTGCTTTACTATTCCTAATCCTGTGAAAACTTTTCTTGACTAATCTATAAAGAACAGATTGCAAGAGTTGCATTGTTAATCCTACTAGTCAATGACTGCCTTTTTACAGTTCAGGATTATGTGATAACTTTAAAAGACATAGACTTAATAATGCCTCTACAATTTTACAATTCCTACCTAGGGTAATGTAATGTTAAATCCAGAAGCATAACATGCACAAGGTGTCCCAGTCTTTAGAAATACTGCGCTGAGCTATGGAAAATTTCATCTAGAACAAAGACATCATATTTAGATTATATCCTCCTACATTCTATTTAGCTTTATGTAATTCAGAGTAATGACGTTAGGTTTCTAGCTAAACAATGTTTGTCAGTGATAATTAATACAAAAATATATATAATGAAAGAAAAAAATATTGTTATCAGAATTTCTAAGGGCTGGATGATTAATGCAAAAATTTTAAGAGAGATATGTTATTCAGTAGATTATAATGGTCACATTTATTCCTGTCTTTTCACATGTCTGAAAGAGACCACACACTACATAATCTTGAAAGTGGTGTTTATAGTGGCATACATTTCTTCCTGAACTCCTTTTATACTGTGCTCACAATTTGTCGTTTCAACAGAAAAGATTTCTTCATACCTACAGCCACCAGAATTACCTTGTGATGCTATGATAAATGTTATATTTGTTATAGTTGAGTGTACAGTAGCACAGGCATCCCTATGCACAGGTAGAACGATTGTTTATTAGACAATATATGGAAAAGAGTCGTAGACTGGCCTCTTTCAATGCAGTTAATCCCAAATTTAGGAGGTTGATAACTAACCCTGTGAATCTGTAAAATTTGGCTAAATGTCTTAGTAAATTTCAGAGCAAGTTTATATCTTGGATACTACCTACCTTTTTTCTTGATAGAAATGAGTTTCTTCTATTTTTGTGTTCATGGGAGTTATGTACTGAGAGAAAGGACACAATTCAATTTGTTTTACCTTAAGTATTGCATAATGATCCACGATATTGACTAGAAACAGGGAATGCAAGTGCTAATATAAACTGACTATGAAAAAAAAGGATAAATTAATGCTCAAGGTAAACTCCTGGTGGAGCTTAGCTACAACTGACATAAACAGCATTACTGTAAATAAGAGAAATGCTGTAAGTGCAGTATTGTGTTTCTTTGGTGACACTGCAAAATAGCCTTGGCACATACATGTGCCAACTTATGTCACTAGAGCTGCTTGGTAGTGATAGCCAGGACTCTGGAAGAGGAGAAAATGTCCACATAAATGTGGTTATAGGACGAATAGCCCTCACAAATCTGCACGGCACCAAGGCACAAAGAGCAGAGGGAGGAGATGAGGCCATCACTCCACCCTTCAGCACCTCACCGAGGCACCGCTGCCTGGTGGAGCAACTTGTGCTTCCTGCAGAGGATCACAGTGGGAAGCTTTGCTTAAGTGACAGAATTTAGTCATTAGCTGCAGAGTCCACTGTGGAGCTGATGAGGAATTTTCCATGCAATCATATTTTTAAAAACTCATCAAATAAACAAACCAGAAATTTCCCTATGAAAAAACTGCTCTTTCACAGTTTTCTGACTTAAAAATGAAAGGGAAAAATCCCATCCTTGATATTAAGTTCCATTTTCTAAGCAATGTATGTTATTATTACATCAAAATGGCTTTTTCTTTGAAAATGTTAAATATAACTTTAAAATGTTTAGTCTTTTCCAAATATTGAGAAAAGTTCTTGACTTTTTTTTTAAATTCAACTCTCTATAACTGTTTCATACATATGACCCTAGTTTTCAGAAAACAAGATTTTAAAATGGTAGAAAAAACATTTCCATCACAATCTTAGTGAATTGCCATTTCCTAGCTATCTCTTCTTCAAAGACTTGACAATCTAAACCAGTTTTATTCAAATTCTACTGTTAAACAAAAAAATTCTACATTAGCATTATTCTCTTATGTGGGGCTTTTTTACTAGCAGTGAACTTGACCCATTATTGTAGCCTTTCATTATTACCAAAGGAAGACCAGCTCTCACATTTACAGGTGTTAGTCTGAAGAATACCTTACTCCCTAGATTTACCAGGGATTTATTGACTAAAAGAGGTTATCTGAACCTGAAAAATCTAGGCTCAAATCTTGACCAACCATTTAAACAATTATTTTTACTGGTATTTATATCAGAGGTTTTGGGTTTTTTTTTTTTCTCCTGCTTATTAACAAATAATTACAGAAGAACCCCAAATGTGCCATGAGTAAATGTCTTACAGCAAGAGTTATAATGCCTGTGAACTAGAAGCAGACTGTAGTAAATGCTCTTCTTTTGTGAAATTTCTTAACTATCACACTCTTAACCTGCCAACTGACTCTGCATTTAAAAGTAATACTATTAATAAATCTCTAAGAACAGAAAAGTGATTAATACAATACTTATTTTAGTAAGTGAGACGAGACAGCTTTTTCACTTGAGCCAAACTTGTGGTAAATTAGTTTTTTCATCTTTTTCTCCATGGTGACTATACGGTGAGATACAGGGTTACAAAAATAATTGAAAAAAGAAAAAAAAACATATGTCAAGTAGTGGAGATGGGATTAACAATACATGAAGCAGAAATAAATGGAAAAAATTGTTTCATTTCACCTTTTCTTTCCAAATATTTTAAAGCCAATAATGAACATTATTATTTCCTGTTTACTGAAAATTATTCCTTCTGACACTCAAGCAGTGAGTCACGATTTCTGTTTAGTAGGGGCAGTACAATGCAGTCGGTGTTATAGCTTGACATTTTTTTCCAAATGTGGAAATGTCATATTTAAAGACACAACAAAGACAGAAGTGGTGAATGAGTTGAAGTAAAAAATGTGGTATTCAGTTGATTAATTAAAGGGTAGACTAAATGTGTCTCTATAAAATCATACCTTTTAATGGTTCTGTCTTTGACATTCTGAACACAAGATTGCGTGTCTGCTCTGTCTGAGAACAGAAACCTGGGAAGGGTACATTGTTTACAATCATGGTAAACCCAAAGTTTTTCACTGTCCATTTCACCTACTGGCTTTTCTTCTGCCCGGTTTCAGCAGGTCAGGGTGCCAATTCTATAATCATTGGTGTTTTGAATTTGTGTCCTGTTGTCATTTATTTAAAGACTAGGCAATATTTTCCCTCATTGCCTGCTCTTCTCTCAATATATTTCTTAGCCATAGTATCCTCCTAGGAGGGAAAAACAGCTGAAACATATTTGTTACTTGTAGGAGGCAGAAAGAACTTGCCAAGGAGATGTGTGTGCTGTGTGTGCTTGCTAGAACTTTTAGTGGCTTTGGGAGGAAAGAGTGTAACCTGATCCAAGGTAAACACAATAATGATAACAGTTTTACCGTGGCTACTGGCGCTAAGATATTGATTTGTACTACCAGGGCTGTTTGAAGTAGGCTATGAGCATTCAGGAAAGAAAAAAAAAAGCCCAGCAATTATTGACAGCTTTCACCAGACATACAATGTGTGGTGGCAAAGACATGAAGAAGTGGTCTCTCTCTGTTATTTGGGTGTCAGACAGTAACCTGACACAGGAGCCAGTACTCCTGCCTTCATTTAATGCCCTTCAAATTTCATGAAATGTGATAAATAATTGAGAATCTGTGTTAGCCAAAAAAATTAACTCTTTCCATAAGTATTTCCATTGTCCTTTTCTTGCATAACTGCAATGAAACTCAGCCTTTGCCATAATTTCATTCCAGATGGAGAAGGTTTCCACAAACTCTTTTAATGCCTTTTGGGAGAAAGTGTTGTTCAAAAAGATTATGTCAAGGGTCTCTTCCAAGACTAAATTATATGCAAGATAAGTCTCTTTTCCAGAGTTCATCGTATAGAGAAGCATAGGAGTTCTGAAAGGGATTAGGATACTTGACTTGTTTATGTTAATAAAGTTCTTTTTACTGCTTCTAGTATAAATTTTACTGTCAAGCATACACCTATAATTTTACATTTCTTAGAAAATGTTTTGTCAGGAGATCTTGAGATTTTATTTATGAACTACTTTCCACAGAGGAGTTAAATCTAACTGATATGTCCTGCCTCTCAGAATGCCATTAACTCTGTGACACTTCACAGCCTTTGTTAATCAAAATTGCTTTAGCTTACTCTTAGTAAAACAGAGGCAAATACAACCTTCCTTGTCAGTACAAGCTCCAGGTAGGCAGATTTACAGTCTTGTGATGAAGCTGGCTTGGAAATTTCATATATTTAGAAATTTCATATATTTAAGTTTCTCCTTTACTTTTTCCAGTACATTCCAGGTAGAGTTTGTCCCTTAGTCAGACTTGGAAATTTTCCTTTATATTCAATGATTTCAAAATGTGATTACTGAAACAGAAAAATTGCACTCAATTTTATTTTCACTATCTTCTATTCCCTTTCCAAAATAGTGGCACCTCAAATAGCAAATCTCCATTAAATATGAAATTGTAGGAGTTAATTTAAACTTGTTACTCCAGAAGAAAAATCTGGCTACTGTGGAAAATATTGCATTACCCCCATGCTTTCTGGACTGTCAGCTAGCTGTGCCTTGACAGCATGTTTGCCAATGTCCAGACACCGAAACTGCATTCTGGCAACACTCACAGCTCTGTTCTAATTCAGACAAAGTCCCCAGAGAGAATATCTTTTACTAGGCAACCATATCTTATAAAGAAAATCTGTGCAATCCTTTGACAATTTATATTCCAACAAGTAAACTAAAATTATATGGTTCTCAAAATTAAATATCTCCATTTCTTCAATCATATGTAGATACTTATTAACCAGGAAAGGCAGATCAATATGGTTCAAGACTACATTCTGCATAGAGCTTGTACCTGACTTCAGTGGACGCTATTATATGAGAATAAGGTAGAAACAAGTTAAATAAGTACTTTGCTATTACTCCTCAGTGTTTACAGACCTGCAGGAAAATGAATTTCATTCACCCCAACAAACTTGGGGCATTTTTCAAAGCTAGGTCTGACTTTTACCTTCAAATATTCATGCTTTGTTTCAAATTGTATCCGGTCTATGCTCTTGGGCTATATAACTTATTACAGCATTAAAGCTCACAAATTAGATTTACAGACATACTTAGTCTACACTACAGACACCAACTACACAGGATTATAGGGTTATGAAATAGGCTTGTAGCTACTAAGAGAACCCCTCTTTTAATAAACATAAACAAATTGCACAAAATGCTATCACTAATGGCCAATCTAAATGAGGGCAAAGCCAGCATCTGGGTTAGGGAAAGAGGAACCTTTTATTTTTTCCCTCTGTCAGAAGCCAATTACATGCTTTTAGATCCTGCTGAAATCTCGCTTGTTATCTGTCATCTCACCTGCATCACTTTTTGTTTCCCTTTTATCCAAATGTACAGCAATTCCAGCATTCAGGCTCTCCTCCTTCTAACTTTCTTTAACTGATGCTGCTGCTTCCTCCCAGTAGAACCTCACCAGCTCCCTGGCTCTGGTCTCAGCCTGCTGTTTAGAAAAGTCTCCTTTCCAAAGCCATAGCTGGAGAGGCTTTCCTTGTCTTTTATAAATATGTAGTTACGGAAAACAGGACTATTTTGCTTCCCTGTTTACAAGAGTAAAATATACTTTTTGTTCTTCCCAGCTGAGATGAGGAGTCACAGACAAGATAAATATACATTTAAGTAAGCATAAGTAAATTACTGCTATTTTTTCCAATGCAAACAGTCTGCTACTAATCAGAGAAGAACGCCAATTTGAGTAGTTCCTGTGCCTGCTGTGGCAAACACTGCCAGCCCCAGGGTGACTCCTGTCAGCTCCAGGGTGCACTCACCGTCCCCCAGGGACACAGGGCCTTTTCTGCAGAGCTTCTACCCAGTCAGGCCATGTCTGGAGTGTCCCGCTCCCTCAGGCTCTGATTTCCAAGAGACATGGCTTGTCATTTCTCCATGCTGAGATGCACAAAGTCCATTCCAGCAGCACGACCCAGTTCCTCTGGATAGCAGCCCTGCTCTCCAGTAGTGATTAGTATTCCTGGTTTGGTGTCACCAACCAGCATGAGAAGCTGGTTGCTCCCCCTCTCCCTGGCCATCAGCGAAGATGTTACACAAGACATGTTATGATATAGACACCATGTCTTACCAGGTTCTAGGCATTTGCAGTGACTCCCTGAGACCAGACACCCAGTCAGTTTTTTGTCTAGCTGATCACCTTCCATTCCCACTGTGGCACTAACTTACATAAAATATTGTGGAAACTAAGTGTCAGAAGCCTGGTCGTGGTAGAGATAGGTGATATCCTCTAGTCTCTCCTTGTCCCAAAATCTAGTCATTTATCATAGAAAGCAATCAGTTCAGTCAGACATGATTTAGCCTTGCTAAATTCATGGTTACTTCCAAACAACTTATTCCCTGAGTATTCAGAAATGTTTTTCTGACTTTCATGCTCCATGACGCTTTTAAACAGTCTCTTGCAGTAGATGTTGAGACTGTAAAGACAAGTCTTCAAGCCAAAATGACTGCATAAATTCATAAGTCTTTTTTTCAAAAAAGTAATAGTTTTGTAAAGATTAATGGCAGCCTTTTAATGGACGTTACAGGTTCTCAATACTTCCTGAAAAACTATGAGAGGTTTTTCTGTGTCTATGCACGCTGTGTCCAGACAAGCTGGGAACGAAACCAAGATCTCTTTGGCATCATCTTCACCAGTATAGACCAGTCATTTCTCTCTTCACCATAACACATGGATTTCAGTGTCACAACGAGTTGCTAAAATGCTAATACTTCCAGATGTAACAAAAAGATGTGTGAAATGAAGGAATGTGTTCAGTATCACCAAAGAAACAGAAAATTGTGTGTCAGTAAACTTAAATTGGAGGGCATCTCAATTAATTAAAGGCAAGTATAACCAGAGCCAGCTCTCTTGAGACGCTAATTAGCCAAGAGCTGGTTGTGCTGAACAGGCTACACAAAGACTCTCCCGAGTATTCCCTGTCTCCTATTATGTGTCAGAGCTGATATCCTCTGGACCATGCTTTCACCACAGACCCTGGGTCTCCACACCACCAGCCAGGCACCACCAGCTTATGTGTGCTGCCTGTATGAGAGCCAGAAGTGTGTTTTCAACTTTCTGCCATAGGGCCAGCTACAAATGTTTGATACTTGCAACCACTTACGGTTGGAAGAATATCTATGAGATATTTACTAAGAATGAATTGTTGACATCTCTTCATTCCTTTTGCTGTGAACTCCATACTCTGTGGCATTTTCTGAGAGTATTTGTTGCCAAGGACCGATAAAACTCAATTTTCATGTAAGACAGAAGTACTTACAGTAGCAGAAAAAATTGGTAGATGAGAATATTTTTTACAAACATTTTAAAAAGATTTACATGTCTTTATTATGTTAAAATGACAGTTTTAAATTGTTCTCATAGTTAGGCATTACAATTTCTCTATCACTTTCTATTAAATGAAATAATGGCCTGTGTTTGGTTCTTGAGAAAACATCTGGAATGTGATTGCAAAATCTGGTCCCATTGCTCCCATTTTTACTTTAATAATTTTGTTCAAGTCTGCATTTGAAATTTTTGCTTAAACGGACAAAATTCTGACTGAGATTCTACTCAACCTTTCTAGCTAGTGAGAGAATTGAACCATTCCAGATTCATGGAACAAATTGAAGGGCTGGTACCAAAAGACAGTGACAAAATAGATATCAAAGAAACAACCACATATTGTGAAGGATTTGACAGACATTAGATAGTCTAATAACTTAGTAGATAAGATAAAAGATAACAGAAAATCAACTTAGTGGATTTATAAAACAATCATGTGTGACATTTTCACAGAACCACAGAATCAGGTATGCTGGATTAGCCTCTGAGATCATAGAGTTCAACATCTGAAAAAATACCACAGTGCCAATCACCCCATGGTACTGTGCGGCACATCCAGCCTGTTCTTAAACACTTCCAGGGACAGCGACTCCACCAACTCCTTGGACAGCCCATTCTAATGTTTAATCCTTCTTTCTGTGAAGAAATTCTTGCTAATGTCCAACCCAAAACTTCTCTAGTACAGCTTAAGACTCTGGCCTCTCATTTCGTTGCTTGCCTTCTTTCCATATAAAACAAGACTCGCAGAACCCCAAAGGTTTCATTTAGGTAAGAGAAAAAGGTGAGCTCACAGGTAAGCAAAATGATGAAGAAATTAGACCTTGACCTGTAAAAGGAAACTTTCTGAGAAATTTAGCCCACACGTTAAATTACAGCCAATCCTTTCAAATAATTCTAAAGTCAGTCCCCAAACTGCCAGACTCTAGAAACATTCCCAGTTCAAATATAAACCACAGGAATAAGACTTGGAGAATATTGATTGTATCAATGCCATACACTCACCAGCTATAAATATAAATTCTCAATCTTCAGAGAACAAGCTTTGGGTTAACTGAAAGGAATAAGGAAGACACATTTTACAAGCTTATTGGCACATCTTTCCAGTGCAAAGTCTTTCTTTAAAATATGCCTGAAATATCTGCTACTAACCAGTATCAAAGATCTGACATTATCTTATTAAATTAATATATGCAGTGACAGTTACTAATTGCTGTATGAGCTCAACATGCTGGCAAGTTACACTGAGCATAGGCATGGCAAATGATACTGGTATTTGTCAAATATTATGTCAAACAGTATCTCAGATTAAGAGAGACAAACAACTTTGCTTTGAGATAGGAAACGGTTGCTTTACCTAGCATATTATTATGGTTGCACAGTAATTTATTAGTAAAAGCTGTGAAGGTGGAATCACTGAGGCATGAACATGGCTGCACAGCAAAAGTAGGTGTGCATGGTAGCAATCAGTGCTGCACACAGAGCGGAGGGCAAGAAAGGCAGCACAGCAGCAGCAAAACTGTTTAACATAACACTGAGTCAAGCTGTGTGAGACAGGGTCCGGAGACACGGCAGGCAAAATGGGACACAGCAAGCAGGGAAGGCTGTGGAAGCGCTGACTGCTGAGCATCTGACAGTTATTTAATGCTTCAAGATAGATGCCCAAAGATCTAAGAATCAAGATATTTTAAAGAAAAGAGGATAGAAATCATACGAGCTGAAACTATTGCAAACTGAGCATTGTGATCATAAAAGGGACAATTAAAATATATAAGGCAACCCTAAACTGACCATGCTGTAAAATACAATAGAAAATGGTATGCATTTTAAAGTTCAACTCTAAAAAATGATCTGTGTGTGGAGATAGGTGGAGGACTTGGGGTTTTTTTAGGTGCAGCATTTTGAAGAAAATCTACTTTTAATTCTGTAAATATCTGGCCTGCCTCTACACTGTAATATTCTAGATCAACAACAAAGACAATTACTTTGGTGAATTTATGACAAATTTATCCATAATGGTTGCACAGCTACCTTCAACTAGGAGAGAAAAGGAAGAAAATTGAGGTTGAGAAAATAGAGGACTTACCAAGTAAAATGTTTGTGTATAATTTGGTTTTGGACAGTTTCATATTTAGGCTTCTTCAGTGCACAATTTCCCAAATTACTGTTTTTCTCTAAGTTCCTTTCTTTACTCTTTGAGGATCAGGTTTTCATGCCTACAACTGCACATATTATTTTCAACAAAAATTTACTGTATGAATATTAAAGTGGCAATTTAATTTTTTTCCCAAGACAGAATAAGATTATTTTTTCCATTAATCCTGAAATATTTCTATATTAACATCTGAAAGTAGTAGCAAAGTATTTAATGATTTATATTGATTTTATCAATTACCAGGGTAAACTTGTCCCAGTCATGCTTCATTTCTTAGAAGGTGTTCAACTTCCAGCAACTCTCTTTGTGCATGAAAAGTCTATTGAAGGCTTTGTGTTTACATGAAAATGAACAATTTACATATTTATTGCCTGTGATTTGTGTGCTAGCTGAAGCATCAGCAATGTTCATAGAATGCTATGTGAACTGGAAGGGGAGTGATTCATGTGGCTCTGAATGAGACCAAAAGGGCAAAGAACAAGTACATGTATAAAGAGATTAGCAGCTGAATATTGTTCTGAAGAGGAAAGAATGAGTATGTATGCAGAAACAATATCAGTGAAAATGTGTATTGCAAAGTCCATCTATCATATTTCTAAGGTTCTTATCACAATGTCACCTAATTACCATATATATCAAATAATTTATCTCCCTGGATTTCATCTCGTTGTGATTCTACAATTTCTCTTCATCTAGAGTTCCTGAATAGAACAGAAGTCATTTCATTTTTAAAGATACGGATAATATCAACATCCTTCTTTTATCAGGAAGTGGTATTTTAACTGTGTTAGTTACACAATGGTATACAGGCCCAAATAAACAGAAAAAAAGTAGCAATTACATCATATGCTGATTTACATACACTGTCTCACTTATGTAATCATATTTACTGATATAATCTCATTGAATGAAGTCACAGAGATTTCTACACATCTGTAGAATTCAATCCACAAATACAGTAGGCCATCAGGTTTTTATAGTCTTTGAATGCAGAGAAATGAAAATGAGATGGTTCAGTAAATGAGCTTCAGTACACAACCTAAGGTAACTTGCACCTACCCCTTATTTATAACATAGTAGAGTACGAGGAAGACATACTGATAATTTGCTTTTCAGTGGATAAGAGAACGTGACAAATATCAGTTCTGGCTGTTGACATTTTGTCATCTGTACTTTAACTTGGTGACCCACAGGCATGGAGGCTTTATCAACAGCAGAATTCTTTAATTTCCTCTAAAGCATTTGCACAGGTCTCTGCTGAGGTCAGAAGCCTGGACCAGGTAGATTTGAAATCTTATGTCACTCATTATTGTTGATTGCAACAAAAGAACTACTTTTTCATATCAAATGCAATTACATTATTTGAGTTACTGCTGCTAGATGTTGTAGGACAGAGGAGTTGTAGAAACCTTTTGTGTTATATATGCCAAATAGGCCTATTGTTAAGTTGATTTTCCTGCTCAGAATGTTGGGTGTGTTTTTTCTAAGGATTTCAATTCTGACTTTTTTCTCCTTTTGCTGTCATTACAAACAAACTTGTGACATCAAAGCTCATACAGGTTTGAGATTTTTTCCATTAAATGAGACTGAGTTTTCTACTGATCACAAGACACCAGAGCTTGTTTAAAAGCAAGCATTTAATGCAATGATTCAAGCTTGGCATCCAGCAGGAAGAAGAAAGTGGAAATTTCATCAGGATTGCAATAAAAGCTGTCCCATCTACAGGCAGAAGAGGGGAGCTCTCCCAGTGTGATGTTTTCTTAAACTACCCTGACTGCTGGTGCACGTGTGGGCAATAAACACTTACACATATGAAACTCGTTTGTCCTGTATATTACACACAATACAATCGACACATCATAAATGTTATCACCCTGTGTGATAACCGCTTTATAGATTTACTGATTCCTATTCCTCCTTTAAAGGAGGGATTTGTTTCAGATAACTCTCCTTTGTACCATGTGCAGCACTGACAAAGTGCATACACAATGTGCACCGTCAATTCTTGTTGAAAGTTCATTCATTTTTCCAGATTGATAATGATTGCACTTTATCGTTTGGCACAAAAGACTTGTATTTAAAAAGTTTATTAGCTTACTGGGCACTCATTTATAAAAATTGCATTGTTAGAAGTCCTGCTGGTGACTTCACCATTGCAGACTCCTTTGAAGTGCAGACTTTCTTTTAGCATGTTTGCACTTTTAAATGGACATATCACTAGCCTCTGCTTACATTTTGCTTCACATATCTCCTGGGGCTGGTAGTCATGGTGGTAAATATTAGCACTAATAAGCTGGCAGGCTGTGTATGTGGAGGGGTTGGTGATGGTGGTGATGGTGGTAGAGTATGTTTGATAATTCTTTTGCTGTCTACTCTTAACAAAGAGGCTAAATTCTGCTATTGTTACTGCTATGCTCTCTAACCAAGCAACACCAAAAAATTATTGAAAAATTTTGCCAACAGGTAAAAGGTTCATCTGGAGTAAAGGTGGAAGGATTTGCCTCAGATATTTTCTTTTGTTCTATAAAATGTTTCAACCTGTTTGTGGAATATCAGATGCAGGTTAATTATATTGGCTAAATTCTTTAAATTTGTTATAGCATGTCATAAATGTGACAGTTATGTTAGTTTTTACCTGCCTTTCATTAGCAGTATCTGAGAACATTTAAGGCATTTCTGGAAGGTGCTATTTAACTTCCTTCCGAAATGGGATATTTGAGTTGCTAGAGTTTAATGCCTACATTTTTAAATATTTGGAGTATAACGTCAGATGCAGAAGCAGATCAGATTCAGATGTCACAGTGCAGATCTCTTAAAAGAGTTAAACAGAAAAGGTGATTTCATAGGAAGTGGCCAGTACCCTCTTTCCAAATCTGGGAAAAAAAATCATAGGAAATTTCATCTGTAATCATGTTTATGTTGCGCCTGAGCAAATATTCTTGAGGAATAAGATTTATTACATTGAGCAGAGGATTTCTTGAGCATGGCTTTGCTGCTTCTAGACCTGATCTCTTCAGGGACAACTGTCAGACTCTTCAGCATTATAAAGTCGCCTGCTGCAAATTTTGCATGCAGTGTAAATACTTGTCCTTCAGACCTTTAAGATGCAAGACCTTCACCTCCTAATTGTATGTTTAACTGGATATATTCAAAAATTTCACCTTAAGTCACTTGCTCCACATCAAGAAAGAGGTGGAACAGGAGCACAAATGCAAGTCTCTTAAGGTAGAATACTAGGATGCTAACTACCACTATTCTCTGCAGACTTGATAAAACAGTGAAAAAAGAAGATATTCAGATTTTAGACAGAAAATATTGAGACTATTTTGATTTATCTAAAGAAATTCTGGGTTATATTCTTGTTCTGGAGAGCCATGTCATTAGATTGTCACCCAGTATCATGCTATGAGGGTAATTCTTCAGCCAGTTCCAAGAACTCTCAAATAAAACTATTGTGTGGGAATCAGTGACACAAAAGGTTTTATAAAAGCTTCTAATCTTGGGCTGACATTATGTTATAATCTTTCATAAACACATTTTCTCCAGTCTGAAATGTGTCTAATATTACCTGTTTCACAAATTCTTAATTTTCACAGGTGGTGTGGTTGATTTTAACAAAAAATAAAATAAAAAAAATATTTATTCCAAAGGAAAAATTTAAATTACATCTAAGCAGTGAAAAAAAAATATTCTAAGAAGAAATTTTAAGGAAAAAAATGTAATTAATTATTCTTTGAGCATGGAATGCAATTCTACACTCAAAGGTATTCTATGAAAATTTAATACAATAATAATTTAAAAAGCAAGTTGTGGCAGAAAAAGTCTCCATTAATCTGTAAATTCTATTTTATAGGAGAATTCTTCAAAATCCTTTGATTTTGATTTTGCTTATCACTATATGCTGCATGTCTGTAATATGTCAGGGTGTTTTTAGGCTGTTCAGTAATATTTATCCAATCCATCTCATTTTTCGCTGCTGTTCCCAATGTTCCCTTGTTGTTAGTTTAATTTCTATTTATTCATCTTCCCTTCTAGAACTGGGAGTCATATATTTCAATTAGATAATTTCACCTAGCCACAGCACGCAGTGTATCTGTTTTTGTCTTTGAAGACCTCTGTTCAGAGAGATTACCCTATTTCACTACACTATAGCCTGTATAATAAAAAAAATTATCACTATATTTCCCTATTTAGACAACTATTATGGACATATTTTCTACTTTTGCAGGCTTAATATGTACTTTCCAATTTATTACAATTTCGTTTCACAAATAAAGCCCAATAAGGCAGTAAAAAAAAATAAAAAGAAAGGTTTGCAGGTATTTTTATTTCAGCAGATACATATTCCTGTTGAGCTAAGTACTATTATTCCTATATTGCAATTAAGAAAACCAAAAGAGGAAAGAGTCATATAATGTCCAAGAAATCGTTGGACATTTAACGGAAAGGCACAGATCACAGGCACTTGTGGTTTCAAATTATTTCTGGACAGCTGGGAAGACAAAGTGTTGTAGATGTAGGAAAATACTTTAGTATTATTGAATTCATAATCTTGAGGAACATGGGCTTGGCAAAGAGCAAAGTCAGGACCCTGGACTTTAGAGTAGTAAACTTCCATCTTTTTAAAGAACCAGGGGATGAGATCCCCTGAGAAACTATTCTTTAGGACAGTGGGTCCAGCCAGAGCTGTCATGTCTTTAAAGTGATTTTTCTTAGCGTGTAAGAGCTCTCTATCCCAGCGTGTAGGAAATCAAGTAAGGCAGGTCAGAAAATGGCATGGCTGAGGAAGGACCTGCTGTTCACACTGAGGAGTAAGAAGGAAACTCACAGCCAGTGGAAGCAGGGACGTATTTCCTGGGAAGAATATAGGGATAAGGTTTGGATAATGTAGGGCTGCTGTCAGGAAAGCTGAGGCACAGATGGAATGGTAAATGATTTGTGAAGGGATGTGAAGAGTAATGAGAAGGTTTTCTATATGCACATAGGTCAGAAGAGACAGGCCAAGGAGAACATACCTCTCCAATAAATGAGAAGGAAGAACAGGTAACAAATATGGAGAAGGTTGAGATTTTCAATAATTTCTTCACCTTGGTCTTTACTATCAGTCTGACTTCCACATCTCTCAAGTCCCTGATCCTACAGGTGTGGGTATGGGGAGCAAAGTTCCTCTCATTGTGAATGAAGAGCAGGTTCAGGACCGCTTGAATAAACTCAGTAGCCACATATCTATGGATTCTCTGAAGGTGGATTTCAGGGGCCTAAAGAAACTGGCCGATGTTATTGCCTAGACAATCTCCATGGTATTTGAAAATTCATGGTGCTCAGGTGAGGATCCCAGTGACTGGAATAAAGAAAACATGGATCCTATTGCTAAAAAAGGGGGAGAAAGGAAAACCTGGGTGGCTACAATCCTGTCACATCCACCTCTATGCCTGGGAAGATCACAGAGCAGATCCTTAGGGAAACAATATCAAGGCACATGCAAGACTAGGCGGTTACCTGAGGCAACCAGCGTGGTTCACCACGGGCAAACTGTGCCTGTCCAGACTGGTGGCCTTCTACAGATGGAGTGACTGCAACAACAGACAAGAGACAACCTGATGCTGTCGCCCTAAAGTACTACAGAAGGTTTTCAACAGGGTCCCACATGACAGCATTATTACCAAACAGGAGAGTTGTGGATTTGAAGGATGGGCTATTCTGTGGATGAGGAATTGTCTACATGGACACAGCCAGAGTTGTGGTCAATGCCCTATGTCCAGGCAGAGGCTGGTGATGGGTGCTGTCCCTCATGGCTCTGTCTTGGGGCAGGTGCTGTTTAATATCTTTGTCAGCGACACAGACAGTAGGATCCAGTGAACCCTCTGCAGGTTTGCAGATGATATGCAGGAGAGTGGTGCAGTTGACAGAAGAGAAGGATGGAAAGCCACCCAGGGCCTCATGGACAAACTCTGGAAATGGGCCCACAAGAAATTTCATGAAGTTCATCATGTTTGAGTGCAAGGTGTTACATCTGGGTCAGGGCAGTCCCAGACATGAGCACAGCCTGGGAGAACATCCCGAGAGAAGCCCTGTGCAGCAGGATGTGGGAATATTGTTGGATGAGAGACTGGCCATGAACCAACAATGTGCATTCACAGCCCTGAGGTTTAGCTGCATCCTGAGCTGCATCCAAAGAGGATTGGCCAGCAGATCAAGGAGGCTCAACACATCTTCAAGATTCCTTGTCATTTAAACTTAGCTCAGTTTATCACAGTACCATAATAAACCACACAGGGAAAAAAAAAAGGTACCTCCCAGTTGTCAGTCTGTGCATGAACTCACCTCTACTGAAGCATTAAAAAAAATCATAGTAATTGTATGACAGTGATGAGTAGGAAGAGAATAAAAGAAGTTCCCTCAAAAAGGATACAGCTCCTGAGAGCACCTTAACTAAGGCCTTAGACAAACAAGTAGAATATTCAGGACGGATACACAGAGGAGCAAAGAGCAGCTGCCTGTAAAAGCCCAGGCCAATCTCTGAATAGATCAGGTAACAAATCTAGAAATACACATTCCAAACTACTAAAGAAAGATACTAATTGGTTGTACTCATAAATAATAATGTCTTTGTATTTTAGCCTTATCGTTCAAGATTCATGGATATTGAAATGGCTAGGGTATTTGCAAATGCTGGAAACAAATGAAGAAAATATGCCCCCAGACAAGTACAAATCCATCCCACACATCTTGATAAACCACTAATAAAAAGATGGAGATAGCCTACTCCTATGTTTTCATTATTTTTTACATGTAACATCATCCATCAGCTAAATAATTTGAGCACAAAAAGTCAAATCAATAAACGAGTGATCTTAGCTTTGTTGATTCACATTCTTATATTACATCATCCGTAAAACCTCTCTTAGTATATCTTGTAGTACAGATACCTGAATCTGAAGAAATTGGGGAGAATATCTGTTGAAGTGATGAACAGCTATTGGTTCATTTATCTGCATTAAGTGATCTGGATAAGTGAGCTTTCCACACAGACTAGAACAATCATTCAGCACCATGGAGTATGTTCTCATCAAATCTTTTGGCTTATCACAACATCATGTTGATTCAGATTCAAGGCCATCCTGAATTCCATTTCTGATTCTCCTTTCATGCCTCCTTCACCACTCTTTCTTAGAAATGCACAGGACTATAAAGCTACTTAGGGAAAAATATTAATATCAGCCAAATTTCACAGCTGCATTGCATATAAATTAAAAAGTGTTTCATTACATGTTCCGTTTAGCCAAAGGGAAGAAGCAGTCCCTGAAAATTAGGGGAAAAAAAGAGACCAAAGTAACGTAGCAGTGGAATATATATTATGCTCTATTATGTTATAGCCCGCTAACACAATATAAACCTAAAGCCACTGAAGGAGACATCTATCTAGAAAACATCTGATATACATATCCACTGTACTGTGATGCTTAGAGTGTTGTTTGTCTAGTAGGAGGCAACGTATTTGCAAGATCAGTCGCAAAGTCTGATTGTTGTGTGATTAAGTCCAAACTGCAATGAACAAAGAAGATGAGCATTGCCACAGTATTCTGTTCAAATTCATTCATGAAATGCTTTCAAAAACTGTTTAAAGTGACACTGAAAACCAGTGTGATTTTATTCACTGGAGCACATATTACATGCAGAACTTAAGCTCCCTAACCTGCCCTGCAAACAGGAATCTGTCTGCTCAAAAGGCAGAGAATGGTAAACCACATTACAAAGAACAGGCCTTATGCTCAAACTCATAACCTCATCTCCTGAAGCTTCCAAACAGCCACTCTAAAAGCAGAAAAATTTTTTACTGTGCCCACCACAGCTTCTATTTTTTTCTGAGACTAGGCTAAAGAGCAGGAACTGGGAGGATAAGAAAATAGATACCATCCAAGTTCTTTGCCCCACCTTAGTATGTGTGTGGATCCCAACTTTATTTGGGTCAGACTACTCATACTTGTGAATCTCAACAAGCTTTAAATATTTTTGAGGCAATATGTTTCTATCTAATTTTTTTTTAATCTTTGACATGTGAAAAAGCCAAAAATACAGGTCTCTTCTAGAACGGATAGAGACTTTAACAGTTACAACAGTTCCAAACCATCTTAATAAAATACAGTGCCCTGACTCATGGAGAAAGTATGTGTAAAATTGTATGATAAGGAATAGGTTTATTTGGCCAGGAACAGAGAAGCAGTCAGGGGAACATCCTGTTTGTGGTATTTTTTATATATAGTCAGTATGTACTGTTTGTCTGGACTTTAATGTACACACTAACACGCATTTTTTATAGTGATCACTCTCCTGCCATGCAAACAACACATTCTGCCAAGTCTTTCAATAGGCTGCTGATTGTGTCGTTATTTCACTCTTGGGGGGAAAGAAGTTAATAAAAGATAAGGTGCTTTTGAAGAAGGTGAGATTACATTATTTAAAAATTATACATTTTATAAGATAAGGTTTAAACACATGTCAGGAGAAGTCAACACTGTGTTATGAATGGTAGTGATTATGTTATCTGTAAACTTTGAAGCTTTACGTACTGATGTGAACAATTGACTTCGTTGTTTTGTCATTACCATCAGCATTCCTCTTTCAGAGCTGCTGAACTGACTGCTGTTTGCATAGCAAGAAGTAAGGAAAGTTGGCTTACCCACTAATATTTCATTGGCTGTTTAGCCCGAGTTGATAGTGACTTTTCACCTTCCTGTCTGCTGGATTTGCCTGTATTGTAAAATTGACTGGATAGCTAACTACTTCACCCGAATCATTGATTTGAAATAAAATTTTACTTAAATTATCAAGAACAGTTCCTAAAATAGCTTGCTAAAACTTACAGACTTTGCTACTACCATTTTAATCTCATTTCTTTATTCTATTAGGTTGGAGGGCTGCATGTAGTAAATATTTGGCCATCAGATCAATGTTTGGTAGCTAAAAGACAAGAAGAAATATTTATTCTTTTAATTACTATATAGATTTTGCCTGAAAGTGAAAGGGTACTTTTATTACGTATTCTACAAACTGCAATGTTTTAAGGGGATGAACAAAATAAAGACTGCACAGTATTCTCTTTGTGTATTAGATAAAATATATTAAAAACACATGAAAATCCCTTTCCTATCTTTCTTGTTCTCTTCTCCAGGCATAACCTTCCTGCATCATTATTCAGTGAATGAAAAGAAAAATTTGTCTTATGCTGTTCAATCCCATTTCAAATCAAAGTTTAGACAACAACATAAGAGCAGAAGTGGGAAAATCTTTGGCGAAAATGGAGCCAAACCAACAGCAAGAGATCTTATGGCCCAGGAATACATTGTATATTCATTCCAAAGAAATTAATCAGGTTTACTTGTGCACGCTGACTAACAGTGAATATTTTTTGAGGGTTTTTTTTTTTTCCTCTTAATCTTGTTTTCTCAAGTTTAAATTGTTATAATGTAGATTGCAAAGAATTTTTTTTCTGGAGATCTCTACATTTATAACAATTTAACTACAGATTTTATAGTGTTAGTGCTCAGTTCTTAAAATTTAGACTAGATTTTATTGTTAACAGTAAAGAATATTTGGAAAACATGCTGACAAATGTTCCTTTGTAAAAATCCTGTGGATACACTGTACTCATTGCCAGAAAAGTACAGCTTGCTAGCTTTTCTGTAAGGAGAACACTGAGACTTAATAAGCCAAGTAAGGCCTCCACATGAAATCCGCTACCATGTTATTTTGTTGTCCATAGGATGTAATAACAGCATGCATTGTTCACGGTAGTACCACAAGGGGTTTTTTTTTCTGGTCAAAATTAAACTACAACAGGAAAACAAGGTAGAAGCTTCCCCTTCCTGCCTCAGGACTAGTTCAACATGTTCCATTCAAGAACGTTGAATTCATATGGTACAGCAAAAACATAAATTCAAGTTCATTAAAGAGAGAAACAGCATGCAAATGATTTCACTATTTTCATATAAAAGAACTTTTGAATGGACTAAAATGATGCAAAAATGTCATCAGAATTCTGACATTATTTGTATGATTTAATTGTATGACCTACTGCTGTTAATTTGATTTGAACTCAAACAGTTTATAGGAACAGATATTTCAAAAATATATTACATGAAATAAATAATTTCTGTTGTCACAAAGATTTTAAGTATTTTTCTGTATTTGATAAGAATGTGACATTTATAAAAAGTCATATTGATTTTCTTTAAAAGAAGAAGGAAAACCCAAGTTAAAAAGTCATAAGAGGTCATAAGAGGAACCTGATCCCACATTAAGGTTAGAATATATTTGCAGGTGTGAGCCATGCCAGTGAGTTCAGGATTATCAGCAAGTTTTATTTAAAGGAAATGTTTGTTTCTGCAGGAATAGTGCCTACTTCTGTTGTTGCTGTATTTGTTTTGTCCTGTTTTTCTTTGATAGGAAATTTATGATTATATGTACCAGAAGGAAAAGACGTAAGTGGGCAGATTTGATATTACATGTAACCCACATGTCAAAATGTGCAACTTGCAGAGCAGGAACTTAGGAAACTGTGAAGACTTCTGCTAACTTTAGATTTGTGGTATTCTGTAAGAAAGGATATTTAAAGTGTGACTTTTTTAAAATAAGAACATAAAGATTTGGCTTTCATGGTAGTTTTGACAGTCTTGGCCTATGGTACACTCGAGGTGAAGTAAGGCAATTCTGCTCTTTATTGCAGCAACAGTCTTCATTAGAATTAAATTCTGATTTAACTGACAAGTGATTGGATGACAAGGACAATTAGGAAAAAGCAAAAGGCAGCAGTGAGTGTTGATCAGGATTAATTAATACAGCTATGTGGGAATTCAGTGCTTTCTCATTTCTTTCCTGCAAATGGGTTTTATAGTAAAATTTGTCTCTTACAGCCAACTCAGTTACTTTGCTTTGTAACAGTATCATATACTAGGACCCTTGTCTCCACTCTCCTTTCTGAAAAGGTGACATCTTTTTAGTTTCTAAATGCTTCTTTCTTATATTTTGCACTATTGAATTTAATATTCTGTTACTAATGTTTGTCGTGTGAGATTCCCATCCTCTCTTTAGTAATATCTCCCTGTTCTCTCTGTCATCATGATGTGCCTATCTTTTGCACAGCTGACTTTAGTAAGGATATAAAGACAAGAGCCTTTCAAAGACCATGCCATGAGTCAATCTTCTAGCAGAGCAGTAAATACTTCATCAACACTTGTTGTCTCCTTTCATTATAAGTTGCTCTTTCTCTTCAAAGAACTTTTTAACTCACCTTATAATTCCTGTCCCAATCTTTTACTTCCCAGTGTGACCTCAGAATCTCCCACACAACACTATGTCAAATATTTTACTGAAGTCCAGATTAAAATTATTGTATTTCCTCTGTTTAGAGTAATTTATCTTATCAAAAAAGTATACTTAGCTATTTTGGCACAGCTGACCCTCAGTAAATCATTTTCCATTTACTGATGTAACTTCATTTCTTTTTAAATTCAGAATCCATTCAACAACCTTGGTGTTATACTTGGTGAGTCAGTTTCTCCACTTACGAAATGGCAGTCGAAAATATATGACTTTCAGATATTGGATGGCAATACATTGGCATTGCTAAAATGTTTTGTGGTCCTTAGCAGAAAATTATCTGAAACACAAAGTACTCTTAACATATTTTTCATACGCTACCTTCAAAGAGGTACCGCTAACAGTTGTATTATATCCATCATCCAAAGAGTCCTTCTTTGAGTGGATGCTTTCATTTGTGAATGCTCTTTTTAGATTAAAACATTGTTTTCCAATTTGGCAAACTATATGACTTTTATAATCTGTCAATCAGCTTATAAACTGATTAAATAAACTCACACTATTGTTGTGTTGTACGTAAGATATCAGGGTTTGATCAAAAAGATAAATGTATGTCAAGCATTGTTATCAATATTAATCACTTGGGACTCTTATCACTCTGGTATTTGATATTTTCTGACTAAATTTTGAATATTTTATTCTTTTTCATTTTAAAGCTTTCCAATTAGTTAAAATGTCTATTCATGTAGGTCTGACTAGAAGAAAATTAAGTGAACTTCATCATTCTGTTTTTGAAAGGATATATTTAATTAATCTAGAGTATGTTTAGGAAAGAATGAATGCAATTAACATGGAAAAATGTTAGTAAATTCACATAATATTGGTCTTATGATTACCATTTAAAAGAAAAAAATCAAGTCATATCAATCATTACACTATAAGCAATTACTTGTAGTTTTCATCTTATGCTGGAGCTCATTGAAACCCAAATAGCATGTCTGTTCTCCCTCTGTCTATGTGCCCAAGGGAGAAGAGGAAGGGAAACTACTGAAAAGGAAAGGGAAAAAAAAAAATCTTTCACAATATAAAAACGAACTTTTCTCTTGAACTATCAGGTATTCAGTGGAATCGTCTTTGCTTCTTTCCCAATAAATTCTGTAGATTTTATAAAAATTAACATTGAAAAGTATTTTGCAAGAGCTATTATAAAAATTCAGAGAATTGGAGAAATCTTAATCATTTTCTAAGATTTGAACTATCTTAAATAATTTTACACTACTTTGTACTTTTCTTTCAGTATTGTTATAATTTTATTATTTAAAATATACAAAATATAATTGCATTTTTTGTCGACTATCACCCAAGATTTTCGATATTGAATATGAAATGCTGAAAAAATAAAGCATATTTAAAACATGCCTATTTCAGTAGTTTAATGAATGTTCCGATCAGTTCCACTGAAATTTCCTGAGTTGGTACTCTTCCTTCCTGGCACCAAGAGCTCATTTTATGTTCACTACGTCCATATCAATGAATATGGCTCTGAGATCGCATTATAGGAATGCACAAGGCTTCACAGAAGATCAAAGATTTCTTAAGATCATTTTTACCATATTACTTGAATTGTTTATTCCGTTAATTCCATAAAACTTTGTTATTTCAAAGCATTAATTTTTTAAAAACACACTAACAGACTTAATATTGAATGGTAACAAAACAGAATCATACTTTTCTTAGAAAGATACACAACATTATCCTAATAAGAGAATAATGTTTCCTACTTTGGTTGTCAGTGTACTTTATAGAAGAAAAGTTAGGTATTAAACCCTAGAAACCTGTCATATGTTTTCAGGTGATCATGCGTGGATGACAGTCTAAAATTTTAAGCGTAATTGAAAACCCCAATATTTAAAATCCTATGTGCAGTTAGACTACAAATTTAAAGGACTATAAAAGTTATATTCCCAATTAAAAATTGTTAATAACAGCAGAGGGCCAGACCGTAGCATTTCTCACTTTCTAATGTCTTGTTTCTCAGTTTGGGTTTGTCCAGGGAAACTTTATTGTAGACTAATCAAATGGAATTTTCTCCGCAAAATGCCTGGATGTTGTTTCAAATTCCTATCGATTTGAAAAAGTTCCCATGAGTAGCAAATAACATGGGGAGTGTCTGCAAAATTTCTGTGTATTGGTGGCCTACTCCAAGTGAGCCCCACCGACTCCAGACCTACCATCCCAAAACTATAATTCTTAGGCACTTTTCTCATGAAGTATTGCTAGGAAAATCAAAATTACACTATCTAGCCTTTTTGTTGTTGTTGTTTTTAAATTTTTTACGGTTTTGACTGAGCTTAACTGACTTTCATTCCATTTTTCTTCTATATGCAGAAGTTCAAATTCATAAATGTTCCTAATGTTTCTCCGTGTCTTCACATAACTTCCACTGGGAATGGAGTTCTCCCTTGAATGCCCTTTAAGAAATAATCTTATTTGTTGCTTACACTCAGGCAGTATTGGTACAGAAATTCTTAAAGTATGAATTTTTTAAGGAATTTTTAAGCATACTTCTCACTTAATTTTTTTTAATTGACCGTAGTGTGCCTAATGAACATGATTCTAAAAGCAATTAATAATAAAACTGTTGTGAATAAGTTCTCATTCCTGTTTCGACACTATGTTACAAATTATTTTTGTGGGATAAGAGTTTCATAACTAACTTTAGCCAATATTTGTTGCTCATCACCTTCTATTTCTCACATACTAATGAAAAAGATCAGTTACAGAGGAGAAAAGTTGTAATGAAATTGAAACTTGAGATTGCTTTTGTCAGTTGCTGCTGAAAAGTGAAAACCCAAATGGACTCTAGTTCAGACACTAAAATGCAGCAGACAAAACTATTATTTCATCCCCTGTGGGCCACTGTCTCTATTCACTCTTACTTTTATGTCATCATATTAGTTTGACACCTATAATATGTTTAATAGGGTTTTCTCTGATGTTATTATTGGCTAATGATTCTGCTTTTCCCTGAGGATGGAAAAAATGAGAAGTCACACTGTTCTGTTTTATGTAGCTCTGCAGGGACAGTCTTAACCATAGTACTCTATGGGACTGTGTTATCTTAAATCAATGGATAGGAAGTTAGCCTTTAACATTTGGATTACTTGCTTCAGTTTCATAAATCAGGCTAGCAATTATATGTATCTTGGTTCATATATTTTGTACTTTTACTGTTTAAAGGGAACTAATACAAATATTGATTTATAAAACATTATCAATGTTCTTTACGCAACAATATGTTTTCTAATAGAACAAACAGTTGTCACATGCTGATAATAGCTGCAGATTCTGTGAGATCTTGTTTCATTGAATGATCTGTTTTATACCAGACTCATCATATTGATTTTTAAGCCCTTAACTTCCAAAATATAGGTGGGAACAACTAAATTACAGCAAGTTTTACATTTCAGAAATCATCATAGGAAAATGATAAAAAACATTACTACAAATTGAATAGCTGTCAAGCTTGCTACTATAAGTCAACAGTAAAAGGTGCATCTTTTAATGAGCTCTTCAGCAATCCTAAATTTTTAATTTGTTTTCAGTTAGAGATCAAGAGATAACAAATTTAGTTGACTTTGCACACTGTGAGCAAAAGAAAAGCTGTTCTAGATTTTTTGTGTATTTGATCTTCACTTGAGTCTTTCCACCTAACTCCAAATAACCCCTCATTTTTCTGGAATGCTTCCTTTAAAAAAAAAATTAAAAATAAAAATAATAAGAATCGAAATCTTAGGAAATACGTTTTGGTGGATCATACATGGGGTTGCTGTGAAGAACTGAGCTGGAATACTATGGCTGGTTAATGTCTTCAGTTTTCCAGCTCTACCTAACAGACTAGGTCTACTAATAGTCAGCTGCTCTCTGAGGTGGATACAAATTGTTATTTAGCTATAATTTTAAAAGATGAAGATATTCGGATTATTAAAAAGAAGTTATTATTTTCAAGTTTATAACTTTACTTTCTCTAAATCAAGAGTATCCCAGTAAATAATTAATGATTTTTCAGTTAAAAAATAAAATAATTTCAACCTGTATGTTTGTCTTATCTGCAAAACAGCTGGGAAATAAAAAAATTGATCCAGAAATATTTTGGATTAATTTCTTATTAATGAAAAATTTTAGAAAATTTCTAGCTAATAAATATTAAAAATTAATAGCATTTAGTCAACCAAGGAAATACGTTTCAATTGAAGAACATTTTCAATAAATATAAATATAAACATAAATATGAATTTTCTGTTAAAGAGTACTCACACATCATATGATCAGGTCTGAATTTTCTTGTTCTTTACACAGGAAAAGTTCATATGGGAAGGCATACAAGGAAGGATATAACAGTAAGACAGCCCATCAGAGTTAGCCTTGTGTAGATTTTTTACAGTCACACTATGTCTGAGTGAGGTGTGGGACAATGATGAGAAAGCTGGGGAGATGCAATATTTAAGTTAACAGAAAATTGCACATATGGATCTTTACCATATATGCCTTTCCACATTATATACATATATATATACACACATACTTGTGCTCCCTGCCTTCTTCTTCTCAATTATTGTATCTTTTATTAACTAAACAACAGCAAACCCCCCCTCTTTTTTAAATTTAATATAAATTGTAATTTTTGCATAATTGTATCTTTTCAGTCCAGTCCATCAACCTGAACATGCAGTAGATACTTGTTATGCTACAGGCCTCTATCATGCATTTCCTTCATATTCTAGGTTTCTTACTCCTCCTCCTTGGCTACTCCTTCCAGATTTACTTGCACATATTCTAGACAGGAATAATCCAGCTTGTGGTTACATTGTCCAAACAATTACGTTTGCTATATACATGTGGAAACGTTTTTTCCCAGACTGATACCATCACCACAGAAACTGCTAGAAGAAATAAGAGGCAGAACAAAGAGCACAGAAGCAATGGAGAAACTGTATTGTCAGATATTTAAGAAAATGTAGACATTTCTTTAGTGTTATTAATATATTATTCACTTATATGAGAACTGTATAGGAAAACTACAACTTGGATAAGAACTTGAGACACCTTCTGTTAAAAGCCTGCTTCTGCCTAGACAATGTAGAAGAAAATTAGGTGCATAAATTAGGAATACATGGCAAGCTAACTTTTAGCTTCTATTTAAGCCTTATTGTTTCTAAGTGAAAACAATTTCTTTTTTTTCTTTTCTTTTCTTTCTTCTAAGAAGAGCAAATCCTAAATGATCTCAGAGATGGCAAATACACATTAATCTGTAAGGATTGATTTTGATCTGTTTGGGAAGCAAGTCAAAAGTTTCCTTGCTTTTAGGTTCTCAAAGCCTGTAACACCATATGAAATATTTAAGTACTTAAGAAAAGGAGTATAGTTGCAAATTGTTTTGTGCAGACAACATCAATTAGAAACAGAAGGAAACAGACAATAAAAACAAACTTTCCAAGTCTAATGGTGTGTTGGTTTCTTCATTCTTATCCAGGGTTTTACTTATTATGTCTCTAGGGTAAAAGAATGTTTAATGTTCCATTTCTTTCACCCTTTGTATGTGTAAGAAAGAGTAACATGCTAAAGATCCTCAGTGGCCTTAAGAGAACACTACAATCTTAAAACATCTTTCTCTTGGACAGCAATAATATCCAAGCTTGAGATGTTCCAAGAATAGATTTATGGGGAAAAAAATAAGGGTGTAAAATATTAAATGAAATTTTTTTCTGCCTCCAAATATTTGCTATTTTGAAAAGGTTTTCTAAGATAAAATGATGGGCTGTAAAAAGACATCAGGGGTTGTGCCAATTTGTGCTCCCTTTTATAATGGGCCTTTGATATTTTTATATCTTTGTACTACATCTTCCTCTGAAGCATCTGGCAATGACTGGCTTAGACTGAATACAGTGCAAAGGTGACAAGTTCTGTGTTTCTACGGTCATTTGCAGTTTGGTTAGGGTCCCAGTGATGTTCATGGGAAGTTTGCTTCTGGCTTATTTGAGAGAAGTGTCAATTCCAGATTGATTCAGTGGAACATTTGAAGTCACATTTTCAAGACTTCCAGAATAAAAGAGAAACATTAGCTCTCACCTAATTTTTTCAAGTCTTCATGATAAACATCTAAAGTAACAGAGGAGAAACCTTGAAAATCACAGAGAAGAAAATTTTCACTGAGTCTGCCTATGTCTTTCTGATTTACTGGTTATAAAGATGGAGAAAGAGAATTGATCTTCTGATCTCAAAAACCAAGACAAAAATTATAGAATAGATGAAAAAACAAAAGAATTGAGAGAATGATTATCAAAAAATTGATTTTCTGAGTCAAGTTATTACTCAGGTTCTGTTTTGCCACAATAAACTGAGAGTAACACCTCATCCTAAAAATAACTTCATTAATCTGACCTGTAATAAATACCTTTCAGAAAATCATTCCAGATTCCTTCCTTGACAGTACTAATGTATGCTATTTATTTTATATTTTTAATATATATTATTTGAAGAAAGACTTTCTCCTTGAGGTCATGTCTCTCATATTTTGCTCAGTCTTCAACTCCTTTCCATTTCTTTTCATTCCCATTTAAGTACTTAATTACAGATAGAATTCAGGTGAATTGAGAGTAAACCTACCAGAATTTTTCAGGTTTGCAGTAATTATTTAATTTTCTTAAAGAAACCAAGAGCAGATTTATTGGCAAATGAAAGCTGAAAAAAAAGCCAAAAGAAAGTTGTTTCAACTACCTTTCCTTTCATTCATTACAAGAATATTTCATATCATTTGGCAGAAAAGGTCTAGGTTGCTATACACTTAGAAAGCCTTCTCTTACCTTTATGAAAGCCAGAAGGATTGAGAAAAAAAATGCTAAAGACAATTCACAGAAGTCTTAAGTAAATACTCTACCCCTAAATTGTTCCCTGGGGCTGGGAGTGGAGCAGCAGGGGTGGGATCCAAATGCTTAAAACCATCAAAACAAAGAGGTTTTAATTCCAATATTGTGTATTAATTTCACTCTCTTAAATATATTCCATTTAAAGAAATGAAAGTTCGATACTCAGGTTCTTTTTCATTCAAATCCTAGCATGAGATCTCAGATGTGCACCTGGCAAGAGAAAAAGGAGAAACTGCTACCCAAGTATTGCTTGTTCTCCCCCTGGCTATGTTGCCAGTACAACCATCCATCACTGAAAAGTACTCAGTCACAAATCTGAATTGAATGGAAGTGACTAGAACTGTCTGCTGCCTCAGCCAAAACCACAAGGCTTCTCCGCAGAGTTTTGCTTTCTTGCTTCTAATCAGTAATGATATGATGCTTTCTTTAACAGGATGGCACTAGGCTAAAAATAGACAAGAGGAAAAGGCTTTAGCCGTTTTAAAGAGCACAAGTGACATGCAGGCTGACCTCTTGACTGCACGTGTTACAGCTGTAGGCAACCCAAATGGTGCCAGGTGGAGATTACACAGGGCTGAGCAACATCTGCTCTGCTATCACAAGGGTAAATGATAGTTCCTAATGTTATGCCATAAACAGCCTGAGGTAAGAAAGAGTGGTAGAGTTTCTGTCACAAATTAAACTCTTGCCAGCAGGTAGAATTCCAGTCCATCTGTCCAAGTAAGTAGCTCAAACAGAACAGAAGCTACATAAAATATTATCCATAGAGATAAAAGGCAAATAATGCAATTTATTTATGGGATGGAGCCAGAAATGAAAGCAAAACTAAATAGAAAGAGAAGATGTTTTTCCCTATGATAAATGGAAAGTGCTGTGCTGTTATATAATCTGTTTTCAGAGGTAGTGGCTAGAATTTCTGAAATGTCTTTTTCTTTTCTTTTTTCTTTTTAGTGCAGCTTGTTTTGCACACAGACAAGCCGCAGAGGCACAATATATCTTGAGCATACGCATCTCAAAGCTCCTGAAACTATATTCCAAAGATTTATTTGGTCACTCCCTTTTTTTCTTTTTTTCCCTCTTGAAAGTGTTAATAAGACAATCAATAATTGTGGTTATTCAGACCAAAGACAACTTTGTGAAGAAAGCAGTGTGAAATACTTAATACTAAATGCCTCCTTAATGCTTAATGTATTAAAAAATGCCTAAGAAATAACTGTAAGTCCCAAGGGGCACCTATATTTTGGATAGTCACCATGACTGTGACCAATGGTCTAAATAGTCAACTAATTGCTAGATGTTTGCTTTTTTGGTACAGAGACGAGTTTATTGACTTGTTCTCACCTATTTGGAGACAGTAGATAGGTTTAAATTTCTCAATGGAAATGTAAGATGAACACAGAACAAATACATTGGGCGGGATAGAACTAAGTTATCCAGCGAAAATTTCTTTCAGTTTCAAGACACAGAATATCCTCAATTCCAACATTTCAGTTTCCATTAGTGACCAGTTGTGATACATGTATAGTACAAGGGAAACACACATTTTTATTATTTATCTGGAGAAAATGTATATCAAATATTCCATGTCCTATTTTACAGCAAAACACACAAGAAGAGGACATAGGATATATACTAAAAAGAAAGTTTTTATCATAAAAACCTGACCTACTTATCAAATTTGAAGATTTTAAATAATTTGAAAATACAACAGTGTTTTTATTGAGTAAAAATTAAGTTTTGTAAGTGTGCGGTGTATTTTGGAAGTGTCTTAAGCTCTCTGTTTCTTAAGCTTCCCTCAGAGCAGAAAGAGCTTTTAACAGTGATTAGCAGAAGTCAACTTTTAAGATATCTGGTTTCCTAAGACTGTGAATCAATCCTAATGGGATTTTCAATATCTTAGTTATATTCTATCCCAACAGTCATGTCTAAATAGTTCTCAAAAAATTTTACTTTTATTGAAGTATTTATAGAATCAGACAGTAACTATCTGAAAAACTTAGAACATTTTGGAAAATATTTCCTTTTATTTTCCACAAAAACAAAATATGTTGAGGAATTTTGTGACTCTTGTGGTTTCCAAGAACATTTCTTAAAAGTTTGTTTGTGAAATATATAGCTGGTTTATTTATTTGGTTAGGATCATAATAAATACACTTCCAGAGATATCTTTAAACATTGTTTTTGAAAAAAAATCTCTGTGTCACCATATATTTTTAAATGGCTTTCTGAAACAATAAATTACGTTAGTTTTTAAGGTCATCTTGTGCTCCCTTTAAAACATTGCATTGGAAAACTTGACCTGAAGATTCTTTATGTGCTTTTTAAGCTAACCATGAATTAAGAGAGCACATTTTTTATTTCCTGAATGAGAACAAGAAGTAGATATTCTAATTCCTCAAAGAATACGTCTCTGTGTAAATGGCTTTGTATTAGAATGAGCCAAGCCGGATCTCACATTCTAAAACAAGATGTATATATAAAACAATCATTTTGGTCAACATTGATGAGATTAAAATATTAAAAATATTGCAGTTCTTGTGCATGGAGTTATTGCAAGTAAAGAATAGGAATGGTTGTAATCAAGTAAGAGACGAGACCTATGCAACTGCAGGAACAAGAAATTATTGAGAAAACACAGAATTTAGGGTCCGATTTTCTTTTGGTAGAAAGGCCAAAAGCCAGGAGCTATTCAGGTAGAACTAAACATAAGATTGAGACAGTTGTCTTTTAGTATATATTAGAAAAGAAAATAAAGCACTCATTACAGTTTCCATATTCTGACCTACTAGTATATACAGCACTATAAATTAAAAGTGAATATACGACTAAATTTTTCTTGGAGCCATTAGTTATATTGCTATTAGTGTGAACAGTCAATGAACAAGAAACTTTCATTACTGCTGCCCTAGCAGCCTGCTATTGATCCATCACTGCTTTAATAATGCAAAAACAATGGTTATTGTAGGATATATGTTTACACCTCAGATGATGAATGGCAGTCATATTTTAAAGATACCAAAGAGCATATCTGCACTTATTGCTGGGTTATTGGCCCTAGAGCATAGTCGGAAGAAAAAGAGAGAGAAAAGCTTATATGAGAACTTTAAACATCATTTTGAGGTGTTGAATGTATCTATATACAAGGAAGAAGAGAAAGTCAAGCGCAATTTTCAGAATGAAATTACCAGACCAAAGAAGAAAAAGATAACTAGAGGAGCTCAAAATTACTTTGGAATGTGACAGTGTAAAAAAAAAAAAACTATCCATGTACATTAAGGTAGTAGGTGGAGACTTTGAGATATTCACTGGCTTCAGAAGTAGTACAGTTTGCTACTTTTGCGTTTTTAAACTCGGTGAGTGTTAGTCAGGCATTAAAATAGAGAAAATAGAGATTCTTGATGATAATGACTCATCCAAACGTGGTGAGAGTGGCTTAGAAAATTTTCTTCTAGCATTTTCCATGGTCACTAATGACCACGGAGCCATGGGACAGTGATTATGTTACTCAGCAGAGTACAGATTCAAGTTCTGTCTCTGGAGACAATAAATAAGGGTCTTTGCTGGTTAAGGTGCTAAGGAATACAGTCAGTGCAGGTAGCTCTGGGTGCAGCTGCAGTGAAGCTGCAGGTTGAGCTTGCGACAGGAGTCCAAGGCAAGAGGCCGTGAATTGTCGAGCCTTTGCTTAACAAAGGGCACTGGGATCTGCAGGGAGGGGACCAGCACTCAGAGACACAGCAGGAGCCAAGGGCTCCAGACTTTCATGGCTTAGACTGTGAGGTTATTAAGAGCCTGGGGTGTCCTTTGTTTGGGCTCCCTCCTTGGAGGCGCCCAGCTCAAGCTGTTATTTCATTATTTATGTACTAAACAATTTGAAGGATCTGAATGTCTGAGACTGTGCTATGGGAAATCTGGGGTTGAGTGAGAAAGCAAGCCTTGTCTAACTGTGTGAATGGTGTGTGTAGGGAGTCAAGTGGGACACCCATCAGGTCATTGGAGCTAACAGATGCAAAGGAGTCTCAGCCTCAGTTCAGGGAAGTTTCTTTAACAAAGGAAGGTTTTGAGGTCTGTGCTTGGAACAGCCCTGCATGACTTGGTTAAGACATGTAGCTCCAACACAGGAGTGCAGCTAAAGGACATTCAGCATTGAAAGACATCTATTTCCAGCCTCGTCAATTTTCAAAAAAATTTGCCCTTTTCCTTTGAACTTTCTTCATGTACAGGTTGCACTGCTCCCTCTAGTCTGGTGACTTCATGTGAAGGTTTGCCACAGAGGTTTAACTATTCCGACCAATACTGTGAGGATTCTGCCTGTCAAAAGCACACATGCTTTCAGTGTGCAGTACTATGCCATGCACATCCTGTACCACACTTTGAAGGCCTCAGTCTCCATGCGTCCTGAACACACTATGATAAACAGTACATTTCTTTCATAAAACATGCACCGAAAGAGACAGAACATACTGACAGTAAAAACCAAGCTATTGGCAAGCTATTAGTTTTAAGAGTAACCAAACCAAGTACACATTCATTTGAGACCCAATTTCAGGAGAAACAAAATCTATAGAGCAACGTGTAAGCAGATGGATAATATAATTTCTTTTAATGCAATTTTTTTGGTATAACTGATTACATATTCCTAGCTGGGTATACGCTTTCCTGAAGTGACTGATTTTAAATTCCCTGAGTATGTCTTCACAATAATTTACATTTCAGACTACAATAGCGCTCTGCAGTCATAGGTAGGTGGCTGGCAGCAGGGAACCATGCCTTTGCTTTCCATACATGCAGGTCTCCAGGCAGCCCCCAGGCAGCTTGTCTAGGTTGGTTCCCTTGTGGCCTGAAGTCTGCTCCCTCAGCACTCACTCAGCACTCTTGGACTCTGCTTTCACATTCACTGTCCATTTGAACAGCGAATCTTGTTGTAAGGATGGCCTTGGGGGCTATTCTCAGAGGATAGTCTAGACATACATTATTGTGTACAGTCCATCTCTTTTGTATACAAGAGAGAAAGAGTTCAATGAAGCTTTTTCCTAATCACCGCATAACATACTGCCAGGCACAAAGCAGGAGAAGAAAGGCATTATATATTTTATATAGGAACTAGGAACATGCAGTGATTACTCCTTTATCTCCGCTGTCACACTCGCTGCTGTACCATTCATGTGCTGTGTACACAGTTGCTCCTGTTCACTCATGATGAAATTTCTTTGAAAATTTAGTGTTGCTTTTTTGTTAACTGCAGTGTTTATTAGAAAATAATGTTAACTTTTCTTCTTCATCCAAAACTATTTGTAAACAGAGAGTGCTCTATACTTACTCTATGGAGAAAAGCAAAACTAAGAACCAGACCTCTTACGCTTATAAAGCACAGCAAACTGTCTTTTCTAGGACATTATTAATGCTCTGCCACATTTGAGTGTAAGAAGTCCTATTTTATCTGCCTCCCTAGTCCACTTGTAGATGTTTAGGTTAACAGATAAAGAGGCTGCCACATACTTCTGCTGATTTGCTGCCACATACTTTCTGCTGTTGCAGAGTTGCAGTGCTTTATAAAGCCATAGCCATGTTTGGTGAAGAGATGTCTACATTTTCAAGAGGCAGGAAGAGTTGTCTGAAGTGAGTTTTCATGGTGGCTAAGTATTAGAAAGAATTTTGTGAAGAAAGGTTTTCTTATAAATACATCCTTGAGGTCAAAAAATAGTGTAAAACTACATCATTGTTACTAGCATGGAAAAGGAAAACAGCCATATATTATCAGCATATTAACTGAAACACTGGAACAGTAAGAATTCTAGTTATGAAGACATTTGAATAAAAATATACAAATTTTAAAGCTAGAAATTCTACTTGCTTTTAGTTTTATCAAAAACCTGTAGACAGCTTCCCAGTAGCAAACTTTCTTCTTTTTTATCCCTAGGAATCTGAAACAATGTTTGAATCAAGCAACATCATCTTTAGCCATCTTTTTAAAGATAATTTTTTTCAGCCAGAACAGTCTTTGGTGATTCTTTTATCAATACTTGATACACAAGTGGCCAAGAAAGTCAGTGGTATGCTGGAATGCATTAGGCCTGCAAGTCTAGGGCAGGTGATCCTGCCCCTCAGCTCTGAGCACTGCGCCTGTTTCTGGGCTCCTCAGTACACGATAGAGATATGAAGCTTCTGGAGTGAACCCAATAGCGAGCCGCCATGGCAATGATGGACTGGAGCACCTTATTAGTCTCAAATACTTGTTCAGGGAGTGTGTGCAAACATTTGAACTGTGGTGCTATCGGGCAGCTTTACACTTAAATTCTGAGATTTCTGAAATAGGCACACACCAATATATTTTCTGTCTTTTCAAACTCAGTTTAGGAATTTATCTAGAATAATTTTATTGGATTGATCGGAAAGTTGGAGACCGCTTCTATTTTCTTCCAATGCATTACTTCAGCTCCTTCCTTTTCCATTGACTGATTTGCATTTGGATTTTGCAGTCAGTTATTGTTCTTGCATCCTCAAAGCTGAGTTACAAGGTATTCTGAGTTTCTGAGAATATGACCTCTTTGATACACATTTTCAGACAGGCCTCTTAATCTCTCCCAGGTCAGATGTTTTACTTTGCAGAAAATCCTCAAATATTTAACTCCTTTTTCTGGTTCTCACACATATGTGCTCAGACACATAGAACAGATGTTCTTATCATTTAATTCATTATACTTTGGTTTAGCAAGGTTTGAATACGTGCTTACTACAAACTGGATTTCAATCAAAAGATTGAAAAAAAAAGTAATATAATGACAAAAATAGAAAAAACACACATCTACTATAAATATATTTTTAATTATTATATATAATATATACTACAAATATTACTACTCATAATATTCAAGATATCATAGTGCAGGTAAAGTACCACCTTGGAAAATTCAGAGGTGCATTTTACAGGGCTATGAATGTACATAAACTTCTGTGATGCAAAGCAGGAGAATATAAAAGTCTTAGGAGAATGAAAACCCCTGAAAGTGACTCTCTTACTGACTAAAAAATGAACTTAGATTTCTCCTTTAAAGTTCTAAATTTGCCACTGCAGATAATAAATGAAGAGGTGATAAATATGGGCTTTGGTGCAACTTCTTTTTTACTTTACAGATGTGGATGTTGTTTATGAAATGTATTGCAATATAATGTAATTGTATTATGTCAGGCTACCTGCAAGGTATTATTTACAGACCTGGTTACAACTTGCTCATAAAACATTCTTGAAAGTTTTAAGTTATAGGGTGTGATGATGGAAATCGGAAGCTTCGGCAGTGTCTGCATTTAAATTAAGCTAGAATCACCTCTTCAGGTTAATATTTAATTAAAAATAATTTGTGCATATTTCTCTTTATTGAACTGATTCTCCAGTGTAGTTTCACTGAAAGCAGGTGTCTTGTTTTGGTAGACAGGCATCTGCTAAGGAAGGTGGAAACCTGCCTTAGAGGATATGACCCCTCTCCCTCCAAATTGTTATAAGGTCGAAATCAAAGGCTCTCAGGCAGACATATGGGAAAAGGAATAACAGTTCTTCACTCGTATCTATAAGGAGGAAAACAAGCAACAATAACCGTAGCAATAACAAACAAACAAACAAACCAGATACCCGGTGGCAGCTTTCTCTGGGCTGCCAGACACCGCCCCTCCCCTTTGGTGCAGTTACGGTCACGGCTGGCAGGGGGCGCTGTGGCGCGAGCTCAGCTCCTCGGTGATGGCGGATGGAGCTGAGGGTGAGGCGGCTGCACGGCGAGCGGAGCTGCAGCAAGGAAATCTCAGGGCAGCAAACTGGGTGGCAGAGCTTGTCCACTCGAGCTGGCGAACAAAAGGGTAGCAGGGACTCCAGCAAGGAAGAGAAACCAGGCAGTGCTGAGCTCCTGCGGCAGCAGTGAAGGGAAAGAAGAAACAGCAGCTGTCTGCTCCAACAAGTCCCGGGAACATGTGTGTATCTGCCAACAGGCAGCCACCTTTTTCTTCTCTTGCCACACCTGGCTATGTTTTTAGTGTCTTAAGTGCGTCTTTGTCCCTTAGGTACTCAGTCGTTATCTCTTAAGTACCCAGTCGTTAAGGCTCGTTAAGGTATCTCTAGCCACAGGATGGAAAAACTCCCAACCTCCAACAGCAGGTCTGTACCAAACAACATCAAATGAGATTAAGGTCTATTATGTCTGTGACCATCTTAATACATGAAAATTAGATTTTTATTGTGTTTGATAAAGTAAAAAATACATTAATTTCTAATTCTGCGGGAAACTCTTGCACAATTTTTTTATTAATTTCTAAGTTAAATATGCATAAGGCTCTCTCATTTGGTTGTTAGATGGTAATAGCACATTTTTGGTCCAGCTTGATTTGATTGTTCCTGTAGCCATATCATGAATTTGCTAGCGTTCAGTTTCTCAAGCTGAACCAAAGGACTTACAATATCATTAATATTTTTTATTTAGAATAGACAAAACCCATATTTCTTAAATTGAGGGATCACTTTCAATCCTGAGGGAGTTTTTTTGAAACTCATATGCGAAGGACAAAAAAATGTTAATTGAATCTTCTCATTTACACCTTCCATCTGTTTTAGTTCCAGCTACATCTGCTTAGATAGTCAAGAAGCAGGTCAAACTAACACTTAATGGGCCTCAGCTGATTATTGTAGTAATTTAATAAAATTGTTACAAGTAGAAAGGGGAATGAAAAGTTATATTTTTATATTAAATGGAGAAAGTCTAAAGAAATTTTCTTGGTTTTGAAGTTTATCAAAATAAGCTGGGGAAAATGTATAATTCTCTTTCATAAGGAATTAAGGGGTTTTTTTTTTTTTTGAGCTTTGTAGAACTTTGTCCTTTGTTTTCAAACAATGTTTCTTATTGAGGATTTGCTATTATGCCTAATTTTTTCATCAAGAATGTGTCTAGGGTTTGAGACAAGTTTTAGGAGGAAAACATTTCGGCTAAACGCCTTCCCCACAGGGACGGGGCCGGCACCTCCTCCCCCCACCACAACTGAACTTATGGAGGCCAGTGAAAGAAAAACAAACTTACTTATTTAACAAAACAAAACAAAGCAAAATGCCCACAGAACACAGGAAAGACCAAAGGACTTATTGAACCTGAGTGAACAGTCCGGTAGATTTTAGTGTCCGGTTTTTCTTGGGCGTAGCTTCTCCCCCACCCGGGGGTCCTGCGGGGCTGGGCGGCATCCCTCAGGTGGCTTCTTGGAGGATTCTTGCCTGCTTCCTCTCGGAGATTGTCTGATGTCTCGAACGAGAAAGGAAGTCGAGAAGACACAGTCCAAAAGAAGAACGAAGGAGGAGCAGTTCTCTCCCACCGCCACCTCTGCTGGAAGCCGGGAAGAACGGGAAACCCCCGCCGTCTTTCCCCTCCGTGCTTTTAAAGCAAAACACCTGGGAGAAGGGTTTTCAAAATAACGGGCACCAGCAGAGCTCCTGCCTGCTTCTTAAAGCTACAGAGCACATTGTCTGAGCATAAAGCAGATGATATGGAATACAAGATTATCATAACATCACCCCACGACAGAATGCTTAAGTTATTTTGTTTTCTTCTGAATCTGACTTTTCTGTCTAGTATTCTGTCTTTTCTTTGTCTTTTCTAATTCTATGTTTTGAAATATTTTTCTCTTTTACATGTACTCCTGTGGTCTGCATGGTGTGTCTGAAGACATATGATATGATAAAAATTTTTATGGTATTTAACTTCTACCTTTGGAAAACCAAATCGGAAAACCCATTCACTTCATTGATTTAATGTTGTAACTGCAGTAGCCTAATGATATAAGTGAAGCATATTTTTTAGACAGGTAAAGGATATTTCTTTCATTGTAAATATTCCTCTTTTTAAAAAATGTTGTTTTCTTATGAAGGTGAGCTTTCAGGTTTGTGTCACCTACATTATAATGCTAGGAAAAAATTATATTTTCCTAAGGAACAAAAATTTAATTTTTTTACTGGTAAGATTTATGTTTTCCAACTTTTTCCATGTAACAGTTAATTTTGTTGATTATCTCTTTAGCAGATTTCAAGAGACAGACACCAGTAGAAATTAATTCATTCCACATTCCACCTCTGGACCCCGTTCACAAGAATTAGATGCATATATATAAAATATGTAATTAATTATAATTACGTATACACATGCAACTGTAATTAATATACCAGCTAAGTCAGTCTGAGTGTATTAACACTTTTCTATCCTGTGAGAACTTTTCCAGCATGAAAACAATATTCGTGAATGTGCTGAAAGTCTGCTACCTATTTCTTACTCAAAATGATCTCTGCTGATTAAACTCAGTGGAAGTAATTTGGCTCCACAAAACAGTGAGCTGCTCTTACAGAGTGTCCAGTGTGAGTAAAAGGAGGAGAAATTGTTGCAGAGGCCATAAAGAAGTCAACAAAGAGTTTGGTGAAGTAAATACTACCAGGTGCGCAAACAGTAAAAAATAACAATGACTGTTCCGAACGTGTTTATCAAATTAGGCACATAGGTGGGCAAAGATGGAAGAACATGTATGTCTTAGACTGCAGAAGGTGGATAGGAATGTTCTTCGTCTTTTGGAACTCAGAGATGTATAAACAGAAGGAGATCACAAAGGATCAACACATGGAATTAAGCTAAAAGAATATTAATAAAAATAGTCCCTTTAATAGATTTTCTGTGAAAAGTTAGTTATATGAAAAAAATCGGTGGTGAAATCTTAAAGATCAAGGTTGGTGTCAAGATTACAGAGAGCAGCAGATGATGTAGAGTTGACAGAATTGCAAATTAGGATGCTTTTCTTGCACTGCAATTGTAGACATTTAGCTGAATGGTTTTGAAATCACAGGGTCTGCTTAAGATAGAACAAGAGGAAAGTTGTCAAATCATTAAAACTATAAAATGAGATGACTGTTGAGCAGCCTTGGAACTGAAGTAGAATCTAAGGTTAGTATAGTATAGATCAGAGTAAGGAGGAACACACAGGAAGAACTAAGTGCCAAGGATTTACTGTTTAGCAACTCTGTTTCTTTTCCTCCCATATTTTTCTTTAAAACCAAGTTCTCTAGCTTCATCTGTCCGTAATAATTACCATCTATGTTTATTCCTGTTCTGAGAACTCATCCTTTACTTAACTGTACCTCAGCATTCCTAAGTATTCTGGTTTACACAGGTACTTTTCTAAACAAATGCATTTCTAAAATTTTTTGCATTAATATAATGTTTAGTTCATAGTATATAATTGGTTAGAAAGTAAAACACAAACTGTAAATCCACCGAAAAGATTTTGAGCCTGATTCAATATAAAGGAACAGAATGATGAATGGAGATACAATTAAATCATGCTGTATGGGGCTGGGAAGAGAAAGGTTTTGAAAAGATTTGGGGTTTTGCTTCTGAAAAATTTTGAAATCATAAAACAATAAAAACTCCCAAACTTAAATGAGGGTTGACTCTGGTCACAGCTCAAATTATGTGTGTTTTAAACATTATTTGCATAAATCAAAATATGATTCCTTCAGAATATCAAACCTCTGTGGAAATGAAACTGGTGACATTCTTTGAATGCTCCTGTGTTCTGATACTGTGCAGACCACCTCCCTGCACAGACAGTGAGTCAGAAGTGGGAGCTAGACAGAAAGCACATGAGGTCACACTAAAACAAAGTTATATGGGAGGGATGGGAGAGGAGAGGAGAGGAGAGGAGAGGAGAGGA